>OU342742.1:326096770-326241836 GCA_910589775.1 Avena eriantha | reverse complement strand
ATGACTGGATCTCTTGGTCTTTCCTTAATACCGCTGTTCATAGATTCACTATGGATTTTTTGTGATTAGGATTAGTTTATCGTGGTCATGAATAGATCTCCAGTTCCATTTTTTAACACTGCGGCCAATAGATTCAACGGGGATTTTTTTGATCTGTATTACTATTCATCTGGGACCTAGAGTGTAATTGTAGAATTCCTATTTCAATTAACATGAACGATGCAGCATCGAAGGCCAAGTACCATGAGAAGGTGTTCGCGATCAGTTCCAAGATTGCCAACCAACATGAGCTTGCACGCTCCCTCACCCAAGCTAATGAGAGCCTACACAAGAAATTATCTGTGCAGAAGGAGATCTCGCTAGATTTTGCACGTGACGTCGTTAGGCTGCAGAAATTTCTCGACCGTAACTTGATCAGGCAAGAACAGGCCATCAAGATGATCAACGAGCTCACGGAGGAGAAGAAGAATCTCGTGGAAAGGTGCATTCTCCTGTAGGACGAAGTCAGTGAGGCACTTAGAGGACGTGTCGAGGAAACCAAGGCTACGATCCGAGCCTACGATGACAGGAATCGTTGCCTGGATGCAGTCAAGGAGATGAAGGCGGACATGAGAAGAGGGATCACCGTACTCGAGGGTGTTCGGGAAGAGAACGAGGAGCTAAGGGCATGTCTGGAGGCGTACCGGAGCAATGCCCAAGTCTGATTCCCGTTAGCGGGGACACGAATACCAGTTCGTCCTCCTCTCCTTTTGTAATGTTTAGGGTTCAGGGAGCAATGCCCATGTCTCCTTCCCATTATAGGGTGCAATAAGAATCCTAGGGCAACTCCTTATCTATCTGGACATGTGTTGGTGCTCATGTTCATGAATGGACACCATGTTCTCTTTCCATATGTATCTGGACATGGGTTTCTGCATTATGTGTTTGCCACTCTCCCACTACTATTTGGTGATATTGGGAAAAACCCACAGCACACTAAACTGCTGATAAATCTTATTTGTCTTCGAAATTGAAATTATGATAGTGCCACTAGTCGATTCATAAAATGTTGATTAGTCCTAGATTGCTTCTTCCTTGAAATTATGACAGTGCCACTAGTCGATTCAGTTAATTATGGAAACTAACCAACTTGTCCTAGTGAACTGAACAAACCATACCATGTATTTTTGTTGCAGGGAAAGAGGCGAAAGATCGACCAGGACCTGGAGACCTGGCTAAATGACAAGATAGCAATCCAAAGGGAGAAGCGGAATTCCTAGAAACTGGCCTTTGACCAACTGCATGCTGAATTCATGGTCCTTTCTGATAAGTGCTAGAAACTGAAGGAGTTAAATGCCGAATGGGCGAAGCTACACAGTGAAGCTCGCGCCTCGGCTAGGAAGCAGACGGAGATCATGAAAGGGATCTTGAAGGAAAATCGTATGGCTATAGACAAAATTCTCTGCCATGTGACGGAGCGCTGGAACCTACAGCTGAAGCACGACATAGTACTGAAGGAGCTGGCCAATCTTAGGGAGGAAAACAGGCAGCTCTGGGCCAGGCTCGCTTGAACACAACATATGTCTATTTAGTACTGAACTTCCTGGTTTATGCTCTGCAGTGGTGATTTTGTAAGCGTGAACTTAACTCTATGCACGATATGTGCGTTCGTCCGAAATTAGTTTGCTCGATGATTGAGTTTGGCTTAGTTCGGAAAGCGCAACTGAAAGTCTTACAATTAACTAGTTTCAGGCATTGGTACAACATAAATTATTCATCCCGAATTTCCTTTATCCTCTATAGTCTGTCCTTGTTCACCCTCGCGCGTCTTCTTTAGTTCCTTCAACAGATCCGCAATGCAGCACTCTAGCTTCTTCTTGTCTTCCCTGTGACTATCCTGAAGCTTCTTTGAAGTTCCAACAACCAAGCTCCCATCGATTCCGTCAGTTAGCTTTGACTACAAATTCTTGATTTCTTGTTCCAGCTCCTTATTTCGTACCGACAACTTATAATTTTTTTCAGCTGCATCACTTAGATCAGTAAATCTCCCCGACCTTTCCAACTTATACATCTCCCATAACTGTGTCAAACATTTCTTAAGTGCATCTGGCCACTCAAGATCCACCCACTCTACTGCTTTACACACCGGGCCAACCTAAAAACACACACACTATAGTGTTATGAACATGCACGATACATTTTACTTCATGTCACAGTTGCACATATTGTAAACAAACCTGATTTGTATAGCCCAAAAACCTTCTCCCAGTGTTACTGCCTTCGAATGCAACATATCTCCTCAGTTTTAGCCCATGGTCACATGGCACTTCTCCATCGAGATCTAGGCCCTCCCATTCAGAATCGTAGATCGTCCTTGGTACCTATAGGTAAACGCAAAGCTGAAATCGAACACGATTGCATGCACATCTGGTCAGGTTCATATCGAGTGATTTACCATTGCCTAACCCTAGCCCGAGAAAATAGAGGAACTCACATCGTGGAAGGAATACTCGATGTCGGAGAGAAGGTTGTCGTAGCTCGTCTGGTCGTCCTTGCCGTTCAACGACAGCATGGCGACTGCGACGGTGATGGCGACGGCATCAGCGAGAGAGAGAGAGAGCAGCCCTTCTACCACTGCAATGATGACTAAATTGGCATGTTACAATAGTTTAATGGATACCATGCCATTTACCAAGATTACTGTCTCCTGCCTAATATGGATTCTCTTCACACATTGTCATTTCAAATATTAAACATGCACTCCCTCCATCCCAATTTCATTGCCTAACGAAAACATACCAGTATATTACATCATCCAAAGAAACAAAATCATGTCAACTAGAAGGTACTTATGCATAACTTCTTCAGTCATGGTTTCACAAAACATTACATTATAATCTCCCAACAAACATAACCACAACATGGTTTCACAAAACATCACATTACAATCTCTCAACAAACGTAATCACAGAAACAAGTATATTACATCAACCCAAGAAACAAAATCATGTCGACTACAAGGTACTTACACATCACTTGTCCTGTCATGGTTTCGTAAAACATTACATTACAGTCTCTCAACAAACAAAATATCAGAAACAAGTACAGTACATCATCTCAAGAAACATAATCAAGTTAACTACAATGTATTTATGAATCACTAGTCTAGTCATGGTTTCACAAAACATTACATTACAATGTCCCAACAAACATAATAACTGAAACAAGTACGGTACGTCATCTTAAGAAACATAATCATGTCAACTACAATGTACTTATGTCTTATTACAACAACGATTGTTTTAGTGAGTGACATGTCCGAAAATCTCAACAGCTCGCACAGCATTATATCGCAATCTCTCAACAAACATAATCACAGCAGCACGCTCTAAATGCAACAGCAGTCAATATTACAAATACAGGCAGGGGAACCACGCGGTCCATATGACAAGCCCAGGGTAGCAGCTCTCATCAGATCTCATCAACGTCGACCACCTCATTCTGTTCAGCCACTACAGGGGCATCTACATCCACTATAACCTGTTCAACAACATCAGAAATGGTACCAAGGAAGAACACCTTCCTAGTTCGCTTCTTTCACCGCATAATCTGCATACGATCTTCAATATCCAAAACATCTATGAATTTCTGCTTCTTATGATGCCACCACCGGATTTTTGCCATTTGCTTAGGGCCAATAGTGATTTCCTTACCGATCATCTCTCTCATTTCATCAAGAGTTATGTTTTTGGAATCGACAGTGATCTCCACAGTACATGACGAAACTGGCCTATTAACACCCTCATCAAGTTTTGCCATGTATGAATCCACCTCTATGCATATACTAAACTTATCCAGATCAGCATCTATTGGTCCGTATTCTCTAGGAGCATAAGCTCTGGTAGCAAGATCTCCGGCATCTGCATACATACCATCAATCATCGCTTCAACTTTCACCTTACGATCAGCTGCACAACACTCCCAAACCATCTGAAGCTCATGGGAGTGCTCAATTTGCTGTTAGGTATCATTCATGTTGCGCCACACCAATTTTGTCCTCTGTCTAGAACCCCAGGGAATTCTAGCGGCAAGCATATCTACCATCTGCGAAATAGACACAACCTCTTTGCAATTCACAAGCAGATGCACATCTTGCCCGAACACAACCCTCTCGCAACGAAAAACAAGCTTTGAAGTGTACTGCCGAACATGAACTGTGAACTCATATAGGTCACTTGTATCAAAACTGTGCCTAATTTGATTAAAAAGGGGAACATTTCACTTCATTCGATTCTATTTTGCCGTAACTATCTACTTGCAAGATAAGGCACGGATAAGAAAAATTCACCTCTCGCTCTTCTCCTGGGTTTTTTTCTTCGAGATCTGAGTGCTGCATTCGCCCACCGGAGCCCAACAATCCGCCGCCGGCCTTGCTTTTCTCTTTAGCCCGCTGCTCGTAGGTACCTTGGGAGCAGAATCCTTGCTGGCCTCCTCGCTAACCAGGACTTAAGACCTCGCCGCAGCTACGCGTTGAGCCCCAGGCTTGGGCCCCGACGGACCCTTTTCAGTCGGCGACGTAGCTACAACCTTCGCCTTGCAAGACATGTTGGGCCGCTACCACCGGATTCAGTGTCGGGGGAGGGAGAAAAAAGGTCCTCCCCTGCCGGCAGATTTAGGGTCGGGGAATGGAAGAAAAGGGATCGCCGCCGCCGCCGCAGCAAGATTTAGTGTCGAGATTTAGGAAAGTACAGTAATGGATTTGCCCCTACGACATGTACAGGGTGGCTAAGAAGAGTGACCGGTGAAGGAGGGGCACATCAGGAACTAGTGTAACGGAATATCCTGACATAACGGGCGTGATTTGAAAATATTTGGTTTTGGCCATCATTCACTCGAAAGACCCCTCTCAGCAATTGGCGCCCCAACTTTTCGAATCGCGGTGATAAAAATCAACTTGGGTACCATGTTGCCTATCCACCGCAACTTTCGGGCCGCAAAATGATATTCTCCTCAAGCGGCCACCCCACCATCGCCACCGCCATGACCTGCCCGCCACCACAGCCCCTGGTGAACCAAACATGGGCCGCCAAGCCCGCATTCTCCACCAATGAGCCGCGACCGGTGAACAACATGGTCGCTGCCAATGGGCAGCCCATCGACGCCCGCATGCACATCGTCAACAACCGGGCTTGGAGGGCGCGCCAGCCCAATGACTTGAGGCACACCCTCAGTAATCGCGGCGACCCCGAACCTAGGGGCTCGCTCAGCCGAGCCGGCCTCCAATGCTTCGGGCCTATGATCAGAGGGAAAAGTACCCTGCCGACATCAAGACGCCCAAGGAGATCAAAAAGTAGGATCCAACGTACGACCCATCAGTGTGGCTAGACACATACCTCATGGCGATGGGAATCGCCGGCCGCACCGGCCTGGTCGCCGCTCTCTACCTCCCCCAGATAATGGAGGGTGCGACCCGAGAATGGATCAACACCCTCCCCGCTGACAGCATCGACTCCTGGGAGGAAATGCGGGATGCCTTCGTCAGGCACTTCGAGGGATCCTACACCCGCGCCACCACCATCGAAGACCTGGAGCAGTGCATCCAGGGACAACGCAAGTCGACCCGCCACTGGATCCAAAGGTGGCAAGAACTATGGATCTATGCCTCCGGCATCCACCCAGACACGACGATACATTGCTTCAAGAACACGTGGCGCTAAGATCAAGCGGGTCTACCGGACGCTCGACAACATCACTGACCTCCTCGAGATCGCCAACGGCTACGCGGAGGAGGACCCCAACCAAGATTCCGACAACGAGTCGGGAGGAAGACGCCGCACCAGTGGCCACGACAACGGGCGACAGCACGACATGCGCTACAGCAACACCCGCATCACCGGCAAGCGCCGCACGGATGGGCGAGTCGACTTCGTCGCCAACGCCGGCTACGGCCAACGCGACCCCAAGAGCTACCGCTGCGACGGAGGAAATTACCACGCCAACAACGAGGCAGGGCCGAAATTCGACCCTGCTGCCCTGCTCAACCAGCCCTGCATCTACCACAGCATGGAGGGAAAACCCGCCACCCACACCACCGCGGACTGCCACTCTCTCAAAAGATTTAAAAGGCAAGGCAAGCAAGGGAGGACCCTAACAACAACCCACCAAGGGACAACGTCAATGCCGGTGGGTTCGGACACGCAGTCGGATCGCTACACACCTTCACCGGGCTCGACACCAAGCGCAAGAAGAAGGTGCTTGCCCGCGCGGTCGCCGTCAATGCGGTGAGCCAAGTTGACGTCCCCCACTTCCTAAACTGGTCCGAGTAAAGCATCACCTAGAGTCGCCAAGATCACCCGCCTAGGATTGAATATCCAGGGCGAGTCGCCCTGGTGGTAAGGCCCAAGGTGGATGACTACTGGCTGCCCATGACACTGATGGACGGCGGGAGCTCCATCAACATCATGTATCTGGAGACATTCAAGAGGCTCCAGCTCCTAGAAGCAGCCATCGAGCCAACCCTGACAACCTTCCACGGCATCGTCTCCGGTCGGAAGGCATAACCGATCGGAAAAGTGCCACTGCCAGTCACCTTCGGCACACCGGCAAACTACCGCACAGAGAGGATCATGTTCGAGATGGTGAACTTCCGCAGACCCTACCACTGCGTCCTGGGTTGCCAAGCGTTCACCAAATTCATGGTGACCCCACACTACGCCTACAACATGATGAAGCTTCCAGGGCCAAGCGGCATCATCACCATCCACGGCGACCCCGATATGGCCGTGGAATGCGAGGACAAAGGCGCCAAGATCGCCAACGCCGTCATCACCACGGAGACTGACCATGCGGAGGAGCTCGCGAAATACGCGGGCAACATCAACAAGGACAATCCCACCATCCCGAAGAATCCAACCGTCGCGAACTCCACATTCGAGGCGACCACGCACACACGCCCCGTCGAGCTCGTCCCCAGCGACTCCAACCAGACGGTCACCATCGGGGCGCACATGAGCCCCTCATAGGAAAGCGCGCTCATCGGTTTCCTCCGTGAGAACCGCGACATCTTCGCATGGAAACCATCTGACATGCCAGGTGTCCCGAGGGAACTCGCTGAGCACAAATTAAATGCCAACCCCAAAGTGCGACCAGTAAAGCAGTCGCTACGGCCCTTCAATGAAGGGCGCCATCGAGCAATCGCCATAGAAGTATAACGCCTGCTAGTCGTAGGATTCATTCGGCCAATAAAATACTCCAAGGGGCTGGCAAACCCAGTCCTGGTTCTAGAAAAGAACAACACGTGGAGAATGTGTATCGACTACACCAACCTCAAATGCGCATGCCCGAATGTAGAGTCGTCCTACCATGCATTGATTAGATCATCGACTCGACCGCGGGATCAGAGTCGTTGTGCTTCCTCGACGCATACTCTGGTTACAGCCAAATCAATATGGCGGTCGAGGATGAGGAGAAGATGGCGTTCATCATGCCATTCGGCGCCTTCTGCTACACCGCCATGACATTCGATCTCAAGAACGCCGGCGCCACATACCAAAGGTGCATGCAGGAATGCCTCGCGTGCCAAATTGGCCGCAACATTCACGTCTACATCGATGATGTGGTGGTAAAATCCATACTCCAGGATGACCTGCTCGCCGACCTGGCCGAGACCTTCGCAAATCTACGGAGGAAGAGTTTGAATTTGACTACCGGCCAAATAATAATTAATAGAAAAGTGGTGCTCCCCGGTGGGAGATTTGGCCTCAAAGTTTTTGAAACAGTGGGGCGGGAAATGCTTCAAAATCAGTGTTTGATTTTGCCGCTCGACAGAGATTTGGAATTTGGCTACCGGCCAAATAATAATAATAGAAAAATGGTACTCCCCGGTGGGAGATTTGCCCTCAAAGTTTTTGAAACGGTGGGGTGGGAAATGCTTCAAAGTGGGATTTTGACTTTGCCGTTCCATAGAGATTTTGAATTTGACTACCGGCCAAATAATAACTAATAGAAATGTGGTTCTCCTCGGTGGAAGATTTGGCCTCAAAGTTTTTGAAACAGTGGGGCGAATATGCTTCGAAGTCAGTATTTGATTTTGTCGCTCAACAAAGATTTTGAATTTGGCTATCAGCCAAATAATAATACCCAAAAAATGGTACTCCCTAGTGGGAGATTTTTCCACAAAGTTTTTGAAATGGTGGGGCAGGAAATGCTTCAAGGTCAGTGTGTGATTTTGCCGCTTGAGGAGCACGACTGTGGTCGTGCAAGGTGATCTCGAGGGATTCAGTTCGAAGGGCACAGGTGGTACTATTATGTTTGAAACTTGGAATTGTGTGGCGCGTGGGAATTTACAAGAGAAACCATTTTGAGGAATGGCCTTTGGCGGATTGTTTCTGGACCAAAGGGCGAGATGAAAATTTAGTACCGTTGGAATCGTGGATGTAGGAGCCCATTGCAGCGGGTGTTTCTGGTGCATTGCTTGGTGGAAGAGGTGATTTTGGCTTGTGGTTTGTCGCTCATTTGATTTTTTGTTATACTCGATCTACTACCGAACTCTAAAAGTTTTACTTTAGGGCCACACAAGTATATAGTACATGAATTTATTCACGATAATGGGCACGAACTACCTTTCATGGTAATGTGTTAATTTTTGGGAAAGTGCAAAATAAGTGCAAATAAGGTTTCAAGTTTATCACGGGAAAATGTTTCTTTTCCATTTTCCGAATGGCTACAATGAGACTGGGATACATTGTCGAGATGCAGCAATTAGGTACAGTACAGTTTCATACAGCGTGCCAAAGAAAATATCAGGCTGACAACACAATGAAAGTCATCCTCATTATTCGAAATAATAATCTATTCACATGGCGGCTCTTTCATCACCCTTCGAAAAACATCTGCCCGCAAAGATGCGCAGAGAATCTCTGCTCGTGCTTTCACCTGTTCCAGAACCGTCACGTTGATCTCATTGACATCTCCATCCGCCGAATTGGGAACACAATTTTCACCGACTGACTTCTGAAGATCGGCGGCATCATCAAGGCCACCTTCAATTGTAGAAATCCATCCTCGGTTCAATTATGTGATCCGCTTAGTGGTTGTGTCGAAATCCTTTTGGAGAAGCTTAATGTTAGCTTCGGCCATGCACCATACTTCGGTTTGGTTCGTAGAAATGGTTGTATCACTGGCACGCTGAATATTTGTGCAGCGAACCTCCTTGGTAGGGACATGATCATGCACCTGCTTCTGCAAATTGCAATGCAGCAATCAATCAGTAAATAACACGCAAGATGCAACAAATAGCCATGTTTAGGGTACTCGACCAGGCCATGTTTCTGTGCCAGTTGTGTTGTGCCGAGCGGCGCTAGATCCGCATGTCCAAGACACTTCAGGATTCTTTGGCAAGACAGGGCATGTCTTGGCAGTACATCATCTTCCATGCCTTATAAAAATATATACTAGTATGACAAGATAGGGCAAGCAATGGCTGAATTACTCTCAAAAATAAAATGCATAACGACAGCGCGCATATATGCAAAATGGAGGCAAACCATTGTCTGCGGAGGATTGTTGGGGGTTATCATTGGGCTGGCGAGGCTTCATACTAGTGTGAGATAACCAATTTGGCTTGATGACTAGCAGTTGCCTTCTTTTCTCTTTGAATCGATCCCGCAGTACTGCAACTAGCATGCATTAGAAATTATTGGTAACGAGAAGGCATAACAAGGAAGCGATGAACTACCTTCGAAAGTAGTAGTAAAGTGCAAGGAAACCGGGCATAGTAAGTCTGCAGCAACCTTCATCTCGGTTGTACGGAGTTCTAACCATCGCCCTGGTGAGGGGTCCACGTTGCGTACGCATCTCTCGGTTGGGGTGGTGGGGAAGCTGACACTCTGAGTGGGGGAAACAGATGTAACAAAGCAACAACGGTAGCATGGATGACGGCGTCACTGAGTAGCCTCCGGCAACCTGGAAGTCGGCTAAGGAGGGATGGGATATAGGATGATGTGAGTATGGACTTTGGAGTCGGCGGGAAAGCGAGCGAGAGGCCTTGTCAGTATGGAGGTAGCGAGCATTTGCTGAGAACTGAGAAGTGAAGGAAGGGTTAAATTTTGGGAAAGGTAGAAGGGAGGGTCCCGCCAATAATCCTCTAAAATTTTGAACTAGAAGATCCCACCAATATCACGCGAAAATTTAGTGCTGAATCACGCTTGGCTCACCTCCCGAGTAGTATTAAAATGAAGGCTCAAAAAGCAGCACGCATCGAATGCGATGGGACGGTGGCTTGTGCAGCTTGTGAAGAAAAGTTGGAGTCTAGTACGGTGGCAGATAGATGAAAAAGAAAATTGGGATGGTGTAGGCTGCTAGCCGTGGACCTCATAAAAAATAAATAAATATTTCAAATTCGTGTAAATACATCAAATAATTGATCCAACGGTCAGCATTCAAAGTTATTTGTATGAATGGGGCCCATATACTGTAGTGAGCAAAACGGCTGAGTCAACTTGGGTTTCTTAGCTAAACGGTGCGCATATGCATTTGCCAACTCATTTGAACTAATTTAGGCAGACAACACTATAATTTAAGTGGTTTAATTTAGCTATGAATCATAAAAACTCATAGTACCTAGGAAGCACATGGAAAACATGAATGCTCCGCAATGTCCGGAAACATGGCGCGCTTGTCACATTTCGAGCCAAATTCTAATGATTTTATTTACTAGTACGAAACATCCTCGTAATCACATGGAATAGTGAAAAGTGTTCTTTCATAATTGTTCAAAACTCCCACGGTCAACAATGTTTACTATGCCAAGACGCACCCATCTACCAGATATAAGAACCGTATCATAAAGTGTAGCTAGGGTATCAATATATATGGCCATGACCTTATTGGTCCTTCGGACTAAAACCCAAGAATGTTCATACATTGTAGGCTACTAGCAAATTGCACGTGCCATGCACATGAGACTTAGATAATAGACATATGACATATCATCATTATATAGAATTATAATAGGTAAAGGACCAAAAATTATAAATTTGATCAACATATATAAAGTATATATCATCATGTATAAATTATAAATTTGTATCATCATGTAGAAGTCAAAAATTATTAGCTACCTAACACTTGAAATTGTTGGTGACATGGTCTAGAGAAACGAGGGAGTGGATTCTAGGAGTATGATGGAGAAGTGTGTTTTGAGGTTTGTGCATAGCATTCATTTTGCTGAAGACTATCTATAGAATCTTCTAAATGCTCAAATGGAAAAGAAGATCCAACGGCTGGAAGTATTGATCCAATGGTCATTATTCAAAGTTATTCGTATCTTGCCACTATTAGTAAATTCCACATGTCCTGCACGTGAGACTCAGATACTAGACGCCTGACATATCATCACTATATAAAATTATCTCTACTATTATAATTGAGCACTTTTGAATTGGATCCATAGCACCAATCTTGACCGTTGGTGTAACACCCACGGGATTAGGGTTAAACAAATCCCAGACCTTAGCCTGACATAATCCTAACGTAGAGCTCGAGGATATCCAGTGAGAAATCGGTAACACAATAGTAACCCTGCGACACAAAAATTATTACAACAAGCTCATAACTGAGCAAAGAACCAAAATATTACAAGCAGAGGTCACTGATCACAAATATCAAACAACGGAAGGAAAATTATTGTATTAAGTATATCAAACTTAACAAACGACTAAGAGGCCTGAAGCATAACGATGACGTCCCATGCCATAGATTCCAGGCTGTCGGCCGGGAACCCCAAGCTACTCGTCGGTGTCGATGTCGTACCATACTTGTCCTCAGGGGAACAATTACTCTGCTACAAAAGTATCAACAAAGCAAGGGTGAGTACAAGGTGTACTCCGCAAGACTGATGGCTCGTGGGGTTATTTTGCATAAAGCCATCTTTGTTTATAAAACAAGAGGGAGAAGAAGCTCGTCTAATCAGAATATTTTAAAAGGGGATAAGAGAGTGACATCTATGAAGAATTGATCTTCATCTTGATTTCCACCAAAGTAATTCTGTTGGGGATATACTTTCCGGGTATCCTCACAGTTCCTCACTGACCAGGGTAGCCCACTTCAGGTTAGAGCTTTGCTTCACGAGCGGCCCAGTCAGGGAGAAGAGACGGGGTTCAGTCCAGCTACAGGAAGGCCCAGAAGACTTGCCGACTTAGGCCCATGATGTCTACGCACTTCTATTCTCGTAGACAGTTGTTGGGCCTCCAAGTGCAGAGGTTTGTAGAACAGCAGCAAGTTTTCCCTTAAGTGGATCACCCAAGATTTATCGAACTCAGGGAGGAAGTGGTCAAAGGTATTCCCTCTCAAGCAACCCTGCAATCAAGATACAAGAAGTCTCTCGTGTCCCCAACACAGCTAATACACTTGTCAGGTGTATAGGTGCACTAGTTCGGCAAAGAGATAGTGAAATACAAGTGGTATGGATATTTATAAGTGGTAACGGTGATAGAAAATAGCTTGATGGCGTGGAAAAGACTAAATGCAAACTGAAATAAAGATGGAATCAAGCAAACATATAACAGATCTAGTAGCAAACGGTGTTTCAGTGCTAAGAAACAAGGCCTAGGAATCATACTTTCACAATTGAACACTCTCATATAAATATATTCTTATTTATGATACTACACTGAACTACTCTCTGGTTGGACACTCTAATCAACGGTAGGGCTATAACAGCACACCTCAAAGTAAGTCTTTCCCATCTAGAAAACCCCACACTGTCACCTTGAGTACTAGATGAGTCCAACAAACACCACAATTTCATAAAGACATCCAACTCCAAATATAACTCATAACAAGTATTTGAGAAATCTAGCCTAAGTGCCACCATGGTGTGAACGCTGTCACTTTCACACACATAGGGAGAGAAGAGATCTATTAAAGCACTTGAGTAGCAAGGTAGATCTATAGATTACAAGCTCATGATCTCAATAAGATCATGCATAGAGAGAGAGATGAACACATAGCTACCGGTAGAACCCTTAGGCTCGAGAAAGAACTACTCCCTCCTTATCATGGGAATCAGCAACGGTGATGAAGATGGTGGTGAAGATCGATGGAGATGGCTCTGGGGGCACTTCCCCGTCCTGGCAGGGTGCCGGAATAGAGACTTTCTATCCCTCGAATCTTCCCTTCGGTGGTGGCGGCGCTGCGGAACTTTTCGTGGTTGAAGGCTTGACGACCTAGGGTTTATGCCTCGGGAGGCTTCTTATAGGCCAGAGGGCAAGGTCGGTGGGCGGCCAGGGGGCCCACACCACTTGGTGGCACGGCCAGGGCTAGCCCGTGCCACCACATGGTGTGGCGGCCATATGGCCCCTCTCCGTCTTGTCTTCTGGCTCCGTGAGTCTTCCCGTAGAATATCAACTTTGGTTTTTGTCCCGTCCAATTCCAAGAATATTCATTTTCTGACTTTCCTGGAACCAAAAAAGCAGAAAACAGGCAACTGGCACTGTGGCATCTTGTTAATAGGTTAGTCCAAGAAATCATATGAAAAGTACTCCAAAGTGTGGACAAAACATAAGTAAGTAGATAAAACCAAGCATGGAACATCAAATATTATAGATACATTTGCAATGTATCAGCCCATAGTGTTACTTGTATTTCAAGATGTACTCTGTAACCGACTCTTAGTCGTAGCTGGATAGATCTCTCCTGTAAACACTAGGCCGGATATCTATATAAGCCGTCCTAGGAAGAGCCTTTAGGGAACCCTCAATAGGCTACAATCTCAACTCGCACAGGTGAACCCTTGTAACCCATATTCCGGCTCTTCCGTATTACTGGATTGCTAGCAGGAGTAGGATCCGTCCAAAGCCGGCGGATTCGAACCTAGGTAAACTTGTGTGCTCACCGTCCCGGAACACCGTACGTCTCACACCCCTCTCTTCCGCACGCCTCAAGGACCCCTCATGGCGTACTTGTCATCAATCCGACGATAGTTGGCGCCCACCGTGGGGCAAGTGAGCTTCGGATCTGCGTTCCGAGCAGAATCTGCAAGAATTGGAATCGGCGAGACCATCACCGTCGGTCGCATCCTCTACGCCAGCGACGTCCCTCTCATCGTTCTCGACGAGACCTGGATTTTGTCTAAGAAGGTCGTGACTGCCTACACAATCATGTCTTTTGGCAAGATCGATGTTTACATCGGTTTCGCTGAACCTGTCCCACCCACCCGAGCGGTGATGATAGAGGCAGAAGAATCTTCTAGGTCCCCTTTGTCCGCGGAGGCGGCAGAGTTCCGGATCTCAGAAAACCCTAATCCCACCCAGCCCGCACCAATTGCGGAGATAGTGGAGAAATCCGAGCCTGAAGAAGACCTAGCGGCACAAGTCGAATCTGGAGTGGATCTCCTTGGAGAGACTGAATCCCTGATGGACCCTCCCGCCAAAGTCGAAATCTAGGAGGAGCATATCAACGACACTGATTTTGGCTCTAACAATGCCGGGTCAGACATGCCTTTCCTCAGGTACACACTGCGACGTAAGATAATGCAAAATTCAAGCACAGATGTAATTCTCGAGGCCATCAAAAGTTTCGACGAAGAGTATCGCGAGAGCCGCAGGTACCTCAGGAGGAACGCAACACACTTTGTTGGGTACGTGGGATCCGGATCCGGATCTGCCGACGCTGGAGACAACACCGACTCTGTGTTGGACGCAATTGGAACAAACACCGACGTACCCGCATCCTCAGATGAATCGATGACGTCGGCAGATTTCCGAAAGTTCTCCGTGGAATATGAAGAGGAGTATAACTCCAAAGCTGCAGAGGAAGGAGAAGCCATGGATGAAGGATCAGGGGAACACTCTCCCAAAGCACAGGATGACATGGAAGTCGGAGATAATCTTGAAGTCCAAATGTCCGAAAGTACCGATCAGAGCTTGACTCCGGGAAACGGACCCAAAGCCGTCTTTGCTACCGGCGCTGCCAAGAAGGCAAAGAAGAAGAACAAGAAGGACAAGACCTCGGCAAAAGACCCTCTAACAGAGGAGGTGATTGCCGAGGAATATGAGGAAGACTCGGATGGAGTGCTTATCCCAGAAGAGCCGAAAAAAGAAGAATCGGTGGATGGACACATGATCACTGAAGGTGCGCGTAAACTCATCGATGTTGCATTAACCACACCTATCCCTACAGCTGCAGAACTTACTGCTGAAGAGTTGGACGAAAGGGCCCCAGCCCTAGAAGCGCGTCGTCAACAACTCCTGGATGAAGCTAAAAACATCGCCGGGGAAAAGAAACGCATGGCAACTAAGGATTACATGTCTCAATTGCATCAGAAGACACGGAAACGTTACACACGTGATGGTAAATTTCCGGAAGTGAACAAGGTCCTCTTTGAAGGAGATCCAGGGATGCCTCGTCTCGACAGCAAATGAGATCTGGTGTACCCAACACTGGTTCAGAACACTATCGCAGCTTGAGATATCCTGTCAAATAACCTAGGCCTAGAACAGGTTTGATTGGGCATCAAGCTACTCACCAAGGGTCTGGAGCAACAAATGGCTGCGAAATCCGAAAGTGGAAAACTGGTCTCCAAATCCAACCAATGTCACACGGACTCAGCCTAGAATGATATAAGGCCCTAGCGTGTTCTGGAACAGCATCACCGTTCCGATCGACGAGAAGACAACTACTCCAGAACCGGATCATCAGGACAACATCACAGACCTCCACGTGACTGGAGCAACGCCGCCCTAGCATCCGAGCAAGAGGCCATTGCTGCACTGTATCAGAGGAATCCTCCCTGACGAGAGTCGAACGACCGAAGGGGAGAAAATAAAGAGAAACATCGGGAGGAGGATCGTCAAAAAATGCCACCTCTTAGACATGCAAGCCGTCTGGCTGAGCCTCACCGTAGTGGGAACGACGGATGAAGGAACGAAGAGAACCATGCAGGGGAAAGCTGGCAGGGGGCTCGTCGTAGTGAAGACCCTCCCTGGAAGCAGTCATCACAACGGCTCTCAAGGGAGACAAGGAGGACGACGTGGTGGAGGAGGTGGTGGCAGAAGCCGAAGTCCGGCTCCAAGGCACCACAGCCACAGCCGACATTCGGGACGATCTCTATCCCCGAACGATGCAAGGCACATGATCAATTCCAACATAGAGGCGTGGTGCTACGAAAACGATGATATCTACATGGGCCCAAAGCGCTTTGGACCACGCATCAGAGCTACAAAATTCCCGGAAGGATTTGCCATCTCAAGACATATCCAAGCCTACGACGACATTGCTCGGCCAGATACCTGGCTATAGGATTTCTTCCAAGCTTGTTGTATCGCCAAAGGCAGAAACAGCCTGGTCGCAACCCGATATCTCCCACTTATGTTGCGGAAGATGACACGATCATGGCTTAATGAACTTCCGGAGAACACCATCCACAACTGGTATGACATGCAAAGTGCGTTCTTTCGGAATTTCGAAGGCACGTACCGGAGGCCCTGTACGGTCGGAGACCTACAGCGTTGCACCCAAAAGGCCGGAGACACTTGTCCGGATTACCTCGGATGATGGATCAACACCAAGAACTCTTGTGAAGGAGTAAATGATCAAACTGCGATTGAAGTTTTCATTGCAGGTCTCCCAATTGGTCTACTGCGCCATCGCTAGAAGTGTGACAAGGTCACTAATTTGGGAGAGATGATAGAAACAGCGAGCAAGTATGCAAATGCTGACAGGATGACTCAATGCCCTAGCTGTGCCACACTCGGCAAAACAACCAAAGAAACAAGCTCAGAAGCGCAAATATACCTCGGAAGAAAAACCCAACACGGAAACGGCAGTGGTCACTGCTACTTTCGGGTCTGGTGGACGAGGAGGCCGCGGGCGTGGCCGTGGGACTTCAAGAGTCCAAGGTAGAGGAGACCAGCAACCGGGCAAAACCTATTCTTGGGCCGACATTGCCAATAACCCATGTGTGCATCACTTAGGCGCCAATGGGGGCTCGTCCCACACCAACGGTAAATGTCGTTTCAATGACGACATCAAAAGAGATGACACCGCGGGCTACAAAGCTAAGCGGAAGAAGGGAAAGAAGAATCCCGAAAAAGATAAGGAGACCAAGGTAGATTCCGACATGGAGGAAGCTAACGCTTCAAATCCCAGGCCGAAAGGGAAGAAAAATTTTACCACCAAAAAAGACACTTATGTCACCTTCCTCGGATCTCAACCAGCAAAGGTTAAGAAAGTAGTTCTACATGACCTCAATGCCACAGTTCTGGCTGTCCCCCAATTCTTGGACTAGTAGGAAGTGGCAATCACATTTGACCATGCTGATCATCCGCCTAAGTTGCACAGGCGAGGAAAATACGCCTTAATTGTCAATCCACTTATTGATGGTTATGGTTTCTCCAAGACCCTCATGGACGGCGGCAGCAGTATCAATACTCTCTATGTCGAAACGCTATGCCGGATGAAGATCTCGGAGACCCAGCTGAACCATGGCTCTGTGATTTTTCATGGAGTTGTCCCACGAAGACAAGCTAATTCCCTAGGGGAGATTACTTTGGATGTTACCTTTGGAACTCCAAGGAGTTACCGGACGGAGGCCCTTTCCTTCGAAGTGGTCCCGTTCAAGAGCGCTTACCACGCTATATTCGGACGTCCGGCTTACTTGTCACATCCCAAAATTCTCCTAATTTTGGAATGTAAAGTTAATAAAATAACTTGGTTGAATTGTTTGACTTTGTTGAAATTTCTCAAAGAAAAGAAACTTTCTGTTATGATTTTCCTTCCTTGAATTCAGAAACTTATATGAGATTGGATTAACATGACTATCCAACTTGTTTTCATTTTCTTTTCAACCATTTGATTCTTTATATATCCAACCATACTTAGATGAATAAAGCGGGGGAATAAAATGACTTTCCCAATTATGGTGGAGTGATATTCTAATTTCCCTATTTGACCCTTTAAGTCTCTACTTCGATTTATGAAACCATTCTAGATGCTTTTCACCACTTGCTTGAAAAGAGAGAAGATAACATGACATCTTCATTTTCATTGGATGTTAAGAATGTGTTCCTTCATGTTACATGATTGAACTTGTTGTTTTGGGCATTTGTGGCATTGTGTGTTTTGGTTGAGTGGTTAAAATAAAACCCTAAGAAGCTATTTAGAAATATTGCATAGTAGCCATATAAGGCCAAATGCATAAAACCCTATATCCTTTTGATAATATCTAAGTAGCCATATAGGAAAAAATGTGTGAATTGAGTTTTAGTTTTAGGATTTGTGTGAATTTTTGCAAAAATTAAAATCATGAAGTATTCATAAGCATTTCTTTGCATCCATGCAAAGTTCCCAAAAATTGAATCCAAATCCTAATATCTAGATCCGATAGTTGATTTGCCCAAATGTTCTATAAGGAATATATAGACATTTATAAAGAAATCATTTTCAAACTAGTGAAAATGTTACAAATATGATCTTATAATGATCCACTGAATTTTAGAAAAATGTAGAAACAAAAAGCATGTCATTTGGAGTTCGTATGCAAAAGATATAAAGAAAATACCAAAATATATAAAACAAAAAAAAACGAAGTGGGCCGGCCCAACTAGATCGACCGAACCAGCCACACCAGCCACAGGAAAGGATTGATCCCATGGATTGCTTTAAAAACCGTGCGAAATCTGGTTTCTCAAACCTATCTCTATTGAAACTCTTATAACTATTTATCTATAACTCCAAATTGACTTCCGTTTGTTTCTACCTGTTCTCTACTTTAAGATCTAACTTCCCACCATCCTAAAAGCCTAAATAATCTCTCGGAGCCACAGCTATAACACTTTTCCTTCCCGAAATCCCGAATCTACACCCTACCGAATCGTATTTCACTTCTAAACCCATCTAAACTTTGTCGGATGTCTTCGGCTTCAACACGAAAGTTGTAGCTCTCGTCGAAACCTTTATCGACCACAGCCGGAGAATTTCGCAACGCAATATTTCAGATCTGATGGCGTTATTCCAAGATCTCCTCGCGCTCGTTTCTTGAAATCCAAATTCCTTTGGTGAAAAGGTAGATCTAATCATCCTCCACAACTTTCATGTTCAAAGTTTTTCAATTTGACCTACGTATTTGTCTGTCTAACGCAGATCTACTTCTAGTCCTTTGCGACGCAAAATCGGGTATATTTTGAGCCAACTTCTCTTCTAGCCACCGGATCTCATCCCGACGGTCGAGATTCAATCGTTCCGATCAGTTGCCTCGTCACCGCCACGTCGTCGTCAGGTCAGCGTCTAGTCCCAGTCAGCCTGCACGGTCAATCTGTCCAGTCAGCGGAATATTCTCTGGAATATTCCGTTCGAATTTAAAATTGTAGATTATAGATCTAACTTGTAAAATTCATAGAAAATCCATACTATGTTCAAAAATTACATATAATATATCAAATTGAAGATAATTTCATGTAGTTTGATAATATCTCTTTAGATCTAGGTTTTGCTTTATAGATTACGGGTGAATAATTAATTAGTATTATTGGCCTTTTAAATCATTAAATTCATAGTAAATAATCTATAGATCCGAAAAATATGAGTAATATGTCCCTGAGTTCATATGAGTAATATCTCTTTAGATCCGAAAAATATGAGTAATATCTCTTCAGATCTGTATTTAGGTTTGTTTGTTGTCAGTACGATCTGTTCAGATTTATTAAACTCCATTAAACACTAAATAAATCCTAGAAAAAGATCTATAACTCCGATTAGGGTGAATCCAATTGCTACTGGTTCGTATTAAAGCCCTCTATCCATTACAGTTCAGATATAAATTTAATTAGGCAACTACTACAGAAGCTACAACAGTTATGTTAAAACCCCTTTATTGGCAATTAAAATTGGATAACAAATACTATATTGTATTAAAACACTTCTACATGCATCATGTGATCTAGTCTTGTTTAGATAACTAATTACAACCATTATGACATATTAAATCATCAGGCATGCATTGGATCATGACTGTTTTATTGTATTGTTGTATTGTTGCATGATTGCAATGTTTGAATGATATGTTGTTGTGCTTTTGCTTTTGAACGATAGATCGCGAGGACTGTAACTACTATGATCGCAACAGCTATGGTTACGAGAGTGTGATTGCAAGCCTTTTGAGTGCGACAAGTGCAACTATTATATTTGTGAGGATTATCTAATCGACTACATCTACAACAAAGGCAAGTAGATGCTATTTTGTTCATACCTTGTCCTACTATTTTCCCTTATGCATGTGTAGTGTATTTTTGTAGTTACTGTGTAGGAACTACTATGATATGCTATATCCTATATATTGTGGTAGGATTTTCCTTGTAGTTGAGCCCCGCTCAGTAGATGTGCTTAGACTTGCTGTGAAGACGGGGGAAAGGGGATCACACCATGGTGGAGTTGTGTTTGTTTCAAACTAAAACAACTTAATGTTAATGAACTACTTGGGCGGAATGGTTGGATGGTCAACGGAGTGTGGATAATGGTGGGGAATGCCGCCCAGGGTACTGAGAAGGATTGGTTCTCTTTGTTATGGTAACTTGCGTGTGCAACCATGTGCTAGTAAGAATGGGTGGCTGGTTGGACTTAGTAGGTCGTGGTGATCCGAACCCAGCGTAGCCAGTGATGTAGTGAATGATAGGTTGGGACCGGTGCGTAGTGGGGTTTGGTGATCTACTTCTCGAAAGGTCCCATCTTGGACTTCTCCCTATCATCACACAATATGAGTGTGGTGGTACACGCTGGGTTGGCCAGGTCACATGGGTAAAGTGTGCAAACCCCAGCAGGGTGTAAAAACTGAGTACTTAGCCGTGTCCCCGATTACGGACGATTGAGTTGCTTGATTTTGTGACTATGACATATTCTCGCTCATCCTTATTTCTTAATTACTAAAACTTGATGGGTGAACTTAATTTGTTGCTATGAATCAAATTGGTTTATGAAAGTAGAGCAAAGGTTTTTGAATTTGCAAGCTAGCAAAAGATCCACCAGCCAAATAAGCATGTAGAAGCTATGTGCATTGTCTCCATATTTAGACCTACTTGCCATACATTCCAAGTATTGACCCTTCGGGGCTGCTACGTTTTATGTTGCAGGTTATACCGATTCTGAGTGATCGTATTAGGTCGCGAGACTCCACTCCACAGTTGTTCGCCTGTGGCACAATGGAAGATGGAGCCTACTATATGTTTATGCTTCTGTATGCTACTTTGTTATTTGAGCTAGCCTTTGAGCTACGCATTATGTAATAATTACAGATTCTGGATCATTCGATGTAATAATGATGCACTGTTATATTCTTTGGTATTCATCGGTACTGTGTGTGCCAGTGAACCGATCCAAGGATTGGCACTATACACAGGAACTCAGCCTTATCAGGCGAGGGTGTTACATTACTGGGCTTTTATGGCTCGTCTGTGTTACATTTACAATATGATGAAAATTCCAGGTCCCAACGGCGTAATCACTATCAGGGGAGACCCAAAGAAAGCGCGAGAGTGCGAGGATGGAAGTGCCGCCTTTGCTGAAGCCGTGTTGCAGGCCCAGGAGTACCAGGAGATCAAGAAGAGCCTAGATCCAACCGAGATGCCCGCACCGAAGAAGGAGGTGACAAATCCAAATCCGGAGTTCAAGGCAACAGAAGAGACGAAGAAGACGCCGTTGAAGGATGATGACCCCTCCAAGGTGACCCAGATAGGCGTAGGCCTAGGTAGCGCATAGGAAAGCGCACTCGTCAAGTTCCTCCAAGAAAATAAAGATATCTTCGCATGGAAGCCATCTGACATGACCGAAGTACCTAGGGAACTTGCCGAGCACTCTTTAAATGTAAACCCGAACGATACACCTGTCAAACAGTCCTTACGACATTTTGGCGATGAAAAGCGTAAGGCAATAGCTAAGGAACTAGCACGGCTCCAGTTAGCCGAGTTCATAGAAGAGGTCATCCACACTGAGTGGTCGGCCAATCCTATAATGGTCCCTAAAAAGGACACCTCTGATTTAAGGATGTGTGTTGATTATATTGCCTTGAACAAGGCTTGTCCAAAAGATCTGTTCGCTCTGCCTAGAATTGATCAAGTTATCGATTCTACGGTAGGCTCGGAACTCCTCTGTTTTCTTGATGCATATTCCGGTTATCACCAAATCCGGATGAAGGAATCTGACAAAGTTAAAACTTCATTCATAACCCCCATCGGAACCTTCTGTTTTGTTACGATGCCCTTTGCGCTGAAGAACGCAGGAGCTACGTATCAGGGCACGATGCAGCATTGCCTCCATGACCAACTCAGACGCAATGTACATGCATACGTGGATGATATTGCGGTGATGTCCAAAAAGAAGAAAACGCTGATTTCGGCTTGGAGAAAACATTCGCCAATCTACGAAAATACAACATCATGCTTAACCCGAAGAAATGTTTCTTTGGAATAACAACCGGAAAATTGTTAGGTTTCATCGTGTCTCAAAGAGGCATAGAGGTGAACCGGGACAAAATCAAGACTATACTCAATATTTCTAGGCCAACTCGCCTGAAGGACGTACAAAGACTAACCGGTTGCATCGCTGCAGTCAGTCGGTTTGTAAGCCGGCTTGGAGAAAGAGCCGCACCATTATACAAACTCCTGAAAAAGACCAAGAATTTTGTTTGGCAAGACAAAGCTGAAGCTGCACGACAAGACCTGAAGAAAGTACTCTCATCTGCTCCTATCCTTGCTGCGCCGGAACCACTGGAACGGATGCTGCTCTATCTTGCTGCGACAAACAAAGTCGTTAGTATTCTATGGTGGTGGATAGACCGGAGGAAAATCAGGAACACCTGGTGCAGCGTCCGACGTATTTCATCAGCGAGGTCCTAACAGAATCAAAACAGCGGTATCCGCACTATCAAAAGTTAGCTTACGGTGTTTTTCTAGCATCTCGTAAGCTACAACATTATTTTCAGAAGCATCCAATTATCGTGGTGAGCACAGCTCCCATGAGAGATATAATCAACAACAATGACGCCAGAGGACGTGTCGCCAAATGGGGCATAGAGCTTTCATCTTTTGATATCGAGTATAAACCTCGGATAGCAATCAAATCCCAAATCCTTGCTGACTTTGTTGCTGATTGGATAGAGACGAAGGAGAATATGACCCTCCCTGAGTCGGAATATTGGACCCTCTATTTTGATAGGTGTAAGGCTTGAGGGGGCTCGGGGGCTGGCGTTGTGCTCAAATCACCCCAAGGAGATAAACTTCTATACGTGTTGCAGATCCACTTCACAGCGACAAACAATATTGCCGAGTATGACGCACTACTGCATGGAATCTGGATTGCTAAGGATATTGGCATTCAACGTTTGATGTGTTACAGAGATTCGGATCTTGTTGCTCAACAAGTGTCTGATATTTGTAATGCAAATAAGCACATGGCAGCGTATAAAGCTGTCATGGATGATTTATCTAAATCGTTTGAAGGGTTTGAGGTTCAACACATCCCTTGAGCAGAAAATGTGGAAGCAGATGCACTATCTCGGATAGGCTCTGCACGGAAAGAGGTCCCGGATGGCGGTTTTTTAGAGCACCTCAAAGTTCCCTCAATACAAGGAGTATATGAGGAATATCCGACCAGATCCGACTCACCTCTAATAGCAGTCCTAGCTGATATTCCTAGCTGGACCCTGATGGCTCAATGTACGGCGCCAGAAAAGTGCTGATGCCGTGTTGATGTAGAGCTCGTTGGGAATCCCAAGAGGAAGGTATGATGAGCACAACATCAAGTTTCCCTCAGTTATGAAACCAAGGTTTAATTGAACCAGTAGGAGCATGGAAACACCCCAAAGGTGTTGCTAGTTGAGCCTTGGTAGGGCGCACTACCAGTGCTAGTAGCAACGTGGAGACCTGCACAACACAACCACAAAACTTTGTCCACATCTTTTATGAGGTTGTCAATCTCACCGTGTTTTCTGGAAAACAAAGGATTAAATGTATCGAATGGAAAGAAGTAAAAGTTTGTAGAAAGTAAACACAAAGCAGTAAATAGTTTGTAGATTGTATGTAAAGAAAAATGATCGGGATCCATAGTTCACTAGAGGTGGCTCTCCTTAAGATAGATAACAGCCTGGTGGAACAAAGTACAGCGAGGCAATTCACAAACATCGAGAAAGCAATACATGCATATACTAATCATCCTGGCTCCTTTGGAACTTGATTGGGCATTACAACATTATACATAGACCGCCATCCATCTGCATCTATGACTAATAATCCACCTTCAGGTTATCATCTGAACCCCCTCCAGTATTAAGTTCCAAGCAATAGATTATTGCTTTACGAACTGCGTGTAAAGTAAACAATATGATTGTTCCATGAACAAAGGATTGTTGTTTTCTCCCTAGTAGCAACAACACATCTAGTATCTTAGAGATTTCTGTCACTTCCCCGGATTACGAGAGGCATGAACCCACTATCGAGCATAAATAATAACTCTTGGAGTTGCTAACATCTACTTGGCCAAGATAGCTACTCACAACGGAAAGCATGCAAGATCACAAATAACAAAGACATGATAGAATCAGTAATCAATCTGAAATAGCATCTCAATATCCATCGGATCCCTGCAAACACAACATGCAGAATTACAAATAGATGATCTTGATCATGAATGGAGCTCACAAGATCTAAACATGAAAGCACAAAGGAGGAGAACCAGCCATCTAGCTACTACATGGATCCGTAGTCCAAGGATGAACTACTCACGCATCACACCAGAGGCTTGCATGGTGATGAAGAAGGCCTCCAGGGTGAATTCCCCTCTCCGGCAGGGTGCCGGGAAGAGCTTCAGAGCCCTCCCGGTCTAGGGATGGAGATGACGACGACTACAGAATCTTTCGTGGATTTTTGATCGAGCACTTAGGGTTGTTTTCCCGAGGGCATCTTATAGGCGGAAGGGGAGGCCGAGGGGTTGCTGGGGTCGGCCAGACCACCCCCTGGCGCGGGCTAGGCCTGGCCGTGCAACCAGGTGGTGTGGCCCGCCCCCAGCCCTTCTCCGTCTCGTATTCTAGCATCTGATGACTTATGGAAAAATAGGCACTTTGGCTTTTGTCCCATCCAATTCCGAGAATATTTATTTTCTGACTTTCCTTGAACCAAAAACAGCAGAAAACAGGCAGCTAGCACTATGGCTCTTGTTAATAGGTTAGTACAAGAAATCATATGAAAAGTACTCCAAAGTGTGGACAAAACACAAGAAAGTGGATAAAACCAAGCATGGAACATCAAAAATTATAGATACATTTGCAATGTATCAAGATCCCCACGCTTAACTCCTGCTCGTCCCCGAGTAGGTAAGTGATAAAAACAAAGAATAATTTTTGAGGTGACATACACCATCAAAGACTTGATCAAAGTATTTGTAAAACATTCAAAGCCGGGATCATAGTACTTCAATCATAACATGAAAGAAAAAGTTCTAGCAATAAGACAAAGAAACTATGTTACAACATGAAAAGGCACAAACAAAAGATTCATGAATAACAATGCTTTGTAAGCCGTTTTATTGTTTCACATAAAGAAAACATAGCATAATAGTATTCAGCTTGTCCCTCAGTAGAGTAGCAAATATAAATGCATAGGACACCTTCAAAGTTCATAAGAGTGACTAGATACAATAGTTTAAAACAAGCAATATCAAGTTATGCATCAATCAACTAGTCTGGGGACAATGCACATAGAACTAAGAATGGCCACTATGCTCTCAAAGTAGGTGCATAAAGATAGAAGGTGGAGACTCAATATAATGGTGGAAGAAAGGCCTTATAAAAGGAAGTAGGGATTCAAGTCTCATAAAGAGCTTCCAAAAATTATGGTACTTATAGCTTTCAGCTCTCATTGCCCCTATCATAAGAATCTTGAAGTGATTAAGGTTAAAGTGAACAAACTATGGTGTACATGCTTAACGAAGTATAAGTCAGAAATCTCATGTCCCTTGTATAGGAGGGCCGCTCCTCATGCTACTCAAGTTTAGTCACCGGTAAGTTCTTGTCATTGTAAGTATATGTGTATCATAGAGAACCGCCAATGGGGTACCCCTTGCCCGATGATACAGAAGAATCCCCATATCAAAATGACAAGGCAAGCAGACAACGAGCATCTCAGCATTCTTCTTATTTACCATGGGAATATGGTGCTTTTTTCTCTCTTTCCTCTTTTCATAATCTCTTTTTTTTCTCTTTTCTATTTTTTTCTCAATATAGGACTCTTTTTTTATAAAAAGAATGCTTCATAGACAACTCAGAATGGTTATGATGCAGGTTTCCACCATGTCAGCATGGATTAGACCAGCGGCCCCGGCGTTTCTCTAACAGATATACATAACTCCACGGACTTACAAGGTCCCCTTTCATTTCAAACTGACGACATCCATATACAAAATAGCATGATATAAACTAGGTACAAGTACCAAGTGCAATGTTGAAAGCGTTCCCCATGAAAGAATTGTTCTGCTAATTCCCAAAAAATAAGTGCAAGCATATACAACATAGACGACACAATGGTTCAAGTTTATTAAGGGCAAGAAAAATTGTGCCATCAAGTTCGTGAGAGCTTTAATCACTAGACTTCTCATAACAAGTTTAATTTGGAAGGTAAAAAAAAGCATGAATATACTTGGAATAGCATGAGCTAGTAGGTAGGTATGGTGGACTCTTTGGAATAACTTGGTTTAGGGAGTTGGATGCATGAGTGGAACTCATATTTTGTTGTGGAGTCTAGCAAAAGACTGGGAGCGACAAACTAAGAGAGCAATAATGGTCATAATCATGCAGAGCGACAAAACATCATTGATCAAAGCATAAAGTGATACTACAAGTTGAAAACTAAAGGATCATAAAGGCTATGGTGACTCGATATAGTCATAACAATGTTTGAGCATGCGCCAACTCAACCCAAATACAGCATCAAAGGAGAATACCACAATACTATGCTTTAATATGCTAAAACAACGCATGATTCTTCCAAGGCACATTAAAAAATCTCAATTGTTTATAACAAGTCATGCTACAGCAAAGAATACTAAGCCTAAAGCCAAAACAATATCAAGCATGGCATGCCAAAGCATAGGCCACAGTCAAAAACAAGCTCTTTTTACCACTTAAGCATGAACTTTCCTACTCTTTTCCAAACCAAACCAAACTATTTGCAAACAAATGTATGAAAGAGGGGGTCCAACTAATTTATTCAGCAAACAAAGAAAACCAAGCAAACGAAAAACCAAAATGAAAACAAAGAAGAAGACGCTCCAAGAACAACACAACTATGCACGAAACAATAAAAATGAAGCGTTTGGAAGAAACCTGGGATTTTTATTGATGAAGAAGGGGATGCCTTGGGCATACCCAAGCTTTGACGCTTGTACTTCTTGGATATTTCTTCGGGTGACACGTGTGGGCATCCCCAATCTTGAGCTTTAGTCCATCCTTCATCTCATTACTCATTCCTTCCATACACCTGAAATTTTTCCTTCATACAAAACTTCACACAATCTTTTTTAGCAACATTATTACACTCAAGATAAATAAGTCTTAAGGTTCAGTTCTAATACCAAACATACTTCCATTAGAACACTAGCTACTGTAGTACTTCCCTCAAAAAGCTCAATTCCCCCAAAGAACTAAAAAAGGAACCAACAAGAAGCAAATGCAGAAAATGGCAGAAATCTTTCAAAACAGACCAGCAGGTAAAGACGATTTTTTCGAAGACCTTCTGTTGCCCAAATCAAAGTGTTCAACTAATGAAAGTTAGATAACAACCTGGGACAGAAGCACAAAAATTCACGCCTCAAAAAAATGTTCAGAGTTTTTACATGAATTTTTACGGTGAAGCACAAAAATCTGTTTCGAGACAGCAACTTTCCCAATCATTACTTCTCTCTCATTAGAGGTTACTCTTGGCACAAAAAGCAAATAAAAAGGATAAGGAGCGGTTATTCCTGAGGTAATAACTTCCAAGACTCATCTAGAACTTTTGGGTTATCTCCCAATAATTACTTTTCTTTAACGCCTTTAAGTTAGGCATGATAGTTTGAGAAGATGCTCACATAAGAAATATAAATTGAAGTAAAAGAGAGCATCAAGAAGCAAATTCAAAACACATTTAAGTCTAACCCTCTTCCTATGCATAGGAATATTGTATGCAAATAAATTCACAAAAAACAAAGTGACAGGCATAGGAAGATAAAACAAGAGTAACTTCAAAACTTTCAGCAAATAGAGAGGTGTTTCAGTACCATGAAAACTTTTACAACCATATTTTCCTCTCAAAAAATAATTTTCAGTAGCCTCATGAATAATCTCAACAATATAACTATAACATAAAACATGATTTTCATGATCTACAAGCACTAGAGCTTTATTATAAACATTTTCAATAGAATCCACAGGAACATAACATTCATCCTCCTTTGGTAAGCATGGGGGACAATCAAACAATGTAAGGGGTAAAGAGTTACTTTCATTAGAAGGTAGGAATGGGTTGATCCATTCTTCCTCGTCTTGATCATCACTCTCCTCCTCTTTTTCATCCAATGAGCTTCCAGTTTCAGCAATTTCTTGTTCCATAGGCTCCTGCAAGGCATTAGTTTCTTCCCCTGGTGGAGAGCATCTGTTAAGATATTAAAGAATATAGCCATTTCCTTCCTTGTAATTATAAAAGCAAAATTGAAGTATATCATAAACCTCATATTTACAAGGTGTATCATCAGTATTTTCAAGCAAATAAGCTAGTTTGAATGCACCCTTCCAAGCAATAACTTCTTCAATTTGTTCCACATCATAAAAGTCATAATTCCGTTTAACATAAGAAGATATGGTAACATTATCATTATACTCACATTGAAAAGGGTGGTGTTTATACCTCCTACAACCACAAGATTTATCAAAGCAATAAGTAACATTATAAGTAGAGCACACATTTATAGCAATGGTATACAATTTATCAATTTTTTCCCATAAGTGTTTCCCTTTTTGTGACAAGCGGTGTTCCTTCTAGTAATATTTTTGCTCTTCCGTGAAACCACCTTGCCAATAAGATTCAGTTTTCAAAGAAACCAACCATTGATAGAAAGCATGATAAAGTAAGACAATAAAAGACAAATGAAAATAACAACTATAGTAGGAACTAATTTTTTTTGTATTTTTGATAAAGAAACAAGCAAACAAAGCAAAAAGAAACTAAGAAAAACAAAAATAACAAAGTAAAGAGATTGGTTATGAGGGACTCCCCCATGTGAAGATGTCCTTGACTCCCCGGCAACGGCCCCCGAATAATGCTTGATGGCTCAATGTACGGTGCCAGAAAAGTGCTGGTGCGTTGTTGATGTAGAGCTCGTTGGGAACCCTAAGAGGAAGGTATGATAAGAACAACAGCAAGTTTCCCTTAGTTATGAAACCAAGGTTTAATCGAACTAGTAGGATCAAGGAAACACCCCAAAGGTGTTGCTAGCTGAGCCTTGGCAGGGCGCACTGATGACCCACAAGTATAGGGGGTGTATCACAGTATTTTCGAGGGAAGTGAAACCCAATTTATTGATTCGACACAAGGGGAGCCAAAGAATATTTATAAGCCTTAACAACTGATTTATCAATTCAGCTGCACCTGGAAACAACCTTGCTCACAACAGTTTATCAGTAGCAAAGTTTTGTAGTAGGAATAGTAAAGTAGCAATAGTAGTAAAGTAAAGACAGCAGTAACAATAGCAGTAAACAGTAGGATTCGAGTGCGGTAGGCATAGGGATGGATGGACAGGCGTTGCATGGACAAGAAAATTCATATCGCAATCACAACATAGGGCAATTGTAGATAAATAAGATAAATCATCCAAGTACTAGATAATCCTAGGCATGTGTTTCATATATAGTCATACGTGCTCGCAATGAGAAGTTGCACAACATCTTTTGTCCTGCCAGCCCGTTTGCAGCGGCTCCTTTTAATAGAGCACCGGAGCAAAGCATTAACACTCCGTGAACACATGTGATCCTCACATCAAAGCCATTCCCTCCGGTTATCCCGATTTCTGTCACTTCGGGGCCATTGGTTCCGGACAACAACGTGTGTATACAACTGGCAGATAATACCATAAACAATACTATCATAATGAATCAATAACATGTTCAGATCTGAAATCATGGCACTCGGGCCCTAGTGACAAGCATTAAGCATAACAAGTCGCAACAAAGTCATAAAGTACTTATAAAAGATACTAGGCACCATGCCCTAACAATCTGATGCCATTACATGAACGATCTCATCCAATCCCTACCATCCCCATAGCCTACAACAGGGGATTACTCACTCATAGATGGGGGAATCATGGATGGTCGATGGAGAAGCGATGGTGATGATGATGGCGACGATCTCCTCCAATTCTACCATCCCGGCAGGGTGCCAAAACGGAGTTTTTGGTGTTGTTTCGTGGAATTTTGTGGTGGCGGTGGAGCGGAACTCCTTTTGGAAAAACGTCGAACCCCCCGGAGTTTTTAGGACAAGACATGCAAAGGCTGCCAAAAGTATGCCAAACAAGCTCATGTTCTGGCTGATCATCTGCGGACAATGCCTATAACATGGCCATTTGCGGTCTGGGGGCTTGATAAGGTAGGACCGTTTAAACGAGCTCCAAGTGGATTTACTCACCTCTTAGTGATGGTGGATAAATTCACCAAATGGATTGAGGCTAAACCTGTCACTAGTTGTGATGGAGCAACACCCAAAAGATTTGTCGAGGATGTTATAATCCAGTATGGTTATGCACATATCATTATCACGGAAAACGGGAGTAATTTCTCTATGGAAGAATTGGCTGAATTCTGCAACGAGCAAAATATCCGGCTTGACATTGCGTCAGTTGCACATCCATAGGCTAACGGACAAGTCTAAAGAGCAAATGGTTTAATCCTACACGGCCTAAAACCGAGACTCGAAGCACCACTACAACGTGATGCAGGGGCTTGGGCAGAGGAATTACCCTCTGTAATATGGAGTTTACGAACAACTCCGAACAGGTCGACCGGATACACACCTTTCTTCTTGGTCTATGGTGCAGAAGCAGTTCTTCCTAGTGATTTAATTTATACTTCTCCTAGAGTGGCTGCCTATATTGAAGAGGATGCCGAGATTTCTTGACAAAATGATATCGACTTAGTCGAAGTACTTCACGTCGTTGCTGAAATGAGATCAACAGCCTATCAGCAGAAGTTACGTAAGTATCATAGCCAGAGGGTCCAAAAGAGATCTTTTAATAAAGGTGATTTGGTTATCCGGCTTGTGCAGCAAAGAAAGCACAAACTTTCCCCAGTATGGGAAGGGCCCTTTTTAGTTAGTCGAGTATTGCACAATGGTTCGTACTACTTAACTAACATGAGGGCAGGTAAAGAAAGACCTGCTACTAAGAAGAGAAAGAGAGCTGGAAGCAGTACAAATCCGGATGAGTTAGACAGACCATGGAATATTGCTCAGCTGCGTCCCTTTTATTCTTATTTTCTCCTTCTTTGTAAACATATATATGTACATGTTCTGTGAGAAATAAAAGTCTTGGTTGCCTCAAGTTTTTTCTGAGAAGTTTTTACCATCTTATTTCCTAATGATCATGTCATAGTCGAAAATCCCAGAATACTTGAAAGTACTTTATGCTCATGTTTGTTCTGGTTTAGATTTCTGATTCTAAAAATGATACCTTCGGTGTTGGGGGGATACCCCCTGGTAGGGTCACGCGGGGTATAATGGCCTAGTTAGCCAAGGTATGGCAAGGTCAAAGCAAGTGCTGGCCGAGTCACCTCAAGGCAGGCGGGATCACGGGGTAACCCGGACCAGGGGACGTCCACCTAACTTAGTCTCAACCGACTTAATACGTATGTCAGTAAGATGTATCTATCTTGTATGCAGGAACAGGTGTGGCCGGATCAACTATGTGGGATCCGGTTTATATCAAGCTTGTAAGAGAAGGAAGGTATCTCGCTGGTCAAAGGTGACCATTGTACGTAGAGCATGAGCGAAGCGGACAGAGGCAGGACCATCGAGGCGTGGCCGACAAAGGTGACGAAGCCTATGTCGGATGACGCAGGCGCCGCAGAGGCTCACGTAGCCTCTGCATGGATGACGCGGGGGAAAAGTGACCCGGTTGGCTTACTATTTTGGGAAGAGGCATATTCCAGGGAATATGCCTCCACGTATGCCCTAAGTGGAGACCTAGCCACTCCTATATAAGGGGGGCTAGGGCCTCTATAGAAGGGCTGGATCGCTAGTGTGTTCCTAAATGCTAGCTAGTGCTGAGAGTAAGAGAGTTCTTCTTCCTCCTCTCCCCAATACAGCTCAAGTAGCACTTGTCATCTGTGAAGGTGAATCAAATAGAAAGCTACCGTGTGTGGAATCACCACACTATCCCTCCCTGGATTCCCCTAGTGCATTTAGTCCCTACCTTTAGCCTATCCATGGCATCTGCTGTGGCACCACCACGACTGTTGGCGCCCACCGTGGGGCTAGCGGCGCTAGCAGGGATGAAAATCCGGACGGGAAACCTCATCGGCACCGGCGAACGCATCGTTTCCGAGCTCATTCAGCGCTTTGGAGTGCTAGACTTTGTCAGCGACAACGCTGGCTGCTTCGGCACGCGTCCTCTTCCGCGCAACGGCCTCTTCATCAAGATCGGCACGCACAAGGTCTACGTTGTTGTCGATGTGTCATGCGTTCATTCGCGGCACGTCGTCGAAGGAGGCGAGCCACCCCTTAGTGCGGCTTGCGGGGCGCGTATCACTCGCTCCCCGGACCATGCTGAGGTGATGATGACCGCGCCTGGTGCGGGCGCAAGCAAGGATCCGGCACCAGATCCGGAGGTAACGCCTAAGGCACCGAGGAAAAGAATAGGTCCTCCGCTAGAGAGGCCTGAGATGTGCTGCAGCAAGCGATGGATAGCTTAGCAAACCCAGTAGGAGCAGTAGTAGATCCGGCTCAGGCATAGGCTGTGCTAGAGGAAACTAGGCAAAAATACTAGAGGGAGCGAAAAAGATAGCCGCGGCTCAGCAGTCGTTGAACATGACGCTGCGTGAGTACGCAAAGGCAAATAAGGTAGATGCTGTAAAAGTGAAGGGGAGAAATCTCATAAGTGAGATGAACAGAGAGGGTGATACTAGGATTGAGGAATCAGAGAACTGTTTGTCTGTGGGGCTGCCGAAATATAGCACCCCGGCAAAGAACCTCAGAGCAGCAGATGCAGCTGCATCCGAGTTAGAAGGTCTGACGGGTGAAGCCCGTCAAAGACAGCAGGATAGAGTCAATGAGTTGGTTCGGATCACGAACAGGCAAAATGAGGAGCTGCTCAGGGCAAACCCGGAGAGAGTTGGGGCCTCCAAGATCGTTCATTCGGCGGTGGGTAACCCGGAGAAATCCGCTGGAGTCGCATCGTCTCCTCATGGTGGACCTAGGAGAGAGGAGGTTGTAACTTCGGCCAGGAGGAATAAGCAGATAGTCCCATATGACCCAGCAAGGGCAGGGAAAGGAAAAGAAGTACAAAGAAATGAGGATCGAAGGAGTGTGAGCCGAGGTGAAGCTGGCCGAGGTAACCGCGACTAAGGCAATGCCGGTCGAGGGAATGCTGTAAACGGCAATGCCAGACAGCGTAATTCGGTAGATGCAGGTCAACCGCAGCAGCAGAATATACCACGGCAAGAGCGCAATGCCGGCCAAGGTATGCAACAGAGAGCAGCTCCATAGGAGCAAGATAGATACAATGATGGTGATTCGGAGATGGTGAACATTGGCTATCCCAGACCGTACTATCACGTGATAGGATCAAGATTGGGAGGCAGGAACTTGATGCCTGATGGCGCCAGGCTAAAACTGGATCAGCTGTATAGGTCTGAGCAAATTGAGTGTCAAGGTCCTCCGGGTCAAGCATGTTTTGCGCCCCGGATCATGAAGGAACCTCCGGTACCTAACTTCTAGTTACCTAGACGCACAAAGACGTATGACGGTAGCACTAAGCCGGAAGATTGGTTGATTAACTATGCAACTGTTGTGAAAATTGCCACGGGCAACTTGAGATGGGCTGTGAGATATGTCCCCTAGATGTTGGAGGGGCCAGCAAGGGTATGGCTAAACAATTTTGCCACCCGGAATTATTAACTGTTGGATCGATTTTGAGGAGATGTTTGTTAGCAACTTCACAAGTACGTATCAGAGACCTAATAGGCCACAGACCCTAGCAATGTGCAGGCAGAGACCGAATGAAACTGATTGGGAGTTCTTAACCCGTTGGTGCATAGTGCGAAACTCGTGTGAGGGCGTGATTGAGTCACAAGCCATAGCTTGGTTTGCGCAAGGATGCAGATATGCAAGCATGCTATGGCAAAGGTTGCAAAGAGACATGCCAACCACCTTGGCAGAAACGATCCAGATTGCTGATTCATATGCCTTAGGTGATCCGACGCAACCTAGACTCACGTCAAATGAGTCAAGCGAGGAGTATTGTCAGTGAGATGGGGCCTGGTCATCCTGAAGAAATGACTACCGAGGTAAAAGAAGGGATGACAGATTGGATTATCGGTACTGTTCGCAACAAGTTGTAGCTGTGAATCAGGACCAACCCGGAGCAGGAGGCAGTCAACATCAGAAAACTAGAGGACAGCAATGGACACCAAGGAATGACGGGAAGAAAACTTGGACGCCAGAACAGAAAAAACAGTGGCAAGAAAAGAAGGACCATCCGAGATACACCTATGAGGCAATGCTGGATCAACCGTGTAAATCTCACACGCCTAATCCGAGTAACCCAGCGGGTCACACAACCAGACAGTGTGAATGGATGCGAAAGATAGAACAAAGTGGTTCGGGGAATGCTCAGGCACCTCGGAATGATCAACCTCGGCAGGAGTTACCCCGGCAGCAATTGCTCTCCGGAGCGAACATGCAACAGTTAATGTTGCCTCCCCCTCCGCAGAGGTATGACGACCATGAGAGAAGGGATGCAGTGCATCAGGTGGAGAACCAAAACCAACAAGATCAGAGGTACCCCGGAAACGAGGGGAGAAACGAGTACATAGAGCATCATCAGAGTTACTATGTGTTCACTACGGAAGAGACAGACCGAAAGAGCTTGCAGCGCCGACATATGGAGGTCAATGCAGTAATGTCAGCCGTGACGAGGTATATGCCTTGGTCGGACCAAGAAATTACCTGGAGCATCAAGGATCATCCGAAGCTCATGCCAAGCCCTCGTTCGTATGCACTGGTGTTGGATCCAACACTCATTGAACCTAACATCAATGTGAGGTTCTCAAAGGTACTGATCGACAATGGCAGTAGCATCAACATAATGTATGTGGACACGATGCGCAAATTGGGTATCTCGGAGAATATGCTCCAAGCTAAAGGAACAACTTTCCATGGCATTGTACCAGGCATTTCTTGTGAGCCCATAGGCAAAGTCCGGGTTGACGTGTTGTTTGGCACAAGGGATAACTGCTGGACTAAGAATTTGGAGTTCGAAGTTGTAAACTTGGAAAGCGCATATCACGCATTGCTCGGCAGGCCAGCTCCGAACAAATTCATGGCAAGTTGTCATATCAGTTACTTGATGATGAAGCTGCCCGGGCCAAATGGTGTAATTACCATAGCTGGGGATTTCCGACGTTCCATTTAGTGTGCATCTGCCGGATCTAACCTGGCCGATTCACTCGTGATTGCGCAAGAATAGAGAAAGATCCAAGAAGTGGCGGCATTGGCTCAGTCCGCGCAGCAGTATATGCCAGCGCTGAGTAACCCGCATGGTAGTGTCTCATTCCAAGCGACAAAAGATACCAATAAGGTGCCTGTTGATGATATGTTCCCTGAGCGTACCGTAAAAATTGGTGCCGGGTTAAATGACAAATAGGAAACCGCGCTTGTCAACTTCCTCCGTGAGAATCGGGATATTTTTGCTTGGTCCACACAGGACTTGCAAGGTGTTCCGAGGGTGTTGGCCGAGCACTCTTTGAATGTCAGACCCGGAGAAAAGCCGGTGAAGCAACCTCTCCGCCGCTTCGCCGAAGACAGGAGAAAGGTTATAGGAGATGAGATACCTTGGTTGTTGGCTGCAAGATTTATCATGGAAGTGCTTTACCTGGATTGGCTATCTAATCCGGTGCTGGTGGAGAAGAAGAAAGATGATCCGAACGTGGCAGTGGTTTGGCGTATGTGTATCGATTACACGAACCTGAATAAGGCGTGTCCAAAAGATCCATTCCCACTGCCAAGGATAGACCAAGTCATAGATTCCACTACTACGTGTGAGTTGTTATCGTTCATTCATGCATATTCTGGTTTCCACCAGATACCTCTGAACCCAAGTGATCAAATAAAGACTGCGTTTATCACCCCGTATGGGGCTTATTGTTATCGCACCATGCCTTTTGGTCTACGTAATGTAGGGGCAACGTACCAGAGATTTATGCAAAAATGTTTGCACGACCAAATTGGTCAAAATGTGCAGGTGTACGTGGATGATGTTGTGATAAAGACCAAGGAAAGCAAAACGCTCCTTGACGACATCAGGCAGACGTTCGCGAACCTAAGGAGGTTCCGGATGAAGCTTAACCTGGAGAAATGTACCTTCGGTGTTCCGGCTCGAGAATTACTCGGATTTCTTGTCTCCACCCGAGGTATCGAGGTCAATCCAACTAAAATCCGGGCCATAGAACGAATGGAACTGCCGAAGTGTCTTAACGATGTCCAGAAGTTCACTGGTTGCCTGGCATCCTTAAGTTAGTTTGTATGTCGGTTGGGAGAAAAGGCACTGTCTCTCTATCAACTCATGAAAAAGTCGGACAAGTTCATTTGTACACCGCAGGCCAATGAAGCCTTTATCCAACTAAGAAGATGTTAGCCACTGCACCAGTGTTAGCCTCTCCACTATCAAAGGAGCCAATGTTGCTCTATATAGCTGCAACCAACCGAGTTGTAAGTGCAGTAATTGTGGTAGAGCGCGACGAAGAGGGTAAATCAGTGCAAAGGCCAGTATATTATCTGAGCGAGGTATTATCAGCCTCAAAGCAGAACTATCCTCACTATCAGAAGGTGGCATATGGTGTGTATATGGTGGCTAAGAAACTAAAGAACTATTTCGAGGAACACCTAATCAAGGTAATATGTGAAGCCCCCATATCCGAGATAATGAGCAACAAGGATGCGAGTGGCAGGATTGCAAAATGGGCAATTGATCTAGCTCCTTATGCACCACAATATGATAGAAGAGAAGCGATCAAGTCTCAGGCTGTGGCGGCCTTTTTTGTGGATTGGACCGAGGTGCAATATGAGCCACCATTACCAGATCCGAACTACTAGAGAATGCACATTGACGGGTCAAAAACGAAAACTGGGTTAGGTGCCGGAGTTGTGCTTACCTTGCCAAAGAAGGACCAGCTGAAATATGTGTTGCAGATCCACTTCACTGCATCAAATAATGTTGCAGAATACGAGGCACTTGTACATGGGCTCAAAGTGGCAAAGGAGATTGGAATACGTCGGATCCAATGTTTCGGAGACTCTGATCTCGTGGTCCAGTAAGTCTGCGGACAATGGGATGCTCTGGATGCAAACATGGCATTGTATAGATTTCATGTACAGAAGATATCTGGTTACTTTGAGGGATGCGAATTTCACCATATACCTCGGGTGGAAAATGAGGTTGCCGATGTATTGTCGAAGCTCGGGTCAACCCGACAAGCAATTCCACCGGGCGTAGCATTGGAACACCTCAGAAAACCATCTATCAGGCCATCCCCGGAGTCCGACTCAATTTTTATCCCGGAAAACCCTGAATCAGAGGCTGTGCCAATGGACATTGATGTGGGGAGTGGTTCGCAAAACCCGGGGATTGCCTTGGCAAACCCAGGGACTGCCACGACAAACCCGGGGACTGTACAGCGTGATCCGGTAGAAGTTATGACGGTCGATCAGATGGAAATTGATGAGGATGTGTTCCCAGTGAGAGCTATACCAGCTTGGGCACTGCCCATATTCCAATTCCTAAAGGATGGAACTTTACCCACTGAGGAAGTGCTTTCTAGGCAAACTCAGAGGAGAGCAAAATCTTACACGATCATCAATTCCGAGCTATACAAAAGGAGTGTGACCAATGTCCTCCAGCGATGTGTTGACCCGGAGGAAGGACTAGACATCCTCCAAGATATACATCAAGGGGAATGTGGGCCTCATGCTTCGTCCAGAGCCTTAGTAGCAAAAGCTTTTCGCCATGGGTTTTACTGGCCAAGTGCCTTGGAACAAGCAGAAGATTTGGTGAGAAAATGCAATGGCTGTCAGAGATACGCGACAAAGACACATATGCCAATGTAGGAGCTCAAGGCCATACCAATTACATGGCCATTTCTGTATGGTGCTTGGATATGGTTGGCCCGTTTAAACCAGCAAGGGAGAACATGACCCACATCCTGGTCATGGTTGACAAGTTTACGAAATGGATTGAAGTGAAGCCGATAAGAAAATGTGATGGAGCCACTTCCGTAACATTCCTCAAAGACATCATCTTGAGATACGGTTATCCTCACAGTATCATAACAGATAATGGCAGGAACTTTGATGAAGGAGCATTTGCGCGTTTCTGCCGTGATAAGAAGATCCGGCTGGACGTTGCCTCGGTAGCACACCTCGGATAAAACGGACAAGTGGAAAGATCCAACGGATTGGTGTTATCCAGGATAAAACCCCGGCTCATTGAGCCGCTGCAAAGATCAGCGGGGTGCTGGATAGAAGAACTACCAGCGGTACTATAGAGTTTAAGAACGACTCCGAATCGATCAACGGAATATACGCCATTCTTTCTGGTATATGGGGCAGAAGCTGTATTACCAGCTGACATAGAGCCTGACTCGCCTAGATTCACCCAATACACAGAAGCCGAAGTGCAAGAAGCCCGGCAAAATGATGTTGATCTGCTGGAAGAAGCGAGACAATTGGCATTGTCTAGATCCGCCATATATCAGCAAAATCTCCGACGCTATCATAGCCGGAAAGTAAGCCCCCGAATTTTCTGAGAAGGTGATCTGGTACTCCGGTTGGTACAACGTACTGCTGGCATGCATAAATTATCCCCCCATGGGAAGGGCAATTCATTGTGAGCAAAGCGTTGCACAATGATTCGTATTATCTTATCGATGCAAAACCACAGGAGAAAAACAAGGCGGACAGGTCCGGCGAGGAATCCAAGCGTCCATGGAGTGTAGCTCTACTTCGTCCTTTCTACACTTAGCAGAGAAGTGTTTGTATCCGAAACTCTCATATGTCGGTATGTATGCCGGCAATGAGCTTATCAATGAAATCTTGGCACCTCGAGCAGTAACTCGGGGAATGCCTTAGTAATTTTAGTTGTCTTCTTTATTTACTACTTACATGTCGGTTGGCATAAGTTGCTTATACTTAGGCCGGATTAGTAGTGTGTGAGCACCAAAAACCTAACTCTTCGACTTGCTGCTGTCCAACAAGATTTGGCTTCATGGCAAGCAAGAGAACAAGTTTGGAATTGCGTAGCACATGAAAAACGACTAAGGAAAGAGACTTAATTGAGCCGACGTTCGTTTTTTGGACTAACCTTGTGCTTACTTTAAATTTATTACGCTGAATTATTTTGATCTAAATCCTAAAGTTTCGAAGTATTGTTAAGTCAATTTTTGAAACTCGGATTCGTAAGTCATAAAACCGAACCAAGGTGGACACGAGCCGAGCCAAGAAATTGGTGGAACAAGAAAATGAAACTCGGGGACTACGCCCAAGTTAATCCGGCATAAAAACTTAGTAGAAAAATATAACTGATGTGCTTAGATACAATTGCACCTGGCATACCGGGGATCTCATAAATTTCAAAAGTTTTTTCGCTCAAGGAGCAACATGAGGAGGTACTTCGGTGCCAGCGGGTGCAGCCCTAGCTTCGGCTTCAGCTTCATCTTCTTCAACATCCGAGGCTTCGCTCTCATCATCCTCACCCGAGCCATCTTCAGCGTGCTCAGCATTCTCATCATCGGCGGCATCTAGGAAGCTGGGTCCCTCGTTCCATTGGTGAATGGGGCATTTTGGATAAAGCTATGAGCGCCAGCTTTACGCCGAGCTACCCAATCCGGGTCAGTAGACCACCTTGATCCCGTGCGCATGCGCTCAAGGAGTTTGAGGTCAATTTTCTCGTACCACGTAAGCACGTAGTGGAGAACGATCCCAGCTCCGACACGTCTAGCAGATTCTCTCTAGAGATCGAGCTGAGTCTCGCATTCCATAAGCTTGGCAAAAAGAATAGACATATTTTCCGGAGTATCTTCTTCAGGCCAAAAGGCATTGAAGATTCGGATTACTACGTCCATGATATCCTTGCTGTAGTTCTTCATGGTCTCGACTCGGGTGGATAATCTGACTATCAAGTCTTCGAGATCAAGAGGAATGGAGCCAGAACCAGACAGAGTACCCCTCTACATGCGGAACTTGGCAACAACATTGGATGCAATGACATCACTCTCTGGGAATTTACCTAAAAAATGACACAAGTGGAGTAAGTAAAGGAAGTAGACCCGGAGAGATGAATGTCGGTCGAAGGAAAAGAACTTACCAGAAATATGGCTGTGAACCCGGGTCAGTTCCTTGGTGCAATTGTTGCGCCTCTCCCGGAGTTGCACAAGTTCAGCGCTCGCCGACTCAAGCTTGACGTTGGCCTCATTAAGTAATTCTTGGTCCTTGGCAATCTGGAGGTTGAGGCGCTCCCGCTCTTCAGTATAGTCCTGGCCAGCTTTTTGAAGTTCGGATTGGTGCTGCGCTTTTAGCTTCTTCATATCTGCCTTGAGCTTGGCAATTTCATCATCTTTGGTTCGGAGGAGGGCAAGCTCATCATCTTTATTTTTGAGTTCGGCCTGATGCTGCCCTGCTTGTTCGAGAAAATGTAGTATCATATCAGGCACGGGCACACTATCTTCAAGTGATGCTGAAATAGTTTGTTGACCCGGCAAAGCCGAGGTATGAATGTTTGCCGAGCCAAGGAGAAAAAGAGATAGAAACCATCGCAAGGTTGAGCAAAAATGACTCACCCTTGATTTGCTCCAAGTTTTTCCTCATGATGGTATTCTCAGCTTCCACACCAGCTACGAAATCCGAATGAGGGATTAGTTTGGCGGAAAAATATGAAGAGAGATGGAAAATTGACAAGGAGAATAACTTACCCCTTTTCTTGTATTCGGCGAGCAGCGCACTCTGTTTTGCGCGCAACATCTTGTGAGTATCAAGGAGACGCTGAAACTTAGCGCTCCGGCGGTTGGTGGTCACCTGAAAAGAGTACCAACAGACAGCTTAATCCTCTGCATGTTCGAAGTGTAAAAGATCCGTGCCAAGTGGAACTTAACCCGGCTCTAGGTGTGTGCATATTCGAAGTGTACAAAATCTAGGCCAAGTGGAACTTAACCTGGCTCTAGGTGTGTGCATGTTCGAAGTGTAGAAGATCCGGGCCAAGTGGAACTTAACCCGGCTCTAGGTGTGTGCATGTTCGAAGTGTACAAGATCCGGGCCAAGTGGAACTTAACCCGGATCTAGGTGTGTGCATGTTCGAAGTGTACAAAATCCAGGCCAAGTGGAACTTAACCCGGCTCTAGGTGTGTGCATGTTCGAAATGTACAAGATCCGGGCCAAGTGGAACTTAACCCGGCTCTAGGTGTGTGCATGTTCGAAGTGTACAAAATCCCGGCCAAGTGGAACTTAACCCGGATCTAGGTGTGTGGATGTTCGAAGTGTACAAAATCCGGGCCAAGTGGAACTTAACCCGGCTCTAGGTGTGTGCATGTTCGAAGTGTACAAGATCCGGGCCAAGTGGAACTTAACCCGGCTCTAGGTGTGTGCATGTTCGAAGTGTACAAAATCCCGGCCAAGTGGAACTTATCCTGGCTCTAGGTGTGTGCATGTTCGAAGTGTACAAGATCCGGGCCAAGTGGAACTTAACCCGACTCTAGGTGTGTGCATGTTCGAAGTGTACAAAATCCCGGCCAAGTGGAACTTATCCCGGCTCTAGGTGTGTGCATGTTCGAAGTGTACAAGATCCGGGCCAAGTGAAACTTAACCCGGCTCTAGGTGTGTGCATGTTCGAAGTGTACAAAATCCGGGCCAAGTGGAACTTAACCCGGCTGTAGGTGTGTGCATGTTCGAAGTGTACAAAATCTGGGCCAAGTGGAACTTAACCCGGATCTAGGTGTGTGCATGTTCGAAGTGTACAAAATCTGGGCCAAGTGGAACTTAACCTGGCTCTAGGTGTGTGCATATTCGAAGTTATTAAGGAGCTACGCTAGTTCTCTAAGGAGCATCCGGCCGAGTAACAAGTTACTCCCCTGGAGGCTCGGGGACTAATGGTTATATCACTAATGTCTAATCCATGTTAAGGAAAAGATGAACTAAGGTACCTCCATCATCCGACCCGCAAGATTAATTGCCTTGGCGGCTGTATTCATTTGCGCAGCAAATTCGGTGGGACCGAACTTCTCCAGGAGATCGTCGTTGTAGACGAACTCCGCCTTGTTCTAGTTATTCACAAACTCGATCAAGGTCGGAGGGTATCGTTCGCGCTAAGCATGTGGGGCGCCACTAAACCTTTGGCATGCGCCTCCCTCCTCTCAACTTGGGCAAGGGTCGGGCTGGTGTGCAAAACAAGTTGCGCGTCAGCTAGCTCGGCAGAGGCATCCTTCGGTGGTGGAGTTTTCTTCAAAAGCATGGACGCGAGTGTGCGCTGTCCAGCCTCGACGGATGCTGCCTTGGTGGCGTCAGGAGCCTTTTTTCCTTTGGGCTGCTGCTGAGAAGGTGAGGTGGCTGCAGCGGATTTGCCCTTGGGAGCTGCCTTGGCGCTACCCTTGGTGCTGTTGATGTCTTCTCGCCGAGCCTTAGAAGACTCGGACGAGGTAGAGGGGCTTGGTGCTGCTGCTGTTGCTTTTGCTGCAGGTGCTGGGGTTGGTGCTGGTACTAGTGCTGTTTTCTACTTCGGCGGAGGTGCTGAGGGAACCTCGGTGGTAGCTGGTTGCGGTGGAGCCAAAGTGGTGGTTGTTGCCGCCTCGGCAGAGCCAGTCTCCCGCTCTCCGAGGTTGCCCTCTGGAATGGGGCTCAACGGGCGTGAATCATCGCCGCGAGGAGGAGAAGGGCTGTGACGGAGTGGCGATGCAATGCCGGATCCACTCTATGGGACCTCCACTGAGGCCCTGTCGAATCAAATAATGTATGATGAGAAACTATAACACAAGAAGAACAAGTGAATCTTAAAGAGAGAAGAGGCTTACTCATCCGAGGTCAGAGGCTCTTTGGGCTTCCGAGCCCTCCGAGCTGTGGCCTTGGTTGCAGGCTTGGTGGTAGCTTTGTCCCCGGACTTCTTTTGTCTTTTGGCTGGCTAAGAAGTTCCGGAAGAAGAAGTGGATCCAGCTCCCCTCTTCTTCTTCGGCGCGATCGGCACAGGCTCACCAACGGCAAGCGGAGGGTCTTCATGGATTTGCCCACTTGGGTTAGCTGATGCCGGAAAAGCATAAGAAAGGGGGACATCGTCAAAGGCTTCCATCACCTCAACATTCGAATCATCTTCATCATCGGGCCAATCTCTAATAGAAGAGAGTTTACTGGTGGGTCGCTTGGTCGCATCCGCCATCGGAAGGAACATCTCCTGATCCGGATCCTCCTTGTCTGAGGTGTCCCGGTCAGGCGCCCATTGGAGGGAAGGCTCGGTGCCATCCTCGATGGTTTGCTGAAGAAACATCTAAGGAAAAGGAAAGACAATAGGATTAAATCCTACAACAAAAGACTCACATATGACTTAATTCGGAAGAAAGTTTGGAGCACGAGACTTACCGATGGAGGAAGCCTATCTCGGCAAAAGTGTTCAATTCCCCACGTCCACTTAGATGAGAAGTCTTTGTGGGTGGTGAACAGGGCCTTGACCCGGCGGTAGATCTCAGTGTTGCTTAACTCGAAAGACGAGGTACGGTTGGGGTCGCGGCCCTAGCTCATGTGACACACTTTATGTGTGTGTTTCTAGAAGGGGGAGATCCGTTTGTGGACAAATGTAATCATGGCGTCCTCGTTGCGCAATCCAAGATCTTTCAGCTCCTTGAACCTCTTGTTGACTTGGTTCGCCAAGACTGTGGGCTTCTTGGGGATAACATCCCACAGATCCGGGTTAGGAGGACCCGGAGTATAGGGGCGCAGCTGGATCAGATCTTCGCTGGTGCTATTCTAGACATAGAAGAAAGTTTGGGCCCATCCCTTACAAGAGTCAAGCCCCGTGACTCGGGAGAAGACAGACAACTTCCGAGGAGAGATTGACGCAGCACCAAACTGCGTGAGCTGTTTTTCCTCCGGGTCAAGTTCCTTGTTCGGAATGACGTTTCGGCGAAGGCCAAAGAACCGGATCCATAGCTACTTCGTGGGCCATAGTCCGACATAACCTTCGATCGTGGAGGCGAAGGCAGAGAGAGATGTGATGGCATTGGCTGGAAGGTGGTGTGGCTGGAGCTCGTACGTACTAAGCCAGTCATGGAAAAAGTCGCTCACTAGCAGACCAAATCCGCATTGAAAATGAGATAGGAACACCACATACTCACCCGGATTGGGTGAGGGGTCAAGTTCGGCGGAAGCGAGGCGTGCGGCGACGCCCTCCGGGATGCACCTGGTGCGGTAAAGCCAATCCAGGTCATCCTGGCAAACCCAGGATCCGGCCCACGCGCCGCGGTCAGCGTGCGCCGCATCTTCTTCCATCTCCTGCTCGGCGACGGTGAGTTCCTCCTCAGTCATTTCAAGGTCGCTCTCCTCACTTGCGCTAGCGGCGGAGGGAGGCAGCGGCCTAGACTGGCGGGGACCCGTGGCGGAGAGGGTTAGCAGAGGTGGTGGCGGCGCTGGAGCGCGTGGAGGCAGTACGGCAGCGGCGCTGCTGCTCAGATGCGGTGGCGGTGGCGCTGTCGATGGAGAAGATGAGGAAAAGCAGAGCTAGAGGGGCACGGAGAGGGGAAATGACCCAAGGGGCGCGCCCCTCCCCTATTTAACCACTCCCATAAGGGGGTAGTGGGATCGCGTTTTGCGGGCGGGCCACACCGTGTGGCCGTGTACGATCTAGATCAGCCAATCAGCGATGAGCTACACGAAGGGCCACAGGGCACAGCGGATCCCTTGACATGACGTTATGATACAGTTAACGAGGAGGTAGGCACGACGTGACGTGTGCAACAGTAACTTCTGACAATAACTGCGGCGGTTACTGTTGCTGGCCCTTAAAATGAGGCAAAGTAATGATTAGCCTCCATGTGGGGAAGGGTACGAGAGAAGGAAGAGTAACCCGGATGAGTACGAGGTAACCCGGCCAGCAAGTAAAAACTTGAAATGAGCCAAGGGAAAATAAACCTATGGATTCCGGATTAGGAGGTAACTTGGAGAAAGAGCAAGAGGTTCAGTAAAATTGAACCTGTTGTGGCCTTAGCAGCTAAAGCAGCTAAGACCGCACTAGCTTCGGGGACTAATGTTGCGGGGATACCCCCGGGTAGGGTCACGCAGGGGTATAATGGCCTAGTTAGCCGAGGTATGGCAAGGTCAAAGCAAGTGCTGGCTGAGTCACCTCAAGGCAGGCCGGATCACGGGGTAACCTAGCCCAGGGGACGTCCACCTAACTTGGTCTCAACCGACTTAAGACGTATGTCGGTAAGATGTATCCATCTTGTATGCAGGAACAGGTGTGGCCGGATCAACTATGTGGGATCCGGGTTATATCAAGCTTGTAAGAGAAGGAAGGTATCTCGCTGGTCAAAGGTGACCACTGTACGCAGAGCATGAGGGAAGCGGACAGAGGCAGGACCACCGAGGCGTGGCCGACAAAGGTGACGAAGCCTATGTCGGATGACGCAGGCGCCGCAGAGGCTCACGTAGCCTCTGCATGGATGACGCGGTGGAAAAGTGACCCGGTCAGCTTACTATTTTGGGAAGAGGCATATTCCAGGGAATATGCCTCCACGTGTGCCCTAAGTGGAGACCTAGCCGCTCCAGTATAAGGGGGGATAGGGCCTCTGTAGAAGGGGTGGATCTCTAGTGTGTTCCTGAGGGCTAGCTAGTGGTGAGAGTAAGAGAGTTCTTCTTCCTCCTCTCCCCAATACAACTCAAGGAGCACTTGTAATCTGTGAAGGTGAATCAAATAGAAATCTACCGTGTGTGGAATCACCACACTATCCCTCCCTGGATTCCCTAGTGCATTTAGTCCCCACCTTTATCCATGGCATCTGCCGTGACACCACCATGACATTCGGGTATAACCCTAAAGTTTCTAGTCTATACTTTGGTTATTTGTCTGATTGCCAGATGCGGGTATTTTTCGAGTAGTGAATTGTTGGTACTGGAAGCCAGCTTTGTTTCTAAGTTTAAACTAGTTTAGCAATTGAGCTCCATTGCTCGGCAAAGTTTCCGTGCAAAAGGTTTAGCCGGCTCACGAAAGGGACGAGGCGGAAAGCCAAATAAGCGATAAGTATAGGCGAAAAAATAGAAGTGCTTATGTAAACATTTCAGACACACAAAAAATTAAAGCCAAAAGTGCTGAATAGATCAAAAGCTTAGCACTGGCAAAATTATAGTATTGCATATTTACAGAACCATAATGTTTTTCAGAATAATACCAATATTTCTGGCAATCTATGATGCAGGAGGAGAGGAAGGAGCTGCCGGCTCGCTAGATACATCGCCTTGATATCGTTTCGAGATGTCCACTTCCCATATGGTGTGGTCATCGTCGAAAACTTCTGCTGATTCTTCTGGTGGCGGAGGCGGAGTGTCCATGCGGGTGAAGAAAGGAGTTTCGTAGCTGGTAAAATCAGCCACGTGACACCCATATCTGGCGCAGGAGTCCATAATGGCCTTGATGCCTGCTCCTGGTCGTCTTCATCTACTTTACGGTACCCTCTGGTCACTTGCCATATCTCCATGTTTCCATGGTGGCTCATGACCATGGTGAGAGCGTTCTGTGCTGCGGACCGTGCATAGGACATGTTCTAGTCCTGGACAAGGTGCGACATCTCCTTCGCCTCGTCCCGCACCTGAAAATCCGACATGCTATGCATGTCCGGAATCTTGAGAGCTTCGCCAATATCCTCAAGGGATTGGCGGAATTCATGAAGCAGGTCACCAACTTGGGTAAACCAGTGGGTGCGGGGCTCGGTGGAGGTGGAATCCGTCAAGTTCAGAGGACCTATACACAAAACAGTTAATAAAATCTGACATTGAAAGAAGTCGAAGAAAATAGACAAGTCAGACAGATGGAACATACTGAAGATGACGTCGTCAACTTTGGTCTTCTCTTCCCAAAGACTTTGGAGTTTAGCGAGGAGCGCCTCGGAAAGGTCCCTCTCTCTGGACAACTCATTATTGAGGTCCGAGATTTTCTGATCTTGAGCAGCAATCTTACGATCACGCTCGTCAGTAGCCATGGAGGAGGACTTGAGAACTTGAGCTATGCTCTTCTCATGATCCACCTTGAGCTTATCCAGCTCTTGGTGAAGCTCTTTGTTCTCCACCACCTAGGTTTTGAGGTTCTCGGCCTCTTCAATCATAGCGCATGACTGTTTTACCAGCGCTGTAAGTCAAAAAAGAACAATAGTTCAGTAAAAATTCGACTATGAAAACATGAAAGACAAGATTTGATTATCAGAATGATTACCTTCGGCCTCATCCTTGGCAACTTTAAGCTCAACATTTTCAAGACGGAGAGCTGTGATCTCTCTCCGCTTGTTGCAGACATTTTTCAACACATCCTGGTTATAGGAATATACTTTCTGTAAGTCAGAATACCCAAAGTCAGAAGTCTACTAAAGACTCGGGCTAATATTTTTACTAATATCAGCACGATCCTTGGGGGCTACACTAGTTCATTCTTTGGCATCCTAAGGAAGCATAAACCCGGATTATATATCCTACGTCACGCTTGGGGGCTAGAGGATATGGTATGAAATAAAGGAAAACAGGAGTTAGAATTCTGACTTACATATTGTTCGCGAGTAAGTTTATCCAAACTCGCATTCATTTCAGCAGCAACCTTCTCAGCGAGAGTTAGAGGAGTCACTAGAGCAGTTGGAAGCTCACCGGACCTGATCTTCTCGTTGCAAAGACACAGTTGTTAAAGAAGGTCAGAGTGCTTGATGTCCTCTGCCTCTTGTGCTTCTTCTTCGGCAGATAAATTTCTTTTCTCCAGGCACTGCCTGGCCAGCTGCTGGATCTCTTCTGCATATTTCCGAGATAGGCCAAACTTGGCAAGTCCCAGATTGCTGAGAAGGTTTTGAGCAAAGGTTTCTGCCGAGGGATCATTACCCGAAGAGGGTTCACCCTTATCTATACCTGACTCGCTCATGGTGACGTCAGTTTGTGATTCAAGGATCCTGGGCTCCGTTGAAGGAGCCGGATCTTCTGCGACAGCCGGAGAAGGAGTGATCACCCGCGTTGCGGAAGGTTGAGGGGTAGGAGTCGGAGGAGCCACGGCAGGAGAAGCTATGGTAAGCTCCGTCTGTCACAGGGGCTTTGAAGTAGTTCCCTTCCCCTTCCCCTTGATGAGCTGCTTAGCTCTGAGAATGTAATAGAGTCAAAAACATTACATCTCTGAAGAATATTCGAGTAAAGTACAAAGGAGGAAGTTGTGTTGAAAGTTACCTCTTCACAACAGGCACCTCCTTTGTGCCAACAGCCACTGTCGGAGCCTTGCGCTTCTTGGGCATAGTGTCCGGCAATGGGACCGGTTCTGCCTCCTGGGAAAACTCAGGAGGATATCCTTCGTGTGGAGAAAATTCTGAATCGGGGAGGTCAGCAAGCTGAAAAGAAGAAAACATATCAGTATTGCGATATAACCTAAAAGAATGAAACACCTAAAAAAGGTTTACTGTTAGAAGCTTACCGGCACCATGGTGTTTTCCACTGTATGCATATCCAGAGAAACCTCCAGGATCTTCCTCTCGTTCCGCTCCCTTATCAACCATTTGATCTGGCTTATGTAACCTTGCGAGGCATAGGCTCTAAGGCTGATGCGGAGGGAATCTTTTTTGGACGACGTGATGGAGTGCATCAGTCGGTCTCCGTGGTACTGAAGGGGTTGGATCCAGCGTGACACCCAACATTGGACCAAGTCGGATCATTTAAGTCCTTTGTGTTTAATCAGATATTCGATCCTCCTCTTAGCGAGGATCAGATCGTCACTGAGAGCCGGAGGGGCCTCGTCCCAAGACGGTTGGGCCATGGCAGCTCTGTCGATGAAAGCCGGCAAAGCAGTGGCTTTGTCGGGAGCCGGAATATCCTTCTAATAAAAGAAGGTGGCTGGCCATTGTTTGACCGAGTCGCTGGCAAGAATCTTGGGATATGCACGCTCACGTATAAGTGAAAAACTAATTGTACCAGTAATATACGGATTACCGGCAGTGATAGAATTTCTCTGGACATGGAAGTAGTACCGGAATAAGGTAAGACTTGGCCTAATGCCGAGAAATCCCTCGCACAAAGACGCATAGGCGCTCATCTCTAGGAGAGAGTTGGGAGGAAGATGGTGGAGTTGAACACTATAATGGTCTATCACCTCGGAAAATAATTCTGAGGGAGGAAATGACAAACCTCTGTCGAGGTGGGTGCCGAAGTGGACCTGCTCACCGGCGCGCGGGTTGGGGACGGTCTCCCCGACGCCACTCCGCCAGTCGCCGGCGTGGAGGAGCCCTTCTGTCTCCATGCCGTGGAGCTTCTCGTCGTCGAGCATGTAGGGGATCTAGACCCCGCGGAAGGTTTCCTTTTCTGCCGCCGCCTCCGCCGTCGCTGCCGCCGCCGAACCGGAAGATGAAGACAAAGCCATTTCTCCGGTGCGCCGATGACCTAAGATGGGCGGCGCTGGGAGTTTTTGGGGAAAGAAAAGGAGCTCTGTGCGCGGGGGAGATTTGGAGGAGAAGAAATGGCAAAAGAACAAGTGAAGGAAGAAGGAGGAGAATCCTCACCCCTTATATCCACCTAACCACTCCATGATTCGTGTAAATGGTACAGTGTAACCACCACGCATCGTGGAAGGAACTGGGAAGGACCCACGCGATGATTATGTTGCCTCGATCTCCGCGTACGCATTGAAACGGTGCCTCGGTTCCGCGAACTGTGGACCCACTAACGGTCGTGCTTACAGGATGTCTGTTAGATGACGTGACTTGAGCATGACTGGTGTCAGGTGGCGTTAGAGACCAAGTTCCGGCTTAGTTTGAAATAAAGCTGGAAAATCCGAGTAATCTATTGATAGGTCTGACTTATTTTTAAGACCCATATCGTATTTTTTGTTGTGAAGTTTCAGGAACCCTTCAAGACTCTGCGAGCCGAAGATCAAGCTAGACGATGATAAATCCGACTTTGGATCTTGGAGACTTCCGGGGGCTTTGTTGGGGATATACTCACAGTTCCTCACTGACCAGGGTGGCCCACTTCGGGTTAGAGCTTTGCTTCACGGGCGGCCCAGTTAGGCAGAAGAGGCGGAGTTCAGTCCGGCTACATGAAGGCCCAGAAGACTTACCGACTTAGGCCCATAGTGTTACTTGTAGTTCAAGATGTACTTTGTAACCGACTCTTAGTCGTAGCCGGATAGATATCTCCTGTAAACCCTAGGCCGGATATCTATATAAGACGTCCTAGGGAGAGCCTTTAGGGAACCCTCAATAGTCTACAATCTCAACTAGCACAGGCGAACCCTTGTAACCGATATTCTGGCTCTACCGTATTACTGGATTGCTAGCAGGAGAAGGATCCATCCAAAGCCGGCGGATTAGAACCTGGGTAAACTTGTGTGCTCACCGTCCCGGAACACCGTACGTCTCACACCCCTCTCTTCCGCATGCCTCGAGGACCCCCTCATGGCGTAATTGTCATCAATCCGACGACAAATTCTTATCTCACAACTAGGATCACCCCCTCGTACCCATGAGGAAGCATCCTTAAACACACGTTGAACTGCCAAGTTTTATGTTAGGTTCATGTTCTCTATGATCTCAGACTTCGGTCACCAAGCATTCATAACCGTGAACACGGCTTTTCGAAAAAAATTAACCATGCAGGGGTGTACAACTTTACCCACACGTACCAACCGACTCTTAATGCCACTAGATAAGCCCTCTTCCTTGGAAGGCCGACAGAGGGTTGTTGGACACGACCTTTACCTTGCTTTCACTGAGACCATGAGTCACGCCCTAAGTATGGTTCTGCCGTAACGGGTCAAATCCCGAAGCCGGTCCCTAGAGATGAGAGACGAGGTTAGTTTACCAGGGGCGCCATCTACCCCAAGCAACCCCGCCCACTCTTACCTACCTATTATGATGCACCTTCACCCGCCAAATCTTTCAAAACATTTTCTATGCATATGTCGAATGAAACCCCCGAACTATGTGACTCATGGAATCTACTAGCCAAGTAGTTGCTCGTGAGGTTTTCCAGGCCCCGTGTGGCTATACGCTTGTCTTGGTTCCAAAGGAAAGAAGTCGGTTCCTAGTAGTAGCGAGCATGGGACTAGAAAAACCACATCCCACCATGGCCTCCCATACAAGCCTTAACATGTTTAACCTTTACCACTGATCTTACCTCACCAGTATACCTTGTTCTCCTGTCATACTAGATTCTCTGCATTTGGTACATCTTCTGGATGGACCAACACTGATGGCTAAGCATGGCTAAGCAAGACACATATAAATGCTCTAGCAGTGCACACAAGCCAAACCTAGTAATGCTAGGAGCAGTGGATCAGGTAATATATTCTCAAGGGAGTAATGCAATAGATAGGATACTCTATCGATAAAAGACCACAGTAGAACCGTATGCATCATGGCAAGAATTAAAGTGCTTTCGAAAACATAGGATTGTATAATGGTGGGGCTTTGCTTGCCTTGTTTGTTGATACCAATAAGAAGTTCTTCGGAAGCCTTGTACTTGCCTTGATTACAGTTGGTAAGGTATTGTTTGTCGATTTTCGATGGTGTGGATCTCTGTCTTCGATCTCGATCTCGATATCGTATTCTACCGAGAAGAAGAAATCACCGGAAAGAAAGGGGAAACAATAATCAACACATGGCATCGATGCAGTGCACAAGCAAGGATGATGATATGACCCTAAAGCGTGCCTGGCAATTTAAGCGGGATCCGAGGGGTGCAAACCCTAGAACTGGGGAAACCTCGGAGTCACCTACGGGGGTTGATTTGTTCTTATAATTAAACTTGTGATTAAAGTTTCTGAAAAATGCATGAATTTGATGCTAATGTGTAGATCTTGTTTTCTTGAACATTTTGATATATTATTTGTATTTTTCCGAATTACAGATTAAAAGATATTGATTTTCTAGTATTTATCCTTTTTCTGAAATTGTTAAACTAATTTATATAGGTTATTGCGTCATTATGACGTCAGCGGGGCTTTAATACTTTCCACACCCGGCTATACCCTAGCCACAATGGCTAACAAAGGGGCCCGAGGCCACCTCGAGATCCACGCGACAGGGTGGGACCTGGCCCAGGTTGACCGCTTCTGACCTGAGCGGTGACACAAGGGTGACGTCACCGTGATGTCACGCCGGCGGGGCTCTCAGGCTGGTGACGGTGGCGGCGCTTGGCGGCTCTAGGGAGCGGGCGGGGACGCGCGGAGGGTCGGGTTCGAACAAGCACGATGTGGGGAGGCTAACGGTGGTCGTGTCCCCCTTATTGGTTATCGGAGAACCGTCTGCGACTGCGTTCGATGGCGGCGGACGGTGTCTTTGGTTTAAGAGAGCAACAGAGCAGGAGGGGGTCGGAGGAGAGGCCCTAGGGGACCACCAGCTCACCTTGGTTCGGTCGGAGGCGTTGGACAGGAGTGAGGAGACCGGAGGAAGCGGTAATGGCGACCGCGGCGCTCGTCGGTGCCGAGGAAGGCGAGGTTGGTAGCGGCGATTCGAGGCACCCTGCGTCGATTCCTTTGGCGAGGACGGTCACAGCAACGAGGCGGAGCTTCCTGCAACCTCAATGGGGACCGGGGAGGCCGGAGACGGCGTGCACGGTGACGACGGGTTGGGCCTTGCTAGGCTGCGGTTGGGCCGTGGGAGCTGCTGGCTGCTGTGCGCTGAGCGGCAGAAAGAAGGAGAGAAGCTATGGACCGGCCTGGGCTACTATTGGTTCTCTATTTTTTTCTCTGAAAACATTTTTCCTTTTCTGTTTGCTTTTATCCATTTTGTATTTGAATTTTTTTTCTGTTTTGAACTATTTCAAAAATACCAGGAGGTTTGCAAATATCCAAAATAATGCAGGGACCCCTTTATACTATTTGGGATCCACACTTTTGAGTTTTCAAAAATAATCAGATCGAGGAACCCAATTTAGTTCGAGATTTTGGCAGAAAGTCCAAGAAGGATTAGGAACCAAGTTGAATTTCAGCACAGCTTATCACCCACAAACCGATGGACAGACTGAAAGAGTCAACCAAATCCTAGAAGATATGTTGAGAGCTTGTGTGTTAGAGTATGGATCAAAATGGGAAGATTGCCTTCCTTTCATAGAATTTTCATATAACAACAGTTATCAAGCCAGTTTGCAAATGGCACCATTTGAGTTCCTATGCGGAAGAAAGTGCCATACCCCTTTGAATGGGTCGCAAGTAGGAGAGAGTCACATTTTTGGACCCGACATTCTCCGAGAGGCTGAAGAGAAAGTACACAAAGTCCGTGAGCACCTCAAGACCGCCCAAGATAAGGAGAGACCTAACTTTCAATGTCGGAGATTTCGTGTATCTCAAGGTTTCGCCATTGAAGGGAACCCAACATTTTAGTCTGAAAGGAAAGTTATCCCCCAGATATATCAGGCCCTTCAAGGTTATGAACCACCGAGGCGAAGTATCTTATCAAGTGGAACTACTAGAGGAGATGTCAACCATCCACAATGTGTTCCATATCTCGTTACTTCGCAATGCCTAGAAGTGCCGGAGAAGACCGAAGTGTTAAAAAACATCGATCACTTAGCGATTGATATCAACAAGGATCTGACATATCGTGAAGTGCCCATCCATATCCTAGAGGAAGCCTACAGAACCACTAGTACCCGGAGTATCAAATTTCTCAAGATTCAATGGAGCAACCATACCGAAGAAGAAGCCACTTGGGAGCAAGAAGATTACATTAGGACTGAGTTCCCAGATCTCTTTAGTTCCTAGTTTCATTCTTAAATCTCAGGACAAGATTTTGTTTAAGGGGGAAGGTTTGTAACATCCCAAAACTTTAATCCAAGTGATCATGATCAAATCTAACCAATTTAGGGTTAACAAAAAACTTTTTCATTTAAAAATCTTTAAGCATTCATATGTGTGTGCATTTAAATAGGAGTTGTTTTGAATTGCCATGTTTGAGTGATCTATTGATTGTAAAATGATTCTAAGGTGAATTACGCATCATCTAGATCATCCCCAAGCAAATCCCAAAGAAAAAGAAATCAAGAAGAATTAAATAAGGAAATGGTCACTTTTGCCATTTTAATCAACTAGCCCATTTTGGGTGTTCCTAGCACTCAAATGACAACAGCGACAATTGTGGTTCTTTGCACCCCTTGCTAGTACAAGTTAAGATGTACCAACGCCGACTTTGTGATCTCCCAAAAAATTCAAACTCTAATTTTAAATGCCATTTGAAAATTGAATCTAGTGTATGTATCTAGATCACACCTTTTCAAAAACCACTCAAATGAACTCCATCCTGCGGCCAAAAATTCAAAAGTTTCTCTCATTTGGCCATTAGATCGAACAGTTGGCAGGCAGACAAAAAGTGGCCTAACTATTAAAGTTTTGGAGCAAATCTTGTAGAGCCATTTGATGCACATTGATCACCTTGGTCTCCCCCAGGCCCAACCAGATCAAAGCCACCCCTATCGCTAGCCCCTGGCGCTAGTGCAACACAGCCTCGATGCCATGCTCGCTGGCCAAGCGTGCACAAGCCACAAGAGACCACCAGCCCCTCTCCGCCACTCCAGGGAGTGAGGCGTGACCTCACCGCCATCCACAGTCCACCCCATAGCCCCTGCTAGCCACTGGACCACCTCAGCGCCGCGCCGCCCTTTTTATCTGCGTGCAACCAGAGCCCGCCATAGTGCGATCACCACAAGCATGCCACAGACCATGCATCGACACCAAATCATGCACGCTTCTCCGCCTTGAACCCAACAACCCGCCAGACACGACCGTGCACCGCCACGCGACCCACAGTCGCCATGATCACCGTCGAGCATCACCTCTGTCTATCAGAGCGCGTGAAGCCCCCGACCGTTAGGCTACGCTCCTAGCCACGCCATTACACCATAGAGGACTGCCAGTAGACCACCCACCATCCGCCTACTTCTCCCACGCCGGTAGCCCAATGTATCGCCGTGACCGACGAGCTCCGCCCACACCCATCGGTGCTCTCGTCGAGCCTATATAAGGAGGGCACCCCCAGCCTCAATCGCCACACCATTCCACTCCCCTCTCTCCACTGACCATTTCCCCTCTCTCGCCGGACCCGCTCGAGCAGCACATCGCCGGAATTCCGCCGGAGGTAGCCGCTGTAGAGGAGGAGACGTGGTCGTCGATTTCGTCCACCTCATCCCCTGCCGCGACCTTGCATGAGCTCGCTGTCGCTGTCCAGTTTGTTTGCCCGCCTCACCGCACTAGCTGGAGCCCTAGTACGTCCGTAGTAGACCCCCAGCGACCGCGTAGGATTCCGTCTCGCCGGCGACGAGTCCGTCATCGACGACGACCGTGGACCGTTGATTTATGTTCTAATCGTAGCGCCCAAATGGCCCCGTACCACTTCGGGTTTTAAGTGCCACTGACATGCAGGACCAGCATGTCAATCGCCCTCTGTGCTGCTGAGTGTCACTGGGCTGGCCCAATTAGTTTCCCACCCTGGCCCTAGAATTCAAATTTTTCTATTTAGACTAAGAATCAATTCCCTTAGTTCAAAAATCAATTCAGAGAGTTTTACAAATCCAAATTGAGTGATTCCAATTTTGTTGGAAAGATACTTTAAATATCTATCGAAGCCCGTTGGATTTAAATCATTTAGAGTTAGAGATATCTCCTAATAAAAATAAGAAGACATAAGCTTTTGCACATTCAAACATTTTTATAAAATCAACCACAATATATTTTGAGTTGATTCCAACTCTCAAAAACCACAATATATCTGAATATGTAATAATATTAAGGATTACATGTAGTGACTTTGGACTAGTACCAAAATAATGCTATATGGGCATTTCTAGTCACCTTAAATCATTAAATATTAAACGTAAACTTATTAAAGTGTGATCCAACCTTTCATTGTGTATCCCGTATGTATTTATAGAAGATAGTACCGACCAAGCATTCGAGGAGGAGGATTTCTACCAAAAGGAGGAGGAAGAAAACTTCAACCACTGCACTACCCAAGGCAAGCTAACACTTGCAAGTATTATACTAGCAAGCCATCATTAACAATGCAAGCTATTGTTAGCAAGATAGAATTAAGCTAGATAACCTCAGAAAGATGCATTCGGCATGCTTTGGTTATACCACTTTGACTATTACCTACCCCAAGTTTTATTTCCAAGCTTTACTTTCTTTAACTTTATTAAAGTCCTTTACTTGTTTAAAGGTAGCATACAAAGTATAAAACTTGACCTATCTAGTTAGATTTAGATGTCATTCTATGGCATAAGATTGAGATTAGCACCCCATATTAGGGAACACTCTTAACTTAGTAGATTAGAGCTAAACCAAAACTTGATTCACTTTAGATGGGAATACTTGGTGAAAATGACTTGTGAAAACCTTGGAATGATGAGTCATTCTATTGAGATGTTTTGACATGTGTGAGAAACACAAATTGTTTATGATGTTGAAAATGTTATGGCATGAGCCTTAGCCCTTTTACAAAACTGATGGTTGGGTTCGGATGTGATTCCATTCCAATTTTACCATACATAGACAATACCTGAATTGGGTTAGGCTTAGCCGGAAGTTTATATGCATTAGTATTAGTTCCCTTGCAGGAGAGGTTTGAGCTGAGGCTACCTCTTGTAACTACCTCGGTGAATTACGCTCTTAGTTAATGCCTAGATGATCGAAAGTGGTTAAAATAGTACGGTGGGGCCCAGGGCCACTCACGGTAGACCTTTCGGCCGTCCTAACCACTTTCAAACAACGGGACAAGAACGAGCGGCGTAATCGGCAGGCGAAGGGATCAACTACATACACAAGTGAGTATGTATGCAAGCCACATACAACAGTACATCAGAGCCATTCCATCTAAAAGAAATAGAAATATTGCAACGCCATACGGCAAGATCCAAATATCCTAGATAGATATAATAATTTAGGATAGCTCCTCATACATCACACATCAGAGAATCAGGCGGAAGCGGAAACAAGATCCGAGTACGGATAAGAAGCAAATTGGCATAAGATGCCCCATAAATAAACACATCCCGCCCACAGATCACACGGATCCCCGTTCCCGGAATCTCTACACCAAATGATCGTTGCCAACATCATCTGACTCTTCCACCCAGTATCCATCTTGCGGGTACACCTGTTCATCTGAATCAACAATTTATCGTGTGAGACCCTAGGGGTACTCAGCAAGTCTTTATGCCACTAAAGGGGACACAACCTGGGGTGACGCAATTGCAGCAAAAGATAATACCTAACAATTCTATAGAGACTCGCTAACCTTCCGCCTAACCAATGATAGACGGAAGTCCGTGAATTAAGATCAACCGTTATAACAGTATAGTTAACAGATCCATCCTCCTCCTCGCTTACCAACGAGGAAGCGGACGAACAACCCCCATCATCCGTTGGCAGTTTTTATTATCCATTCCATGAGTATTGCGCTATTTACTAGTCAAGTACTTAGTCAAATTAAAAGCGGTACTTTAGTTATACTTGTCTATGATCGAGAAACTGTGCTCCAAGTCGTCCATAACCGCGGACACGGCTTTCAGAAAGATTTACCCTGCAGGGGTGCACGAATAGCAACACACACTCGATCAACCTCGGAAAAACCAAATCAAAACCCAACGAGGCATTCACGACAAAGCAATCACAGGATTCAGAAATATTTCAGGGGGCCACCCCATTAAGCTACCCGCAACGAAGTTGGCCGGCTCCGAGACGGACCCAAGGTTTGTGTCAATGGCTGTAAACGACTGGGAACCCGAAAATGTGACTGGGCTTGTCGATACCGCGAAAACATTCCACAATCCAAAACAGTACAGGTGCTCCGCGCACAATCTTAAATAAAGCAGTAACATGGCATAAGTACAGAATAGTAATAAAGCCCCAAACTACTTGTGGCCCCAAGAAATAAGAATGAATCAAGCTCTGACTCAGGGGGGTCCATAGGCCTCCCGGATGTGGATAGTGCGAATAGTCAAGGAACAGGAATCAAGTACTCGGGGTCCTACGGGACACAAGTGAGCATGAAAAACCAAATAGCAGATATTGCCCACCGGTGCCTCTTTCTTTAGTTATCCCATTACTACTCAGGTTATGTTGTTTAGGTACCTCGTTATCCATCCGACACTCACATACCCTACTCATGCTTTTCTACGACTCGCATGGCTCAAACAACCCCTGTAGTAATGGCTCATGGGACCGGAACAGGCTTAATGTGGTTTAAAAGTAAAGGCTATGCAGTACTTGGGATTCAATTTAATGCAATCGCGACTCAATGATGCAAGAATAAGATAGAGGCAATAGGTACTGTATGTATGCAAGCATGTGGTAGTGCTTGCCTGGCAGCTCAGTTGAAGCGGGAGATGGATCTGGGTAATACTCCTGTGATTCCTGATAATTCTCCTGCTGGGCGTCTATTCGAAGAAGAACCAAACAAACAAGGGCCAACATAAATAAAGTGCGCAAGCATATAAATTGAAATGCAACAAGCAACCAAGCATGCCATGATGAATGATGCACAATTTACATGGCATTGAAGTAGCACGGCAAAGGTGAGGTGTGGATACAAGAAGTAAAGCATTTTATCATTTATTTGCCCAAGTTTTATTGTCTTAAACGGTTCAGATTTTAGATGACAACATGATGCATGCTTCAATTCAGAACAAGGATTGCATAAATAGAACGGGCTCGTCGCGCTGATCGATTTAGACATATTATTTGTCAAATTTGGAGTTATAAAACAAAAGTTATTAATTAATTAAGTAAAGAGGGCATTTTCTTGTAATTTTAATCTACTCGAAATTTAAAGTGTTCAAAATATAATTTGAAGGGCATATTTGAATTCCTCACATTTTTCTGATTCCAAAACATATATTATTTGTATTATTTGGATTTGTATTTTAAAAATTATTTGAATCTGAAAAGAATTGAATTTAAATTAATTTGGAAAAGATTTGAATAAAAACAGATACGGAGAAATACTTTTTGCACCCAGGCAAACTCAGACCCAGTCACTGACGGGTGGGCCTGCGCGAACTGGGGCCACGCGCGCGAGACACACTTTTGCCACGCGGGCTCTGCCTAGCCGCTGACGCTGACAGGCGGGACCAGCGGCGGAAGGCCCACGTGCCAGCGAAGCGGGAGACAGGGGCTGACAGGTGGGTCGCCGGCTGGACCGCGGGTTGCGGCCGGGAAAAGCCGAGGGGTTTTCTGCAAAGGTGCTAGCGCGGCTGACAGGTGGGGCTGAAAGGAGCGCGGGTCGCAGTAATCAAAAAGGGGAGGGGCTTTTTGCAAATCGACCACGCGCCCGTACTGTTTATCGTTTTCCTCCGTCTGGCGGCAGGCGCGTGCGCGGGCGGAGCGGGGATTCGATCCCGGGCCGCGGGAGTGCGCGCGGAGGGGGCTGACCGGTGCGGCTGGCTCGGGCAGATGTCAGGAGGGTGGCGGGGGACTAGATAGGCTTGCTGCGGCGCGGGGAAAACTTGCAGACGTTGGCGAGCTCTAGCGCACTGAGAGTGCTCGACAAAGACAACGGCGGCGCTAGGGCGGTACGGCAAAGCGGACCATGTCAGGGAGGAGGGGATGCTCACCGCGGGCTCGCTGGTGGGCTTGGATCGGCGCGAGGAGCGGCGGATCGGCGAGGTCGCTGGCGTCCCGTCGGCTAGGGTTTCGCGTCGGGCGTCGACGTTTCCGGCGATGCTGGCGCTTCTCCTCCGCGACGACGTGTACTGGGCGACGCAGGGGGATGTCCTCGATCTGCCAGGCCACTTCCACGACAAGCTTGACGGCCGGAACGAGGAGATGGCGGCGGTAGACGGCGGTGACTGGCGGCAGGTGGGGACGACGGTGGAGAAGAAGGGGAAGGAGGGGGCGCTCTGGGGCGGATCTGGGCGAGGCCAGAGAGGCGGGAGGAGGAGGGGAAAGTGAGAGGGAGAGAGGGGAGGCAGGTGGGAGCGGGGTAGATGGAAAAAGGGGCTTCGGCCCTTTCCTCCTTTCTCCCGGGCACGTGGGCGAGCAGGCTGGGGCTGGTCCTGGAGCTGGACGGCGCGGCAGGTGGGGCTGCAGGTGGACCAGGCGGCGTGGTGGCTTGTGGGGCTGGCTTGGCCGGAGAGAGAAGAGAGGGAGGGAGTAGGTCGGGCTAGGGTTAGACATGGCCTCGGGTTAGGTTTAGCTAGGGTTAGGGTTAGCTGGGTGGGCCAGGGAGAGAGGGAGGAGGTGGCTGAGGTGGTGGTTCAGGGGAGAGAGGGGCTTGGCATGTAGACCAAGCTAGAGAGAGAGAGAGAGAGGGTTTAGGAGAAATTTAGAGAGAGAGAGAGAACTAGTTAGGTTAGGTCTTATTAGGTTTTAGATTTTAATTTTGAGTATGAGGCCAACACAAGAAGATCCATGAGGGCTTTGAGCTTGCATGACCTCATGTGGAAGAGAGACAAGAAAGAAAGATAAAGGGAGAAAAGAATCAGATGGAGAGGTTCTCATGTGATCATACATGTAGATAAAGAAAAATAAAAGAAAAGAATGTGGGGAAGACCAACTCAAGTGGAACATTGCAATGCTTGAATTAACATGAGGTGGAGGTGAAAAAGGATTCCAAGAAAAAGAAAAAGAAATGAATTATGGAATAGGCCTCATATGGTTCATGCATGGAGAAATAATAATAAGGAAGATGATATGGATGAGAATATGAGGATGGTGTAATGGTAGGTAGATGGTTTTCCCAAGATAAGATCCACTCAAACCAAAGAAAACCAAAGGAAGTAAAAGGTGGTGGAGAAGCTTGCATGGCCCATGCAAAAATAATAATGCCATTATTTATTTTGTGACAACAATAATAATATGATGGCATTATTCTTATGCATTTCCAAAAATGGAGATAAAACCAAGCACAAGAATTTAGAAGATTGATCCACCCCAAACTACATGAGCTAGAATTAAAATATCAAAGAAAAGAAAGCCAAGCTCATTGTTAATGGGATGGTGGAATTATAGGGTGGTAGAAAGAAAAGTGGTGGAATGGAATAAAAGATATGCCCCCAACTCAACTTGGGCATTTAGACAATATATCAAAAGCCAATTATAATATCAAGAAGCAAATACAATTAATAATGCATGTGAGAGAAGAACCAAAAGAAAAAGGGTTTTATATGATGCTCAAATACAAGGTGGCATGATGACATGAGCATGCTATAATTATGATGCAACAATAATATATATGAAGTAGCCAATATCTTACTAGGACAAGTAGCATTCCAATTGTTAGACAATTGGGGTGCTACAACTCTCCCCCACTAAACAGGAATCTCGCCCCGAGATTCTAGGAAGAAGAAGACTCAAAGAGGGTAGGATACTTGGCACGGAGCTCATCTTCACGTTCCCAGGTTGCTTCATCAACGGAATGGTGCGACCACTGCACCTTGCAGAACTTGATGGACTTGTTGCGAGTCCTTCTTTCTGCGACTTCAAGAATTTTTGTGGGGTGTTCTTGATAAGATAGATCTTCTTGGAGATTGATGAGTTCATGGTCCACGGTCCTGCCGGGATCCTTGAAGCACTTCTTGAGTTGAGAGATGTGAAAAACATCATGGACTTTGAGTTGTTCAGGGAGCTCAAGAGCATAAGCAACTTCTCCTCTTCTTCCACGAATTTTGAAAGGACCGATGTATCTAGGAGCCAGCTTTCCTTTGATACCAAAACGGTGCGTGCCTCTCATGGGAGTGACACGAAGGTAAACGAGATCACCAGGGACATACTCCATGTCCGTGTGCTTTCTGTCATAATTGCTCTTCTGGCGACTTTGAGCAATCTTCAGATTTTCAAGAATGATGTGAACTTTCTCCTCCGCTTGAGTTACAATGTCGGGGCCAAACAATAATCTTTCACCTGCGCCCGACCAACCCATCGGAGTTCTGCACTTGCGACCATAGAGAGCCTCAAATGGTGCCATCTTTAGACTTTTCTGGAAACTGTTGTTGTAAGAGAATTCAGCATAAGGAAGACATTCTTCCCACTTCATGCCAAAAGAGATAACGCAAGCACGGAGCATATCTTCTATAATCTGATTGATCCTTTCAACTTGTCCTTGCGACTGAGGGTGGTAAGCTGTGCTGAAGTTTAACTTTGTTCCCAAAGCATTTTGGAAACTTCCCCAGAATTTGGAAGTGAAGATGCTTCCACGGTCTGAACTGATCTCAAGAGGAACTCCATACAGAGAGACAATTCTGTTGATATAGAGCTCAGCCAACTGAATTGCAGAAATTGTTTCCTTGACTGGAAAGAAGTGAGCTACTTTGGAAAGCCTGTCAATGACAACAAAGATTGCATTGTTGCCTTTTTGCGACCTTGGAAAACCAGTGATGAAGTCCATCTCTACTTTCTCCCATTTCCATTCCGGAGGCTTCAATGGCTGTAGAAGACCGGAAGGTTTCTGATGGACAGCTTTAACTCTACGACAGACATCACACTCCGAGACATACTTGGCACAATATCGTTTCAAACCAGGCCACCAATATTGTGTTTTCAAGTCCATGTACATCTTAGTGCTGCCAGGGTGGATAGAAAGAACAGAATCATGCGCCTCCTTGAGAACTTGCTCCCTTAAACCCGGGAAATTCGGAACAAACATCCGGTGTTCAAAGAAAAGAGTGCCTTGGTCGTCTACGTGAAAAGACTCATACTTCGGAAGCTGAATGTTGGAGATGATCTTTTTAGTGTAAGGATCCCCAAGCTGAATGGAACGGACCTTTTCTTCCAAGAGAGGTGTTGCTAGAAGGTTCAAAAGATAACCTTGATCCACAATTTCAAGGTTGAGCTTGCGGAATTCCTCGCACAAGAGAGGCTGTTGTTCTTCCACCATGAGGTTGTTGACATAAGCTTTTCGGCTGAGAGCATCTGCCATGACATTAGCTTTGCCCGGGGTGTAGTTGATGGTCAAATCGAAGTCATTGATTGTTTCAATCCACCTCCTCTGACGAAGGTTGAGATCAGGCTGTGTGAAGATATACTTCAGACTCTTGTGATCAGAAAAGATCTCACAACGGTTGCCCAGCAAGTAATGCCTCCATACTTTCAAAGCAAAGACAACTGCTGCGAGTTCGAGGTCATGTGTAGGATAGTTGATCTCATGCGTCTTCAACTGACGAGATGCGTAAGCAACAACTTGCTTTTCTTGCATAAGGACCGCACCCAATCCTTGCAATGAAGCATCACAGAAAATCTGGAAAGGCTTTGATGTATCTGGAGGAACTAAGACTGGTGTGGAAGTGAGCTTCTCTTTGAGTGTTTCAAAGCTTGCTTGACATGCAGGAGTCCAAAGATATTTCTTGCCTTTCTTGAGGAGATCGGTAAGAGGCTTCGCAATTTTTGAGAAGTTTTGAACGAAGCGACGACAGTAACTGGCCAAACCAAGGAAACTTCTGACTTCTTTGACATTTATGGGTGGAAGCCAGTCCATAATTGTCTTAATAGTTTCTGGGTTGACGGCAATGCCCTTGGCAGAGATAACGTGACCAAGGTAGGTGACTTGAGGCAGCCAGAATTCACACTTGGAGAACTTTGCATACAGGCGGTTCTCACGAAGCTTGTTTAGGACACAACGAAGGTGTTCTTCATGTTCTTCTTTTGACTTAGAATAGACTAGAATGTCATCCAGATAGACCACAACGAACTTATCAAGATACTCCATGAAAACCGAGTTCATAAGCCTCGAGAAGGTGGCAGGTGCATTGGTTAGACCGAAAGACATGACCGTGTACTCATACAGGCCATAGCGAGTGGTGAAAGCTGTTTTGGGAACATCTTCCTTGCGGATCTTGATTTGATGATAACCACTTCTCAAATCAAGTTTAGAGAATACCACAGCTCCGGCTAGCTGATCGAAGAGATCATTAATCCGCGGAAGGGGATATTTATTCTTGATTGTTTTAGCATTGAGTGCCCGATAGTCAACACAAAGTCTATCAGTCTTGTCTCGCTTCTTCACAAAGATGGTTGGACTACCCCAAGAAGAAGTACTGTGCTGAATGAAACCCAACTTCTCTTGTTCATCCAACTGACGCTTAAGTTCAGCCAACTCAGCAGGACCCATTTTATAAGGCCGCTTGGAGATAGGAGCGGTGCCAGGTTCAAGTTCAATGACAAACTCAACCTCACGATCCGGAGGCATACCTGGCAACTCTTCAGGAAAGACATCTGGAAACTCACAAACTACAGGAACACTCTGAATACCTTCCATAGCATCATCATTCAGAGCTGCCAAAGAATAAAGCTGAATTGCAGGAGTCAGACTTGGAGAATAGACTATATGGCCTTCAGGAATTTTCAGAGAAACCGAACGTTCAGCACAATCAATCACAGCTGCATTTGCTGTCAACCAATCCATGCCCAAGATAACATCAATATCAGAATTTCCCAGAATAATTAAGGAAGCCAGAAACGAAGAACCACCAATCTCAATTTGATTGCCATGGCTGATCTTAGTAGATAACAATCTTGCCCCGGGAGAAAGAACCATTAACTTTTTATCCAGCTGGTCGATAACAAGCTCATGCTCATTTGCAAATTTGTGAGAAACGAAAGAATGTGAAGCACCAGAATCAAACAAAACTCGTGCAGGAACTGAGTTAACAGGAAGCATACCCATCACAACTCCAGGAGCATGCTCAGCTTGAGCGGCGTTGACACAGTTGGCACGAGCAACCGTAGATCCCGGCTTAGTGTTGATGTTGAGAGCCCGAGGTGGGGGTGCACGAATCATAGGAGCACTTGCCGCAGGTCTTGGAGGTGGTGGTGGAAGAGCTTTGTTGTTCATAGGACAATTCCATTGCTGATGCCCGGTGTTTCCACAAGTATAACAAGCACCAGGTGGACGTGGAGCAATGTAGCCAGGGACTCCGCCAGGCGCTCCAGGGTAGTTGTGGTTGTAGCCCCTGGGAGCCGCAGTGAAGGAGTTTGGTGGCCTTGGTGCGTAGCTTGAAGGTCTTGGTGGAGCAGGGAGCGACGGTGGGGTGTTAGGAACCCAGACACGACGCTTAGAAGGAGCTGTCATAGCAGAAGAGCTTGCTATATCACGGCTGTGTTTCTTTGACTCCTCAAACACTTGCCTACTTGCTTCTTCCTGCAGAGCTGTGTGTTGAAGTTCCAGGAAAGATGCTGGCCTTGCATGAGTGATTGCATATTTGATGGAAGCATTGAGGCCTTGCCGAAACCTCTTTTGCTTCTTCTTGTCATCAGAGATCTCATCGCCACCATAACGAGAGAGGTTCATGAAGTTTCTGATGTAGGTGTTGACATTATCAGTGCCCTGCTTGAGGTTGAGAAACACTTCCTTCATCCTTTCCATGACAATTTCTGACAGATATTGCTCTTTGAAAGCAGCAGTGAACCGCTCCCAAGTAGGCTGAAAACCAGAAAGATCTGCCTTGAGGTAATTTTCCCACCAGAGAGCTGCATCTCCCTTCAGAAGGTGAGTAGCACACTTGACCCATTCTTGCTCGGGAACATCCGCAGTGATGAGCAACCTTGACACTTCACGAAGCCAATCATCCGCATCAAGTGGCTGATCAGACACCTCAAATTGGCGTGGGTTGAACTTGAGAAAACTCTTGATGTCTCCTCGCTTGGGAGGTGGAGGTAGCGGAGCAAACTCATTCCCCCTCACACTTTCCTCGAAGCGCTGCTGGTTTTGCTGCATAGTGCCCAAAGCATTTGCAATACTTGCCAAAGCGGCCCCAAGTTCAGGTGGTATATCCTCCTCAGAACGGCGTGGTGGTGCCATCCTGTGATTGATATAAAACACAAGTCAGTACTATAATGGAGAATGATAATAATCCAAAATAGTACCAAAATGGAATTAATCAAGATTAAGGAATGCAATTCACTGAGGTGATATTAAAATATCAACAAAGTTCAAGGAAATTAGAAGGTATTAAGCATAACACACACGACTGAACAAGGAGTGTGGTATACAAACTAACAACGAAAAAAAAAATTTCCGCAATTTTTGGCATTAAAATACCACTAAATGCGCAAAACCACTTAACGAATCAAGATTAGCAACTCTACTAGTTCAATATACAAAAGCAAATGACAAAAGTAGTGGTATGGTCGCGACTCCATCCCGCACTCAAATCATTACTTCGCACATGAATCAGTAAAACACATATCCCAACAACTTCTTCTTAAGGTGAACCTAAAGATTGGTAACTACGGAATAGAACACCCCAACAAGATAACGTCGGATAACAAAGAGTAAGATAGATCGCATCGGTGTACAACGAATCAGAATAGATCGCGTCGGTTTACAAAGGACTGTCGGTAGGGAATGTACCAACAGTTGATAACCAAAAGGCAGATAGTGCTAACATTTGGATGCAACAGATAGACAAGGAATTCACACACACACACACACAAACATAACCTATGGTCCTACGGAACCCAGAACACGTGAATCCTAGTTTGAAGTTTAGAAGAGGATTGAAAACGTTACACTTCCTTACCAGAAAATGATGGGTGGGTGGGTAAGAAGAAAAATGGAAGCAATCTTACTCTCACGTTTGTTTTTCCCTAGTATACATAACTACCAAAATATTTGCTAGACAGACAACGACCATTTTGGCTGAGACCCTGAAGGGCGGGATGGCTCTGATACCAATTGTAACTACCTCGGTGAATTACGCTCTTAGTTAATGCCTAGATGATCGAAAGTGGTTAAAATAGTACGGTGGGGCCCAGGGCCACTCACGGTAGACCTTTCGGCCGTCCTAACCACTTTCAAACAACGGGACAAGAACGAGCGGCGTAATCGGCAGGCGAAGGGATCAACTACATACACAAGTGAGTATGTATGCAAGCCACATACAACAGTACATCAGAGCCATTCCATCTAAAAGAAATAGAAATATTGCAACGCCATACGGCAAGATCCAAATATCCTAGATAGATATAATAATTTAGGATAGCTCCTCATACATCACACATCAGAGAATCAGGCGGAAGCGGAAACAAGATCCGAGTACGGATAAGAAGCAAATTGGCATAAGATGCCCCATAAATAAACACATCCCGCCCACAGATCACACGGATCCCCGTTCCCGGAATCTCTACACCAAATGATCGTTGCCAACATCATCTGACTCTTCCACCCAGTATCCATCTTGCGGGTACACCTGTTCATCTGAATCAACAATTTATCGTGTGAGACCCTAGGGGTACTCAGCAAGTCTTTATGCCACTAAAGGGGACACAACCTGGGGTGACGCAATTGCAGCAAAAGATAATACCTAACAATTCTATAGAGACTCGCTAACCTTCCGCCTAACCAATGATAGACGGAAGTCCGTGAATTAAGATCAACCGTTATAACAGTATAGTTAACAGATCCATCCTCCTCCTCGCTTACCAACGAGGAAGCGGACGAACAACCCCCATCATCCGTTGGCAGTTTTTATTATCCATTCCATGAGTATTGCGCTATTTACTAGTCAAGTACTTAGTCAAATTAAAAGCGGTACTTTAGTTATACTTGTCTATGATCGAGAAACTGTGCTCCAAGTCGTCCATAACCGCGGACACGGCTTTCAGAAAGATTTACCCTGCAGGGGTGCACGAATAGCAACACACACTCGATCAACCTCGGAAAAACCAAATCAAAACCCAACGAGGCATTCACGACAAAGCAATCACAGGATTCAGAAATATTTCAGGGGGCCACCCCATTAAGCTACCCGCAACGAAGTTGGCCGGCTCCGAGACGGACCCAAGGTTTGTGTCAATGGCTGTAAACGACTGGGAACCCGAAAATGTGACTGGGCTTGTCGATACCGCGAAAACATTCCACAATCCAAAACAGTACAGGTGCTCCGCGCACAATCTTAAATAAAGCAGTAACATGGCATAAGTACAGAATAGTAATAAAGCCCCAAACTACTTGTGGCCCCAAGAAATAAGAATGAATCAAGCTCTGACTCAGGGGGGTCCATAGGCCTCCCGGATGTGGATAGTGCGAATAGTCAAGGAACAGGAATCAAGTACTCGGGGTCCTACGGGACACAAGTGAGCATGAAAAACCAAATAGCAGATATTGCCCACCGGTGCCTCTTTCTTTAGTTATCCCATTACTACTCAGGTTATGTTGTTTAGGTACCTCGTTATCCATCCGACACTCACATACCCTACTCATGCTTTTCTACGACTCGCATGGCTCAAACAACCCCTGTAGTAATGGCTCATGGGACCGGAACAGGCTTAATGTGGTTTAAAAGTAAAGGCTATGCAGTACTTGGGATTCAATTTAATGCAATCGCGACTCAATGATGCAAGAATAAGATAGAGGCAATAGGTACTGTATGTATGCAAGCATGTGGTAGTGCTTGCCTGGCAGCTCAGTTGAAGCGGGAGATGGATCTGGGTAATACTCCTGTGATTCCTGATAATTCTCCTGCTGGGCGTCTATTCGAAGAAGAACCAAACAAACAAGGGCCAACATAAATAAAGTGCGCAAGCATATAAATTGAAATGCAACAAGCAACCAAGCATGCCATGATGAATGATGCACAATTTACATGGCATTGAAGTAGCACGGCAAAGGTGAGGTGTGGATACAAGAAGTAAAGCATTTTATCATTTATTTGCCCAAGTTTTATTGTCTTAAACGGTTCAGATTTTAGATGACAACATGATGCATGCTTCAATTCAGAACAAGGATTGCATAAATAGAACGGGCTCGTCGCGCTGATCGATTTAGACATATTATTTGTCAAATTTGGAGTTATAAAACAAAAGTTATTAATTAATTAAGTAAAGAGGGCATTTTCTTGTAATTTTAATCTACTCGAAATTTAAAGTGTTCAAAATATAATTTGAAGGGCATATTTGAATTCCTCACATTTTTCTGATTCCAAAACATATATTATTTGTATTATTTGGATTTGTATTTTAAAAATTATTTGAATCTGAAAAGAATTGAATTTAAATTAATTTGGAAAAGATTTGAATAAAAACAGATACGGAGAAATACTTTTTGCACCCAGGCAAACTCAGACCCAGTCACTGACGGGTGGGCCTGCGCGAACTGGGGCCACGCGCGCGAGACACACTTTTGCCACGCGGGCTCTGCCTAGCCGCTGACGCTGACAGGCGGGACCAGCGGCGGAAGGCCCACGTGCCAGCGAAGCGGGAGACAGGGGCTGACAGGTGGGTCGCCGGCTGGACCGCGGGTTGCGGCCGGGAAAAGCCGAGGGGTTTTCTGCAAAGGTGCTAGCGCGGCTGACAGGTGGGGCTGAAAGGAGCGCGGGTCGCAGTAATCAAAAAGGGGAGGGGCTTTTTGCAAATCGACCACGCGCCCGTACTGTTTATCGTTTTCCTCCGTCTGGCGGCAGGCGCGTGCGCGGGCGGAGCGGGGATTCGATCCCGGGCCGCGGGAGTGCGCGCGGAGGGGGCTGACCGGTGCGGCTGGCTCGGGCAGATGTCAGGAGGGTGGCGGGGGACTAGATAGGCTTGCTGCGGCGCGGGGAAAACTTGCAGACGTTGGCGAGCTCTAGCGCACTGAGAGTGCTCGACAAAGACAACGGCGGCGCTAGGGCGGTACGGCAAAGCGGACCATGTCAGGGAGGAGGGGATGCTCACCGCGGGCTCGCTGGTGGGCTTGGATCGGCGCGAGGAGCGGCGGATCGGCGAGGTCGCTGGCGTCCCGTCGGCTAGGGTTTCGCGTCGGGCGTCGACGTTTCCGGCGATGCTGGCGCTTCTCCTCCGCGACGACGTGTACTGGGCGACGCAGGGGGATGTCCTCGATCTGCCAGGCCACTTCCACGACAAGCTTGACGGCCGGAACGAGGAGATGGCGGCGGTAGACGGCGGTGACTGGCGGCAGGTGGGGACGACGGTGGAGAAGAAGGGGAAGGAGGGGGCGCTCTGGGGCGGATCTGGGCGAGGCCAGAGAGGCGGGAGGAGGAGGGGAAAGTGAGAGGGAGAGAGGGGAGGCAGGTGGGAGCGGGGTAGATGGAAAAAGGGGCTTCGGCCCTTTCCTCCTTTCTCCCGGGCACGTGGGCGAGCAGGCTGGGGCTGGTCCTGGAGCTGGACGGCGCGGCAGGTGGGGCTGCAGGTGGACCAGGCGGCGTGGTGGCTTGTGGGGCTGGCTTGGCCGGAGAGAGAAGAGAGGGAGGGAGTAGGTCGGGCTAGGGTTAGACATGGCCTCGGGTTAGGTTTAGCTAGGGTTAGGGTTAGCTGGGTGGGCCAGGGAGAGAGGGAGGAGGTGGCTGAGGTGGTGGTTCAGGGGAGAGAGGGGCTTGGCATGTAGACCAAGCTAGAGAGAGAGAGAGAGAGGGTTTAGGAGAAATTTAGAGAGAGAGAGAGAACTAGTTAGGTTAGGTCTTATTAGGTTTTAGATTTTAATTTTGAGTATGAGGCCAACACAAGAAGATCCATGAGGGCTTTGAGCTTGCATGACCTCATGTGGAAGAGAGACAAGAAAGAAAGATAAAGGGAGAAAAGAATCAGATGGAGAGGTTCTCATGTGATCATACATGTAGATAAAGAAAAATAAAAGAAAAGAATGTGGGGAAGACCAACTCAAGTGGAACATTGCAATGCTTGAATTAACATGAGGTGGAGGTGAAAAAGGATTCCAAGAAAAAGAAAAAGAAATGAATTATGGAATAGGCCTCATATGGTTCATGCATGGAGAAATAATAATAAGGAAGATGATATGGATGAGAATATGAGGATGGTGTAATGGTAGGTAGATGGTTTTCCCAAGATAAGATCCACTCAAACCAAAGAAAACCAAAGGAAGTAAAAGGTGGTGGAGAAGCTTGCATGGCCCATGCAAAAATAATAATGCCATTATTTATTTTGTGACAACAATAATAATATGATGGCATTATTCTTATGCATTTCCAAAAATGGAGATAAAACCAAGCACAAGAATTTAGAAGATTGATCCACCCCAAACTACATGAGCTAGAATTAAAATATCAAAGAAAAGAAAGCCAAGCTCATTGTTAATGGGATGGTGGAATTATAGGGTGGTAGAAAGAAAAGTGGTGGAATGGAATAAAAGATATGCCCCCAACTCAACTTGGGCATTTAGACAATATATCAAAAGCCAATTATAATATCAAGAAGCAAATACAATTAATAATGCATGTGAGAGAAGAACCAAAAGAAAAAGGGTTTTATATGATGCTCAAATGCAAGGTGGCATGATGACATGAGCATGCTATAATTATGATGCAACAATAATATATATGAAGTAGCCAATATCTTACTAGGACAAGTAGCATTCCAATTGTTAGACAATTGGGGTGCTACACCTCTCAATGTTGTCCACCTATGCAGTGCCCAAGATGACAGATGGTCATGGTTGGGAGGCCATACTCATAGGAGAGGTGCTTATACTAGGGTGTGTAAAGGAAAGGTTATGTTTGCCTATCTGCATACTAAGTATGATGATTCAAGGTTATCCATGACGGATGTATCGAATCTTGTGGTGAAAGTGTACCACCTCTGCAGAGTGTCAAACTATTCGAATAGCCGTGTCCACGGTTATGGACAGTTGGAGTGGCCATATTGTTCCGTTGTCAGATGTTTTCAAAACAACTTATGAAATGAATTGTGACATGACTTGACCACAACAGAGTTGTGGCTATGACAATTAAGTTCCCACTTAGGTTATTTCAAACTTTATTTTATCTTTCTTTGTTTCTAAACTCATCTTACGTTTCAAACTTAACTTTACAAATGGACTTAGAGTTAGCATTCCTACTAGAACTACCTTACTTGTTAGTGATAGTTTGCGAGTTATTAAAGAGTACTATGAAGGACGACTATGATAACTAGGACTATCTTCCATCGTCAGCATTGCCTATGCCCCTGAAGAGGGACCCCACCACTACGCTAATTATTTATTCCGCTGCTTGTTGTATTCAGACTGGATCATGAGATCCTTTATTCGTGTAAGACCTTATTATGGTTTGCAATGGATGATGTACTGTGATATCCAATCTACTATGTCTCGCAAAAATGGTAATCCTGGGATTGCGAGGTATGGCATAACAGGCATCTGGGATTAAAAATCCGGGTGTTGACATTACAGCTATATCCCCCTTAAGAGAATCTCGACCCAAGATTCCAAAGGTACAAAGGGAGACAGAGGGAGAAAGAAACAGGGTCACTCTAAAGATAAGAGGGAAACACACTAAACAACTCACAGAGTATCTCATGGTCAACTCGTGGAGGAGTGTTTAGAAATGACTCTGAGATGATGACATGAAACACGTCAAGGTAACAGAGGAAACAAAAGGAGATGGTTTCAAGTTGTTAGATAACTGGTCTTCACAAGGATTGAGACCATGGAGCTTCAGAAGAGCTTTAGCTTCTGAAAGGAAAGCTTACAATAGAACGAACATGACCACAGACTTCGAAAGATGAAACTCTACTAGACGACTTAAGTAGAGGTTTCAGGGATACAGAGATACAGATAACCAAGCTGTTGATCTACTTTTGATACAGAAGGATCACTCTTCATTCAACAGAAAGCCAAGACACAAAAGTGTTTTGTTGCGAGGACTCTTAAGAGTCACAAGGAATATGTAACAAGAGAAACTTCTGATTATTGAATCATAGTCGCTCTTCGAACATGTTCGAGAAACAATGGAAAATCTTTATTCATCTAGGTCTATCAAAATTCTTGCGAAAGATCGTGATATCACTTTACACCACCAAGATGATTAAGTAAGAAGATTCATGATGACACCAGGAAAAAGAAACTTCATTCTCAGACTTCAGTTACTTGGCACAACAGGATGCTTGCCATTGTAAAAGGGTCTGGAGGATCAACCGAGAGACATTTAGCAACACTACTTTAAATGTTCTCCTTGATGTTCGAGAAAGTGGACATCAAGTAAAGGTCGGACTTCGGAGATAATGGAAACCATAAGCACAACTCCTGTAATAAATCATAGAAGAAGCCTCATGAGGAGTGGATGTGATTGCTGATTCAAGAGAATTTGACGATAGACCTTCCGACTAGTTGTGTCAACCATTACATCAATCATGTTGAACTTACATAGAAACCTATATCAAAACCTTGAGAAACACCAACCATATATCTGCTTGAGATTCAGATTCGGTTAAATGGAATGACTACTTCAGATTCAGCATGTCCGAAGAGATAATTTGCAACACTTACCGTAAAGGTAAAGTTACTTGATTCTCAAGACATGGACTACAGTGGGAAACTCCAATAGACTGAGCTATATTGCTAGACCCATGTATTAACAACTTGTAGGAGAACAACTGCTCATACATCGAGTACTTGCAACAAAATACAACTGTGTCCTTAAGATACGGAGTTAACTCTACTCAAATCCACGATGACATCTTTCAACAATTGCACGTGAATTGGAGAAGGTTACTTCTAACATTCGGAACACATACTTCGGGATAACACAAAGAAGGTTCTTGAACATTTTCCAACATTATTGCCAAAGGTTCCATATGAATCTAGTATATCTTGGAGAAGATAAGGATGTTATCGATGGGCTCAACAACAAAGTTATCGAGATACTCCATTTGGAAGAACTCATATGTTTTATGAACAAAGCAAATGTATTGGTCAGACCAAACATGAGGATGTACTCAAGTGAAACATCATGAGTAGCAACATCATCAAGATAGTCCTTTGAACTGAGTTTGATTTGACGATAACCCAAATCAAATCAAAGGTGGGGGAACATAACATATCCACGAAGGAAATACTATCTTTATTCAGCACGAACAGAACTAGACATCTTTTCAAGAAGAACTAGGTTAGATAGAATTTTTGTCTTACAACTCTCCAAGTTGTTGTTTAAGCTCAACCAACTAGTTAAGGGGTATCTAACATGGATCCTTGGAGAAAAGAGTAGTTCAGAGAACTGCTTGCTCAAGAACTTGACAACACAATCATGTGGCAACATGATGATACTTCTAGTATACTTCTATAATATCACGGAACACCGTTATGTCACTTAGTTCGAGAGGAAACTTGCTTGGTAAGGCAAGAAGACTTAGTCTCAGAGCTTCGACACAAGCCTAACTCTTTGACCTAAGAGGGTGTACCAGAATAATGGACTTGGTAACATTGTCATCCTTTGCATAGTGATAGAGTTAACCATCACACTAAGAATGACACAAATGACCTTGCAGCTCAAAGCAATAAGAATTGCTAAGAATCTCAGATGGCCACATTATTACGCACACGCATCATTCACGAGCACAAAATCTCGGAGGAAGCGTGAGTAAATATGTGTAGCAGCATCACTTCATTAAGGGGTCATGAAACTCGACACGACATCTTAGTTTATAAGAGTGTGATATTTTAAGGTAGAACAGATAAAAGATAATCATGCCTCCTAATCTGCAGACTACAACACTTTGACTTGGTCCTAGATATGACAAGGTACTGGAGTTTGTTTCTCCTGACATCCCGAAATGGTTTGTCATGATGAACCACAAGAGTATCTTGCATCGGGAGACACCAATGCAAATTACTACTTGGCTACGAATTGATAGACAAAGGTCGGAAACAACAAGGGTAAAAGAACATGCTCAGGATGGAATCCCGAGATGTGGATGCATAGATTATCATTCTTCCAAAAACCAATGCAAAAAAGGAGGAGATGGCAGAGTCACGGTATCGGTGTGAGACTCATGAGGAGTACTCTTGTCGTGATCTATTTGGTTCCATTAAAGAACATCTGCCATAACTAGTGGTAGGGGAAGTCCTTAATTGTCGAAATTTAATCGCAACAATAACCACAAGCTTGAAGGCTAGAATTGTAGTACCAGCCATGCTGAGGTAATGTGTAAACATTAACGACAGGGGTTAACATAATGGACCTTGGGTTAAAGATCAGCTTCATGTACTGGATTCATAACACTAGAATCCAGCACAATCCGGGACCTTCGGTTCAAGTCCAAGGGTTAAAACCCAAGAAAGAAGTAATTACTACTTGAGTGACACAGCGCACTCTTCTAGGTAGCAATCACGAGGTAGCTTCCAAAAGAAGAAACAACTTCTGAAGTACCCAAACAAATAGAAAGGAGGCACACGAGGTGAAAGGAAACCTCGATGCCTAGAATAGAACATTACGGATCCTGCAATATAATATTGTGGGCCCATAAGATAGATAGATCATGATGGAAAGGAATCTCTCAACTGAAAAGGAGCAAAAGGGGACAAAAAGAACACAACACACACAACTCTAGAGAACTCTACACTAGGTCAACTGGTTGAGAAACAGCATGCCAAGAAGGCACCTAAGTTTTGAAAGACTAGAAGAGATATTAAAACTTTTCCCAAATCAACACAAGGTAAGATGACCTAGAGTTAGAGCGAAACCGGATAACGAGAAAAAGACGAATACCAGAGTTTTCACAAATACTTTTCATCTTTGAAATAGTTTTCACAAGTACTAGACTCAACATCGACCAATAGCAAGGTTTTCCTACGGTCGGTACTGCTCTGATACCAAAAACTGTAACACCCTCGGGATCAGGGTTAACCAAATCCCAGACCTTAGCTTGACATAAGCTTAACCTAGAGCTCGAGGATATCCAGTGAGAAATCGGTAACACAATAGTAACCCTGCGACACAAAAATTATTACAGCAAGCTCATAACTAAGCGAAGAACCAAAATATTACAAGTAGAGGTCACTGATCACAAATATCAAACAACGGAAGGAAAATTATGCTATTAAGTATAGCAAACTTAACAAATGGCCTAAGAGGCCTGAAGCATAACGATGACGTCCCATCCCATAGATTCCAGGTTGCCGACCGGGAACCCCAAGCTACTCGTCAATGTCACTGTCATACCAAACTTGTCTTTAGGGGAACAATTACTCTGCTACAAAAGTATCAACAAAGGAAGGGTGAGTACAGGGTGTACTCCGCAAGACTTATGGCTGGTGGGGTTATTTCGCATAAAGCCATCTTTGTTTATAAAACAAGAGGGAGAAGAAGCTCGTCTAATCAGAATATTTTAAAAGGGGATAAGAGAGCGAAATCTCCAAAGAATGGATCATCTTCTTGATTTCCACGAAAGTAATTCTCATCTCACAACTAGGATCACCCCCTCGTACCCATGAGGAAGCATCCTTAAGAACACGTTTAACTGCAAGTTTTACGTTAGGTGCATGTTCTCTATGATCTCAAAATTCTGTCACCAAGCATTCATAACCGTGAACATGGCTTTTCGAAAAGATTTAAACCTGCAGGGGTGTACAAGTTTTCCCACACATACCAACCAACTCCTAATGCCACTAGATAAGCCCTCTTCCTTGGAAGGCCGGCAGAGGGTGGTTGGACATGACCTTTACCTTGCTTTCGCCGAGACCATGAGTCACGCCCTAAGGATGATTCCGCCATAACGGGTGATGACCCACAAGTATAGGGGGTGTATCGCCGTATTTTCGAGGGAAGTGAAACCCAATTTATTGATTCGACACAAGGGGAGCCAGAGAATATTTATAAGCCTTAACAACTGAGTTGTCAATTCAGCTGCACCTGGAAACAATCTTGCTCACAACAGTTTATCAGTAGCAACAGTTTTGTAGTAGGAATAGTAAAGTAACAACAATAGCAAAACAAAGACAGTAGTAACAAAAGCAGTAAACAGTGGGATTCGAGTGTGGTAGGCATAGGGATGGATGGACGGGCGTTGCATGGACAAGAGAATTAACATAGCAATCAGAACATAGGGCAATTGCAGATAAATAAGATAAAGGACCCAAGTACTAGAAAATCCTAGGCATGTGTTCCATATATAGTGTCACGTGCTCGTAATGAGAACTTGCACAACATCTTTTGTCCTGCCATCCCGTTTGCAGCGGGGCCTCTAGGGAACTACTGGCAATTAAGGTGCTCCTTTTAATAGAGCACCGGAGCAAAGCATTAACACTCCGTGAACACATGTCATCCTCACATCAAAGCCTTTCCCTTCCAGTTATCCCGATTTCTGTCACTTCGGGGCCATAGGTTCCGGTCAACAACGTGTGTATAGAACTTGTAGATAAGACCAAGAACAATCCTATCATAATGAATCAATAACATGTTCAGATCTGAAATCATGGCACTCGGGCCCTAGTGACAAGCATTAAGCACAACAAGTCGCAACAAAGTCATAAAGCACTAATAAAAGATACTAGGCACCATGCCCTAACAATCTAATGCCATTACATGAACGATCTCATCCAATCCCTACCATCCCCATAGCCTACAGTGGGGGATTACTCACTCATAGATAGCGGAAACATGGATGGTCGATGGAGAAGCGATGGTGATGATGATGGCGATGATCTCCTCCAATTCCCCGTCCCGGCAGGGTGCCAGAACGGAGTTTTTGGTACTGTTTCGTGGAATCTGGTGGTGGCGGTGGAGCGGAACTCCTTCTGGAAAAACGTCGAACCCCCCGAAGTTTTTAGGTCTGAAGGCTTCTTATAGGCGAAGAGGGAGACCGAGGGGGTGCCTAGGGCCACCACACCATGCCCTGGTGCGGCCAGGCCCAGCCCGCGCCTGGGGGTGGTGTGGCCAGCCCCTGGCCCTCCTCCGTCTCGTATTCTGGCTCCTGGAGTCTTCTAGATAAATAGGCACTTTGGCTTTTGTCCCGTCCAATTCCGAGAATATTCATTTTCTGGCTTTCCTGGAACCAAAAACAGCAGAAAACAGGCAGCTGGCACTGTGGCTCTTGTTAATAGGTTAGTCAAAGAAATCATATGAAAATTACTCCAAAGTGTGGACAAAACACAAGAAAGTGGATAAAACCAAGCATGGAGCATCAAAAATTATATATACATTTGCAATGTATCAATGGGTCAAATTTTGAAGCCGGTCCCTAGAGATGAGAGACGCGGTTGGTTTACCAGGGGCGCCATCTACCCCATGCAAACCCGCCCACACTTACCTACCTGTTATGATGAACCTTCACCCGCCAAATCTTTCAAAACATTTTCTATGCATATGTCGAATGGAACGCCCGAACTATGTGACTCATGGAATCTACTAGGCAAGTTAGTTGCTCGTGAGGTTTTACATGCCCTGTGTGGCTGTACGCTCGTCTTGGTTCCAAAGGCAAGAACTCAGTTCCTAGTAGTGGTGAGCATGGGACTAGAAAAACCACATCCCATTGTGGCCTCCCATACAAGCCTTAGCATGTTTAACCTTTACCACTGATCTTACCTCATTAGTATACCTCGTTCTCCTGTTATACTAGATTCTATGCACTTGGTACATCTTCTGGATGAACCAGCACTGACGGGTAAGCATGGCTAAGCAAGACATAGATATAAGCTCTAGCAGTGCACACAAGCCAAACCTAGTTATGCTAGGATCATTGGATAAGGTAATATAATCTCAAGGGAGTAATGCAATAGATATGATACTCTATCGATAAAAGACCACAGTAGAACGTATGCATCGTGGCAAGAATTAAAGTGCTTTCGAAAACATAGTATTGTATAATGGTTGGGCTTTGCTTGCCTTGTTTGTTGATACCAATAAGCAGATCTTCGGAAGCCTTATACGTGACTTGATTACAGTTGGTCAAGAATTGTTCGTCGATCTTTGATGGTGTTGATCTCGGTCTTCGATCTCGATCTCGATATCATATTCTACAGGGAAGGAGCAAACACCAGAAAGAAAGGGGAAATAAAAATCAACACATGGAATCGATGCAATGCTCAAGTAAGGATGATGATATGACAAGTCAAATTGTATTGAAATGAGACCCTAAAGCATGCCTGGCAATTTAAGCGGGATCCGAGGGGTGCAAACCCTAGAACAGGGGAAACCTCGGAGTCACCTGCGAGGGTTGATTTGTTCTTCTAATTAAACATGTGATTAAAGTTGTTGAACAATGCACAAATTTGATGCTAAAGTGTAGATCTTGTTTTTTGAACATTTTGATATAGTATTTGTATTTTTCTGAATTACAGATTAAAAGATATTGATTTTCTAGTATTTATCCTTTTTCTGAAATTGTAAACTAATTTATATAGGTTATTGCGTCATTATGACGTAAGTGGGTCTTTAATACTTTCCACACCAGGATATACCCTAGCCACAGTGGCTGACAGAGGGGCCTGAGGCCACCTCAGCATCCACGCGGTAGGGTGGGACCTGGCCTAGGTTGACCGGGTCTGACCCAAGCGGTGATGCAAGCGTGACGTCACCGTGACGTCACGCTAGCGGGGCTCTTAGGCCGGTGACGGTGGCGGCGATTGGCGGCGCTATGGTGCAAGCGGGGATGCGCAGATGGTTGGGTTCGAACGAGCGAGATGTGGGGAGCTAATAGTGGTCGCGCCGCCCCTTGTTGGTCATCGGAGCACCGTCTATGACGGTTTCTGAAGACGGCGGATGGTGGCTTCGGCGCGAGCGAGCAACAGAGCAGGAGTGGGTCGAAGGAGAGGCCCTAGGGGCACTAGCTCACCTTGGTTCGGTCGGAGGCGTCGGCGAGGAGCGAGGAGACCGGAGGAAGCGGTAATGGCGACGGCGGCGCTCGTCGGTGCCGAGGAAGGTGAGGTTGGCGACAGAGATTCGAGGCACCCCACGTCGATTCCTTTGGCGAGGACCGTCACGGCGACGAGGCGGAGCATCCTGCAACCTCAATAGGGACTAGGGAGGCCGGAGACGGCGCGCGCAACGACGACGGGCCACTAGAGAGAGAGAGGCGTGCACGAGAGGGAGAAGATAGGACCGAAGCCGGGGCATCGTGGCGGTCTTATCCTTTCATTCGGGGGCGGCGGCGCATCATAACGGTGGGTGGAGATCGACGGCCGGCGCGCGGACAGCGAGCTGCTCGCCGTAGTCGTTGAAGATGACGAGAGTGAAGGGGTACGCGGGCTGGGCCTTGCTGGGCTGAGGTTGGGCCGCGGGAGCTGCTGGCTGCTGCGCGCCGAGCGGCAGAGAGAAGGAGAGAAGCTATGGGCCGGCTTGGGCTGCTGCTGATTCTCTATTTTTTTCTCTGAAATCATTTTTCCTTTTTGTTTTCTTTTATCCATTTTGTATTTGAATTTCTTTTCTGTTTTGAACTATTTCAAAAATACCAGGAGGTTTGCAAATATCCAAAATAATGCAGGGACCCCTTTATAATATTTGGGATCCACACTTTTGAGTTTTCAAAAATATTCAAAACCTTTTGAATTCATTTTCAAAGAGATAGGGAAAATAGCTAGGCTTTAGGGTTTAACTTTAAATCTTTGCATGCAATTTTATGATATAATGCTCATGAATGGACAAATAAAAACCTAATTAAGATTAGCTGAAACTAGGGTGTTACAGTTTCGCTGTTAGATCCAATGGTTCAGAGTAGCTAGATTCATGTTAAATAGTACCTAGAGCAATCTCCACCATGTTCTAGAACCATCATTTCACCACCCCAAAAATTTCATAGCACAGTAGGTTGTATTCTCAATATGTGTAGAAAGTTATTATTAATAGACTTAATTTATGCATTTGGGGTGTGGTGACAAGATGGTTCTAGAACATGGTGGAGTTTTCTCTATGTCTGTACTATATATTTAACACGAAACTAGTTGCTCTGAACCATTGGATCTAACAGCCCAACGGTCAGGATTGGTGCTATGGATCCAATTCAAAACTGCTCCACTATAGTAGTAGAGAGAATACAACCTACTGTGCTATGAAATTTTGGGGGTGGTGGCATGATGGTTCTAACATGCATGGTGGAGTTTTCTCTAGGTACTATTCAACACGAACCCATCTTCTCTGAACCATTATTGGATCTATCAGCCCAATGGTTAGGATTGGTGCTATGGATCCAATTCAAAACTATTCCATTATAGTACTAGAGATAGAGATATCTTAACACTATATTGTGTACGAATAACTTTGAATATTGACCATTGGATCAAGACTCACGAGTCCCAACATTTCCAACTGTTGGATCTTCTTTTCCATTCTAGCATCTAGAAGATTCTATTGATAGTCTTCAGCATAATGAATGCTATGCACAAACCTAAAAACACACTTCTCCATCATAGCTAATAATCGTTGACTTCTACATGATCTTATCTTATCTTACCACTATATAGTGTACAAATAACTTTAAATGTTGACCGTTGGATCAAGATTCGTGAAATCCCAGCATTTCTAGCTATTGGGATTCACGAGTCTTGATTCAATGGTCAATATTCAAAGTTGTTCGTACACTATATAATGGTAAGATCATGTAGATGTCAACGATTATTAGTTGCACGTGCCTTGCACGTGAGACTTGGATAGTAGACGTATGCCAGATCTATATACAATTTTAATTGGTAAAGCACAAAAAAATATAAATTTGATCAACATCTATAAAGTATGGGTGTATATATTTGGTCCTTGTACTTTGCATCATCATGTGGAAGTCAAAGATTATTAGCTACCTAACACATGAAATTTTTGATAACATGGTCTAGAGAAACAAGGGAGAAGATTCTAGTATGATGGAGAAGTGTGTTTTGAGGTTGTGCCAAACATTCATTATGCCAAAGACTATCAATAGAATCTTCTAGATGATAAGATGGAAAAGAAGATCCAACGGCTCGAAAACCTGGGATTCGCGAGTCTTGATCCAACGGTCAAAATTCAAAGTTATTCGTACACTATATAGTGCTTTGAAATGAAGACTATCAATAGAATCTTCAAGATGCTAGAAAAGAAAAGAAGATCCAACGGCCGAAAATGTTTGGTCGCGAGTCTTGATCCAACGGTCAATATTCAAAGTTGTTTGTACACTATATAGTGGTAAGATCATGTAGAAGTCAACGATTATTAGCGACTATTAAGTTGCACGTGAGACTTGGATAGTAGAAGTATGACATATCATCATCACTATATACAATTATAATTGGTAAAGCACAATTTTTTTGATCAACATGTATAAAGTATGGGTGTATATTTGGTCCTTGTACTTTGTATCATCATGTAGAAGTCAAAGATTATTTAGCTACCTAACACATGAAATTTTTGATAACATGGTCTAGAGAAACAAGGGATAAGCTTCTAGTATGATGGAGAAGTGTGGTTTGAGGCTAATGCATAGCATTCATTATGTCGAAGACTATCAATAGATTCTTCTAAAAGCTAGAATGGAAAAGAAGATCCAATGGCTAGAAACGCTGGGATTCGCAAGTCTTGATCCAACGGTCAACATTCAAAGTTATTTGTACACTATATAGTAGTAAGATAAGATAAGATAAGATCATGTAGAAGTCAACGATTATTAGCAACTCCGTACTAGGGAGAAGATTCTAGTATGATGAAGAAGTGTGTTTTGAGGTTTGTGCATAGCATTAATTATGTTGAAGACTATGTATAGAACCTTCTAGATGCTAGAATGGAAAAGAAGATCCAACGGTTTGAAATATTAGTATTCGCGAGTCTCGATCCAACGGTCAGCATTCAAAGTTATTCATACACAATATAGTTGTTATATCTCTACTACTATAATGGAGCAGTTTTGAATTGGATCCATGGCACCAATCCCGACCATTGTGCTGTTAGATCCAATGGTTCTGAGAAGCTAGATTTGTGTTGAATAGCACCTAGAGCAAACTCCACCATGAATGTTGTAGAACCATCATGTCACCGCCCCAAAATTTCATAGCATAGTAGGTTGTATTCTCTCTACTACTATAATGGAGCAGTATTGAATTGGATCCATAACACCAATCCTGACCATTGGGATCTTAGATCGAATGGTTCAGAGTAGCTAGATTCGTGTTGAATATTACGTACCTAGAGAAAACTCCACCATGTTCTAGAACCATCATGTGACCACCCCCAAAATTTCATAGCACATTATTAGGATGTATTCTCAATATGTGTAGATGTAGTTATTATTAATAGACTTAATGTATGTGCATTTTTTCTCTAACAAGACTATTGGTTAATAACAACACAATTTTATTTAAATCACATTTCATACATTAGAGAAAAAAATGCATAAATTAATTCTATTAATAATAATTATATACACATATTGACAATGTAGCCTACTGTGCTATGAAATTTTGGGGCTGGTGACATGATGGTTCTAGAACATGGTGGAGTTTGCTCTAGGTACTATTCAACATGAATCCAGCTGCTTTGAACCATTGGATCTAACAGCCCAATGGTCAGGATTGGTGTTATGGATCCAATTCAAAACTGCTCCATTATAGTAGTGGAGATCTAAAACATGAATTTTTTAGTAACATGGTCTAGAGAAACGAGGGAGAATATTCTAAAATGATGGAGAAGTGTGTTTTGAGTTTTGTGCATCGCATTCATTTTGATGAATACTATCAATAGAATCTTCTCAACCGTTCAAACAAATGGAATCTTCTAGATGCTAGAATGGAAAAGAAGATCCAATGGCTGAAAATGTTGGGATTCACGAGTCTTTATTCAAAGTTATTCGTACACTATATGGTGGTAAGATAAGATTATAATAGGTAAAGGAAAAAATATATAAATTTGATCAACGTCTATAAAGTATGGGTGTCTATATTTAGTTCTTGTACTTTGTATATCATGTAGAAGTCAGCGATTATTAGCTATCTAAAACTTTAAAGTTTTGGTAACATGGTCTACAGAAACGAGGGAGAAGATTCTAGAATGATGGAGAAGTGTGTTTTGAGTTTTGTGCATAACATTTATTGTGATGAAGACTATCAATAGAATCTTCTAGAGTAGTGGAAACGAAGGTCCAATGGCTGGAAATATTGGGTCAATATTCAAATTTGTTCGTATATTCAAATTTGTTCGTATATCAATAGAATCTTCTAGATGCTAGAGTCTTGATCCAACGGCAATATTCAAATTGGTTTGTATATTGTATACCAATTGCAAGATATGCACATCTACTTTCTTGTAGTACTACCAAATATGGGAAATTTACCATAAACTATGATGTTGTTATGTCCATGACCTTGCGAGGTTGCTCAGCCTGAAACTTGTTCATCAAAAATCAAGATGATTATTAATCCAGTAGATGGCTTTAATTTCGGGGGGAGGGGGAGGGTTGCTGGTAGTAGATCGATGTGCCGTACCAAGTCACATGTGTGCAGCGCCACGCTGTGGACGAGGAAGAGACAAGCCAGACTATGCACCCGCGGCTGTAGAGAAGAGATTGATGGAGGATGGATGGTGAGAGCCAGCAAAGGAGAGAGAAAACACAACTTGTTTTGCGTGCATATTACTACTAGTAGGTCCATGTATTTACTACTAGTGGGGTGCAACTCATGTCAGCAGCCTATCATAGCTTTGCTCTGACATCGCACTGCCTTCCGACTCCTCCTCCCGCTGCTCTCACGCTACCTCCTTTTTTTAGAACGAGTCGCCTCCCTTTTCGAGTAGTACTAGTATGGAAGTGGAGTACTTTGTTTACAGAAAAAATATTTCCATCGCTTAGAAAATTGGACTTGTTACTTTTCCTAGTATTTGGGAACTCCCATTGGCAAAGCTGTTTACCAACGCCAAGATGCGCACATCTACTTTCTTGTAGTACCACCACAAAATTCCCATAAACATGGATATCTCCGTGACCTTGCTTGGTCGCTCGTCCTGAAACCTGTTCATACTTATACATGGTAGGCCATTTTTGTGAAGCGGATTTTTTCAATAGTTGTGAAAAACTCATGTTTAGCGTTTTTCATGGCAGGTAATACAAGCAAAAGGACGCCATGCATGAGTCCCCTGTTTTTTGGCCTATTTCTCTCTCTTTTTTCAAAGCAGGATCAACTTTGCCTGCATGCAAAGTCTAGAAAGAAGTTGAATCTTTGAAAACTCTCGGTCGTGTTCTCCATATATTGGCTGTCTGGTGGGAAACTTCAAAGGATTTTGTGGAATTTAAAGAGCAATTGGCAGCTCACATGTGGTTCAAAATAATTTGACATAATTTCGACAGACTTCCTCCGATCCATATTAATGTTCATAGATTCATCTAGATTAAAATGTATCTAGTCATGTTTTTGTGCAAGATACATATATCCGAATCTAAAAAAATCTGAGAACATTAATTTGAATCGGGGACAAATCAGATAAGAGACTTCTAACATATCATCACTATATAAAATTATAATAGGTAAAGCAGAAAAATATAAATTTGATCAACATATATAAAGTATGCGTGTATATTTGGTTCTCCTACTTTGTATCATCATGTGTAGAAGTCAAAGATTATTAGCTACCTAACACTTGAAATTTTTGGTAGTAACATTGGTCTAGAGAAACGAGTGATATGATTCTAGTATGATGGAGAAGTGTGTTTTGAGGTTTGTGCATAGCATTAATTATGCTAAAGACTATCGATAGAATCTTCTAGATGCTAGAATGGAAAAGAAGATCCAACGGCTGGAAATGTCGTTCGCATATGCGAGTCTTGATCCAACGGTCTATATTCAAAGTTATTTGTATTTGTACACTATATAGTACTTGGTAAGATAAGATTGTACGAATAACTTTGAATGCTGACCGTTGGATCTCAATACTCACGAATCCCAATATGTCCTACCGTTGGATCTTCTTTTCCATTATAGCATCTAGAAGATTGTATACATGGTCTTTAGTATAATGAATGCTATGCATAAACCTCAAAACACACTTCTCCATCATACTAGAATCTTCTCCCTCGTTTCTCTAGACCATATTACGAAAAAAATCAAGTGTTTTAGGTAACTAATAATCTTTGACTTCTACATGATGATACAAAGTACAAGAACCAAATATACACATATATTTATGTATGTTGATCAAATTTATAATTTTTGTGCTTTACCTATTATAATTTTATATAATGATGATATGTCATACGTCTATTATCCGAGTCTCACGTGCAGGACACTCCTCTCACTGCTCTCGCGCTGCCTACCTTTTGGAGTAGCGGTACAAACTGAAGTGGAGTACTTTCCTTTATAGAAAAAATATTTTCATCGCTTAGTAGGGGTTTCAGGACGATGCTAAAATATTTTCATCGCTTAGTGCCAAGATGTAGACATCTAATTTCTTGTAGTACTACTAAATTACCATAAACTATGATGTGGATATCTCCATGACCTTGCTTGGTCGCTCGTCCTGAAACCTGTTCATACTTATACATGGTAGGCCATTTCTGTGAGGCGGGGTTCTTCAAAAGTTGTGAAAATTCATGTTTATTATTTTTCATGGTACGCAATACAAGAAAAAGGATGCCATGCATGAGTCCCCCTGTTCTTGTTGCCTATTTATCTCTCTTTTTCCAAAGAAAAGTCAACTTTGCCACCATGCAAAGTCTAGAAAGAAGTTGAATATTTGTAAACTCCCGGTCGTGTTGTTGATATATTGGCTATCTAGTGGACAACTTCAAAAGATTTTTGAGAAATTTAAAGAGCAATTGGTAGCTCACATGTGGTTCGATATAATTTGACCTAATTTTGACAGACTCGCTTCGCTCTCTATTAATGTTCATATATTCATTTAGATTCAAATATATCTAGTCATGTTTCTGTGCTAGATACGTATATCGGAATCTAGACAAATCTGAGAATATTAATCTGAATCGGATACAGTAGTGCAATTTAATTAGGTTAATTTATCTACGAACCTTGAAAACTCCATGAACCTAGGAATCGCAAGTAAAACATGGATGGTTTGCTATGTCCGGAAACATGGCGTGCTTCTCGCATTCAGTGCCACATTCTTCTGATTTTCTTTAATACTAGTACAAAACATCCTCATAATCAGTTTGAAAAGTGAAAAATGTTTTTTTCCTAATTGTTCAAAACTCCCACAGGCAACATTGTTTACTAGGCCAAGACGCAGCCATCTACCCGATATCAGAACCCTAGGTAAAAGTGTAGCTAGGGTATACACTGATATAGAAGGCCATGACCTTATTGGTTGTTTGTGCTGAAAACCAAGAATTAATAATGTTACATCATGGTGGGCTGTAATTTGAATCCGTTTTCCCTAAGGTTATCGAATCTCATGTTTATCATTTTTCTTGGAAATTAATAATACTACTAGCAAAAGTACCCCAATCATAATGAAGTTTCTTGTTTTTGTTTACGCTTTATTTTGTTAGAATATTTTCCATACACGGTCAAATTTGTCGGTATGCAAATACTAATCAGTAATGGCATTTCTCAAAATTACTGTTGGCCCATGATATATTGGTTGCCTAGGTACATTCAAAAGAATTTTGGATAATTTCAAGAGTAATAGTCTATCGCGCTCACATGTATTCAAGTTTGACCTAATTTCTTCATTTAATCGACTTAGAGTCATATATTTAGGTGCACTTGGAGGTTTAGCTTGGAAGTTTGAAAAATACTTAAACTTGGGAACTGTAAGAAAGAATTGTCCACTTTATACGAAAATTTGGTGGGGACATTCTTTCTTATTTTTCTACCAGTAAAAGTACTTGAAAAACTCACACTTATGGTATTGCCTACTATATCATGTACTACTATGTATGAACATTCTTGGGTTTCAAGCCAAATGACCAAGGTCATGGAGATACCCTATCTTCATCAAGATAATGACTATGTGCCCATATTTTGGTATAGCTAGGTCGATGCATGTTAGCATGCATGGTAAAGAAGTAAAAGTATTTTTGGAAGGAAGTGCGATCAATATGGCTCAGAGTTCATAGCATGTGCCATTTATTTACTATAATATATAAAGTGGTTGGATAAATTACATGTTATATTTTTCAAGCATAATTTTCTAGCTAATTTCACCCACTCAGACAACTTTCTATTAATTCGTCGAATTAGGTCTAAATTAATATTCTACAAGTGCGTGAGAGCTAGTTCAATAGTATAACCGAGTGTTAGGTATAACAAAGTGACACGTCATCTATTGCCGGCTTTATACCAGCATGTATAATACCTAACATTTGAACTATAGAACAACTAGCATTACATGTAGCAACCTCATCAAAAAGCAAGAAGATTAAGTAGGAATAAAATGAAAAACATTTCTATGCCCTCTTGAAAAATCCTAAAACTTGGGAATTGTAAGAAAGCATGGTACACTTAGTCTGAAAATTAGGGCAGTGGCATTCTTTATTTATTTTTTGGAACCTCACCGTAGGTCCTACAAGAGCGAGACACTCCAATTAGCGCACTAGGGTTTGTAGTCGTCACAATGTGGTCTGAGGACCTTTTTATAATTATTATTATTACTTTTGAGAATTTTTGTATTGGTGTAGATGATTATTAATCAAGTAGATGGCTTGAATTTCGGGGGGAAAACGGTTGATGGAAGTAGATCAGTGTGCCGTATCAAGTCACACGTGCGCAGCGCCACGCTGTGGACGAGGAAGAGACAAGCCAGACTGTGCACCCGCAGCTACAGAGAAGAGATCGATGGAGGATGGATGGTGAGAGAAAGCGAAGGAGAGAGAAAACACAACTTGTTTTGTGTGCATATTACTACTAGTAGGTCCATATATTGACTACTAGTGGAGTGTACCTCGTGTCAGCAACCCATCATAACTTTGCTCTAACATCGCACCGACTTCTGACTCCTCCTCCCGCTAATATCGCGCTGCCTCCTTTTTTTGGAAGGAGACGCCTCCCTTTTTGAGTAGTACTAGTACGGAAGTGGAGTCCTTTTCTTTATAGAAAAAATATTTCTATCGCTTAGAAAATTGGAGTTGTTACTTTTCCTAGTATTTGGGAACTCCCATTGGCAAAGTTGTTTACCAACGCCAAGATACACACATCTACTTTCTTGTAGTACTACTACAAAATTACCATAAACATGGATATGTCCATCACCTTGCTTGGTCTCTCGTCCTAAAACCTGTTCATACTTATACATGGTAGGCCATTATTGTGAAGAGGCTTTTTTCAAAAGTTGTGAAAAACTCATGTTTATTATTTTTTATGGCAGGTAATACAAGCAAAAGGATGCCATGCATGATTACCCTTGTTTTTGGGCCTATTTCTCTCTGTTTCCAAAGCAGGGTCAACTTTGCTGGCATGCAAAGTGTAGAAAGAAGTTGAATCTTTGAAAACTCTCGGTCGTGTTCTCCATATATTGTCTATCTGGTGGGCAAATTTAAAATATTTTTGTGGAATTTAAAGAGCAATTGGCAGCTCACATGTGGTTCAAAATAATTTTACATAATTTCTACAAACTCCCTCCAATCCATATTAATGTTCATAGATTCATCTATATGCAAATGTATCTAGTCATGTTTCTATGCTAAATACATAAAGCCGAATGTAGGCAAATCTGAGAACATTAATTTGAATCGGAGACAAATAATAAGAGACTTCTAACATATCATCACTATATAAATTTATAATAGGTAAAGCAGAAAATAATAAATTTAATCAACATATATAAAGTATGGGTGTATATTTGGTTCTCCTACTTTGTATCATCATGTGTAGAAGTCAAAGATTATTAGCTACCTAACACTTGAAATTTTTGGTAGTAACATTGGTCTAGAGAAACGAGTGATATGATTCTGGTATGATGGAGAAGTGTGTTTTGAGGTTTGTGCATAGCATTAATTATGCTAAAGACTATCAATAGAATCTTCTAGATGCTAGAATGGAAAAGAAGATCCAACAGCTAGAAATGTCCTTCGCATTTTCGAGTCTTGATCCAACGGTCTATATTCAAAGTTATTTGCATTTGTACACTATATAGTACTTGGTAAGATAAGATTGTACGAATAACTTTGAATGCTGACCGTTGGATCTCAATACTCGCGAATCCCAATATTTCCTACCATTGGATCTTCTTTTCCATTATAGCATCTAGAAGATTTTATAGATGGTCTTTAGTATAATGAATGCTATGCATAAACCTCAAAACACACTTCTCCATCATACTAGTATCCTCTCCCTCGTTTCTCTAGACCATATTACGAAAAAACTCAAGTTTTTTAGGTAACTAATAATCTTTGACTTCTACATGATGATACAAAGTACAAGAACCAAATATACACCCATACTTTATGTATGTTGATCAAATTTATGATTTTTTGTGCTTTCCCTATTATAATTTTATATAATGATGATATGTCATACATCTATTATTCGAGGCTCACGTGTAGGACACTCCTCTCGCTGCTCTTACGTTGCCTACCTTTTGGAGTAGCAGTACAAACTGAAGTGGAGTACTTTCCTTTATAGAAAAAATATTTTCATCGCTTAGTAGAGTTGTTACTTTTCCTAGTATTTGGAAAATCGCATTAGCAAAGGTTTTTACCAGTGGCAAGATGCAGACATCTAATTTCTTGTAGTACTACCAAATTACCATAAACTATGATGTGGATATGTCCATGACCTTGCTTGGTCGCTCGTCCTGAAACATGTTCATACTTATACATGGTAGGCCATTTATGTGAGGCGGGGTTCCTCAAAAGTTGTGAAAACTCATGTTTATTATTTTTCATCGTAGGCAATACAAGAAAAAGGATGCCATGCATGAGTCCCCTGTTTTTGTTGTCTATTTCTCTCTCTTTTTCCAAAGCAAGGTCAACTTTCCCAGCATGCAAAGTCTAGAAAGAAGTTGAATCTTTAAAAACTCCCGGTCGTGTTCTCGATATATTAGCTGTTTGGTGGGCAACTTCAAATGATTTTTCGAAATTTAAAGAGCAATTGGCAGCTCACATGTGGTTCAATATAATTTGACCTAATTTCGACAGACTCCCTCCGATCCATATTAATGTTCATAGAGTCATCTAGATTCAAATGTATCTAGTCATGTTTTAGTGCAAGATACATATATCTGAATCTAGAGAATATTAATTTGAATCGGATACAGTAGTGTAATTTAATTGGGTTAATTTATCTACGAACCTTGAAAACTCAAAGAACCTAGAAATTGCAAGTAAAACCTGGATGGTTCGCTATGTCCGGAAACATGGCGCGCTTCTCGCATTTAGTGCCACATTCTTTTGATTTTCTTTACTACAAGTACAAAACATCCCCATAATAAGTTGGAAAAGTGAAAAATGTTTTTTTCCTAATTGTTCAAATTCCCACGGGAAACAATGTTTACTAGGCCAAGACGCACCCATCTACCCAATGTCAGAACCCTATGTAAAAGTGTAGCTAGGGTATACATCGATATAGAAGGACATGAACTTATTCGTTGTTCATGCTGAAAACCAAGAATTAATAATGTTACATCATGGTGGGCTATAATGTGAATCCATGTTCCCTAAGTTTGTCAAATCTCATGTTTATCATTTTTCTTCGCAATTAATAATACTACTAGCAAAAGTACCCCAATCGTAATGGAGGCTCATGTTTTCTTTTTACGCATTATTTTGTTGGAATGTTTTCCATACGCGGTCAAATTTGTCGGTATGCAAATACTAATCAGTAATGACATTTCTCAAAACTATTGTTGTCCCATGATATATTTCCTACCTGGGTACCTTCAAAAGATTTTTGGATATTTTCAAGAGTAATAGTCTATTGCCCTCACATGTATTCAAGTTTGATCTAATTTCGTTTAATCAACTTAGAGTCATGCTAGCTTCAAAGTTTGAAAAATACTTAAACTTGGGAACTGTAAGAAAGAATTGTCCACTTTGTACGAAAATTTGGGGGGTCCATTCTTTGTTATTTTTCTACCAGTAAAAGTACTTGAAAAACTCACACTTATGGTATTGCCTACTATATCATGTACTACTATGTATGAACTTTCTTGGGTTCCAAGCCATATGACCAAGGTAATAGACGTACCCTGTCTTCATCAAGATAATGACCGTGTGCCCATATTTTGGTATAGCTAGGTCGGTGCATGTTAGCATGCATGGTAAAGAAGTAAAAGTATTTTTTGGAAGGTAGTGCGATCAATAAGGGTTAGAGTTCATAGAATGTGCCGTTTATTTATTATAGTACATAAAGTGGATGGATAAATTACATGTTATATTTTTCAAGCTTAATTTTCTAGCTAATTTCATCCACTTAGAGGACTTTCCATCAATTTGTCGAATTAGGTCTAAATTAATATTCTACAACTGTGTGAGATCTAGTTCAATAGTATGACCGAGTGTTAGGTATAAAAAAGTGACACGTCATCTATTGCCGTCTTTATACCAGCACGTACAATACGTACCTTTCGAACTATAGAACAACTAGCATTACATGCAGCAACCTCATAAAAAAGCAAGAAGATTAAATAGGAATAAAATGAAAAACATTTCTATGCCCGCTTGAAAAATCCTAAAACTTGGGAATTGTAATAAAGCATGGTACACTTAGTCTGAAATTTGGGGCAGTGGCATTCTTTATTTATTTTTTGGAACCTAGGTATCGTAGGTCCTGAAGGAGCGAGACACTCCAATTAGCGCACCAGGGTTTGTAGTCGTCGCAATGTGGTTTGAGGACCTTTTTGTAATTATTATTATTACTTTTGAGACTTTTTGTATTGGTGTAGATGATTATTAATCCAGTAGATGGCTTGAATTTCGGGGGGGGGGGGGGACAGTTGCTGGAAGTAGATCAGTGTGCCGTATCAAGTAACACGTGCGCAGCACCACGCTGTGAACGAGGAAGAGACAAGCCGGACTGTGCTCCTGCAGCTGCAGAGAAGAGATCGATGGAGGATGGATCGTGAGAGCCAGCAAAGGAGACAGAAAACACAACTTGTTTTGCGTGCATATTACTACTAGTATGTCCATATATTTACTACTAGTGGAGTGTTCCTCGTTAGCAACCCATAATAGCTTTGCTCTGACATCGCACCACCTTCCGACTCCTCCTCCCGCTACTCTTGCACTGCCACTTTTTTTTGGAAGGATTCGCCTCCCTTTTCGAGTATTACTAGTACGGCAGTGGAGTACTTTGCTTTACAGAGAAAAATATTTCCATCGCTTAGAAAATTGGAGTTGTTACTTTTCCTAGTATTTGGGAACACCCAATGGGAAAGCTATTTACCAACACCAAGATGTGCACATCCACTTTCTTGTAGAACTACTACAAAATTCCCGTAAACATGTATATGTCTGTGACCTTGCTTGGTCGCTCGTCCTAAAACCTGTCCATACTTATACATGGTAGGCCATTTTTGTGAAGCAGATTTTACCAAAACTTGTGAAAAACTCATGTTTATTATTTTTCATGGCAGGTAATACAAGCAAAAGCATGCCATGCATGAGTCCCCCTGTTTTTTGGCCTATTTCTCTCTGTTTTTTCAAAGCAGGGTCAACTTTGCTGGCATGCAAAGTCTAGAAAGAAGTTGAATCTTTGAAAACTCTCGGTCGTGTTCTCCATATATTGGATGTCTGGTGGGCAACTTCCAAATATTTTTGTGGAATTTAAAGAGCAATTGGTAGCTCACATGTGGTTTGAAATAATTTGACATAATTTCGACAGACTCCCTCTGATCCATATTAATGTTTATAGATTCATCTATATTTAATTGTATCTAGTCATGTTTCTGTGCTAGATACATATACCCGAATCTAGACAAATCTAAGAACATTAATTTGAATCAGAGATAGTAGTGTAATTTAAGTGGGTTAATAAATATACGAACCTTGAAAACTGAAAGAACCTAGGAATCGGAAGTAAAACATGGGTGATTCGCTATGTCAGGAAACATGGGAACCTCGAAACACTTCTCCATCATTCTAGAATTTTCTCCCTCGTTTCTCAAGACCATGTTACTAAATTTTGAAGTTTTAGATTAGCTAATAATCATTCACTCTACATGATATACAAAGTACGAGAACCAAATATACACCCATATATTATAGATGTTGATCAAAATTTATATTTTTTCTACTTTAGCTATTATAATTTTATATATTGATGATATCTCAGACGTCTATTATCTGAGTCTCATGTGCAGGGCATGTGCAACTTACTAGTTTACGACTAGTACTACATGAATTGGTTGGATAAATTACATGTTATATTTTTCAAGATTAATTTTATACTCTCCCCGACCCAAATTAGTTGACTTAGTTTTATCTAGATTCGGATGTATCTAACACTAAAACAAGTCTAGATACATTCGAATTTAGATGAATCTAAGTCCACTAATTTGGGTCGGAGGGAGTAGCTAATTTCACACGAAAGTGCATCATGTTTCAATCAACACGTTTGGTGGAATTAAAAGGTTACATCAAAAAATAGAAAATTACATCCAAGTCCATACAATTGGCACAAATGCCCCTAAATTTAGCTTGGAAAGGCAGTCGGGTCCGGCTCAATTTCAACCGAGCAGCTGAGCCATACTTCTGCTACTATTGTTTTCTTCACACACGAAACATAGCGCGCACCTGCGTGTTGATCATGGTCGAAGGGACGAGATTGCTCGGAAGGAGTAGAGGAGCACACTGCCCCCCTACCGAGTCGATTCCCCTAGCCGCACATTCACTGGCCGCAGGTTCCTCGCGCTCGAGCTCGAACTTGAGCATGTCCTGATGGTGAGCAAGGGCCAGCATAGGATTGATAGGCTCGAGGGGACCTAGGATGGTGTCGTCTACAACGGCCACGGCGACCTGGCTCCCGCCCGAGTTATCTGCCCCTATCGCATGCTCGCTGGCCGCAGGTTCCTCGCGTGCGAGCTCAAACTCGAGCATGTACTGATCGTAAGCAAGGGCCAACATAGGATCGATAGGCTCGAGGGGACCGAGGACGGTGTCAGCCATGGCCACGGCAACCTGGCGCCCACCTGAGTTATCTGTCCCAGTCGCATTACCGCTGGCTGCAGGTTCCCGGTGGAAGGATTGGTCGCTGTCTCGCACGGGCTTAACTTGGCCACGGTTGATGTCCAGCCCGAGCGCCTGCCCGGACGCAGCTCTGTCACAGTCGAAAGGATGCACACCGGGACCGGTGGTTTGTTGTAGAAGTACACTTTTGTTCGCCTGCAGTGTTGATGCCTCCGTGACTTGGCCAGCACAGGATCGGTAGCCTCGATGGGGCCCAAATTCACGTCGTCGGCCGGGAGGGCCAATGCACGTTTACCGTGGGTGACCAGGCGCTCTACCGAGGCGGCTCCAACGGCGGCATGTTCCCGCCGGATGAACTATTCCGGGGCCTGGCCTCGAGCCGAAGCAGACCTCCGAAGATGACGCAGCCAATCCACCGGGATTCCTTCAAGTATTTTGTGAGGGTAACATGCCTTTGGTGGAAGAAAGAAAAATTGCGCCGAAGAGTAGAATGAAGGAGAAAGTATAGTACTAGTAGTACTACTAGCGGTGCTACTCAGTTTTACTCCCACCGCTAGGGGACCTCTTTTCGGTGTTTTTTCTTTGACCCAACATTTCTCCAAGGAGTACTTTTTTTAGATGCTCCAAGGAGTATGCATTGCGACCACTTGGCGGCGCATGAGTTTTTTCGCAGTTGGTGGTTGTCCGGGGCATTAACTTACAAGAGAAATGTCATATCGGTACTTGTAGCGGCCGTACTTTCAGCTGGCCGCAGTCTAATATGATAGTAGGAATAGTAGTATTATACACTCTCGAAACAAAGGTGGCGAGTAGCTTGCAGCTTGAGCAACGAGTCTGGTAAATTCTTGGAGTATGTACTCCAGTATACAGTAGTAATAAGTTGCACATTACTTAGTGCTCCGGCATGTGATAGAACTATAGATGTATAGTATGTCATATTATCTCTACTACTATAATGGAGCAGTTTTGATTTGGATCCATAGGACCAATCCTGACCGTTGGGCTGTTAGATCCAATGGTTCAGAGCAGCTGGTTTCGTGTTCAATAGTACCTAGATCAAACTCCACCATGCATGTTCTATAACCATCATGTGACCACCCCAAAAATATCATAGCACAGTAGGATGTATTCTCTCTACCACTATAATGGAGTAGTTTTTAATTTGAATGATCCATAGCACCAATCCTTATAGTTAGACTGTTAGATCCAATGGTTTAGAGCAGTTCGATTTGTGTTGAATAGTACCTAGAGCAAACTCCACCATGTTAGAACCACCATGTTGAATAGTACCCATGATATGTCATACGTCTATTATCTCAGTCTTACGTGCACGGCATGTGCAACTTTACCTATATTATATAATCTTACCACACTATATTGTGTACGTAGTACTTTGAACTTTGAAAAATCGATCAAGCCTAGCAAATCCCAACATTGCAAACCGCTAGATCTTCTATCCATGCTAGCATATACAATATTCCATTGATAGTCTTTAGCACAGTGAACGCTATGCAGAAACCTCACAGCGCACTTCTCAATAATTCTAGAATTTTCTTTGTCATTTCTCTCGAGAATAACGAGTAATAGGTAGCTAGTAGTAGTAGGTTGATTTCTACATGACACACGGTACAAGAAAAAATTATACACCTTATACTTTATGGACGTGGCTCAAAATTATAATTTTTTCTGTGATACCAACACAATCTCTTTCATCATTAATTATCATGGCACATAAGCATTTACCATGCATGTAATAAGGTCTTTGATAATGGGGGAGTCTCTTAGCGTGGCATACTAGGCAAAATTCTTTTGTGGCATGTCAATTAAGGAGGCAATAGAGTGTTGTTGTATCTTAGTATGTAGTAGTAACTAAGATACACCGCTTGCACATAATCATAGGCAAAAACAGTTGATTGCCCAATAAAATGCATGCATGAGAGAAAAAACATTAAATTAAGATACAACCTCTAAAATACAATGCATTGGAGAGGTTGTCTATTAGGTATTTATAACTCCTATGGTAACGTGCTAAGCTACACCCTATTGTGAAAGGCCTAATGCAGGATATAGTACGTACCACCTGATACCCCCATTGGGGCTAGTCTCATACATTCATCCCAAATAGAGGTAGAGTAGTAGTACTAGTACCTCCATCCCGGAGTTGTACTGGGGAACAGTATTTAGTCTTCCACATAGCCCTAGGTCATCAGGGCACCGTGTACACCGGGTTAGAGGGAGATAATTAGTTGGGGGAACACAGCGCTTCCCTAGTTTTCTCCGTGCAGGTCTCTTGCCAAAGAGATAAGGTATCGGTTAATGGCCATTGAATTTGGATTGACGGACGATATTGCCTAGAGTGAGATGAGGAGTCTAGCACTCGTAGTATTTAACTATTTACTAGTCTCTGTCGCTCGCTCTCATCAACCCTCTTAGATATGTGCTCCTCCCTCTGCTCTCTCGCTCGGTCTCAAAATCCCTCTCAGATCCGCTGCAGTTGAAGAAGGCGGCTCTATGGCGGACGAGTGGTTTGAAGCTATGATTGAAATGAGTGCAATGAGGCAGGTCTTCAGCTGCAGGCTATTCTCAAATTTTTTGTCGTCTCGCGTACATGGTTATTACTACTTCTTTCTTCATGATGTTTTCCACACTGGTTCGATACAACTCTTGTTTTGGGGCTAAATCTCTTTTCCTTGCACGAGCAGTGCTTTGGCAAGGTCGCGGGGCAAATTTCATGTGCACAATGTGTTGGAAAATTGTCCGGTGGCTAGTGCCAAGGATGTAAATACGGAGGCGTCTTCGAACCAACCACTACCATGGATCAGATGTCTCGGGAATGAAGCTCAAGTGCAGCAACAAAGGTTGTGACATGGCTGGCAGGTTCCTCGAGTTCATCGAACACCAGGCGGAGTGCTCGCATGGGCAGAGGGCGACATAGGTTCTTGACAAAAAAGAACCATATGATATTCGGGAGTCTATGTGTGTGTTGATTCTGTCTAGAGTATGGTTTAGTTTCTTCCGTGGTTGCGTTGTACCTATACTAGTTATGTTATGTACAAATTGAGTCATCATTGCATCCACATAGTTTCTCTCTTTTACCGATAGCAAGGGGATGTACCACCAGCCTGTGGATCTACATAGTTGCTCTCTTTTAGCTAAAAAGCTTGAAAATCCATAGAACTTGGGTGTCACTCCAAAGCGTATGAAAAGATCGGTGCCCAAACCACTTCTCATCCATCTGGCACTGGTTCCTACACTACACAGATGATGCCACAAACAAATCAAGGATATGTTAAAATATTTGTCTTCCCTGTCCAGCTCAACAACCCTTCCTCTATTTAACGCAGAGACAACAACGATCCCTCTGGTCACATGGGAGTAGTAACTTGCATGTACATGCAATGCCAACTAAGCAAATTGGTGACATGACATGATAATTAATGATGAAAGAGAGGGAGGTATTACCATAACATCACACATTTATATGAGTCTAGAACCTAATTAATTAGGTCTTGCATGACACCACACACATGTTATCACCCACTATGAAGACAATAACATATGAAAGTTACTATATTTAGGTTGGTCATGGTGGGGAGTAACTTAGATTAGTAACATGCATATGTTACTAGTCTAAGTTACTACCTCCATTGTCGCAAAATAAAATAAAATAAGTTACTACCTCCATAGTGGAATGTAACATAGGTGTGGCATCATGCAAAGTATCATTTATTGCAATGTAGACTCATTTTGTCTTGAAATTTTGTCGCAAGTGCACTGTGTAGTGAGGAGAGAGAAAAATGATTTTCTTGTTCTTTGGCCGTGTCATACTAGTATGGTCGACTGCAAGGTTTCTTAGCTTAAGACCCAGTGTTACAATGTTTGAATTCCACTAAGGTCGACCATAGGAGTGTTATATCCGACCTTATTTTCACATTGGAGACGCCCTTATGATAACATAGCTAGTTACCCCAAGGCTCTCTCTCATCATTTAATTGCATTCCATGTCATCTAAATTCTTAGTTGGCAATACATGTAGGACTATGTACTACCCAAATTACTCCCACTAGCACTATGACGAGCCTAAATAGAACCATGAAGAGAGGACGAGCCAGGTATGACGTTGGGGAGTGACGAGGTAGCACGGCCCCGCCTTTTGTTCGATCAGTCCACTATCAGGGTCCATTTGATAAAAAGTATGTGCGATTAAATCCTATAGGAAATTTTGTAGGATTAAATCCTATAGGAAATTTTCCTATGACGATTGTTTGATTTGTGGGATTGATTCCCATAGGATTTTTTCCGAAGGATTCCTTTGTACAGTACTAGTTTTCGTAGGAAATTAAAAATTCACCCATACCTCTTTTTTAGATTCCTATGGTGGCATCAAACACACTTTGGTGCATATGAATTCCTATAGGATTGGAGTGAACATGACAATGCAATCCTACATTTTTCCTATTCCTATGATTTTCCTATCCTACAAATCAAACAGGCCCTCACCCATTTCCCCTGGCCTCTCCCCCTCATCTAGGCCAGCACCATCGACTAGCCCCTTCCCCCATCCCATCCCACCTCCCCTCCCCCCCACCCCCCAAAAAAAATCTCCAAATGGCGGCGGCGCCGGAACTAGAGCGCTCCTCACAGGAGCGTATCATCAAGTCTGGCCCCCATGTCTTTCGTGCCTCTCCGCAGCCACAACCGACTTCTCCATCATCGAGTCGCGGTTAGTTAACGAGGAGATGGCGTACACAATGACACTTAAGATCTTCTTCTCGAGCACGTACGAGCTAAGGAGGATGACTGGATCCATCCTAACCCCTCTGGAGGAGGAAGATGTCGCGACCACACGCTGCGAAGAGGAAGTGTTGAATCTCAGCCTGCCTCACAGCAAGCTGCGAAGAGAGAGCAAGGTCGTGGGAACTGTGGCATCCCGCTAAAACCACTACTAGAAAATCGTTGTGTTTTCTTGCATTGCATCATCATGACCGCATGCTCATGTCATCATGCCACCTTGCATTTGAGCATCGTCATCATCATGCATATGTTTGTCTAAAACTATTTTCTAAAAGCCAATATTTGTTTTCTAAATATCCCCTGTCTTTATTTCAAATTAAAACACCGGGCTTCCGGATTATTTTGTTTCGTCTAAAAACGGATTACAAAAGCTTCGGTTTTAATAATTAAAATATTTAAATTATTTTTGGGAGGCAGCCAGCCAGGCCCGAAAGCCTAGCCGGCCACCTCTAGATAAAAACCCTACCTACCCCCAGATCCTTACCCAACCCTAACCCTACCCCAAACTACTCCCTCCCTCTCTCCCTCTCCCCATCCAGCCACCTCTCACCTAGCGCCGCACGCCAGCCCCTCTCCCAGCAAACCATCGCCCCCACCTGACCCCTCGGTCCCACCTGTCACCGTCCCACCAACCACCATCGCACCTACCGCCTGCCCTGCCTGGCCCACCTCGCCACCTGCACCGCCCCGCTCCCCACTCACCAACCCCACCCCAAATCCCCAACGCCACCTGCACGCATGCTCCCATGCTCCCACCGCGCCTGCCGCCAGCCTGGACCCACCCCACGACCGACGCGCCCCGCGTCCGCTTTCTCCCTTCGATCCCCGTGACCCCTGGCCCTACCACTCCTCCCGCGCGACCCATCCCCACCACCAACCACGTCTCTCCCTGCTCGCCCTCCTTGGCGCCCTGCTCCCCCGCCTTCGCCCTCTTCCTTCCCCCGCAGAGCCGCTGTCCCCGCGTCCAGCGGCACTCGCCCAGATGTCACCGGCCTCATCCGCCCCTGCTAGCCTCCTCCCTCTCCTTTCCGCTGATAGCGTCTCTGCGCCCTCCCTCTCCTCTGGGTCCCGCTGCGGGCCTCGTCTCCTCGCCAGAGTTTCCTCTGCAGCCCTGCTGCCTGCGAGCCGCCGGATCCTGGCCATGGAGCTTCCCCTTGTCGCTCCCCTGCGTCGACCCGGTCCCGCAGAGGCACTGTCATGCGTCCCTCTTCGTCCTCCCCGAGCCCTCGTCGCCGGCTTCACCTCCGTGCGGCCCGAGGTCGACCAAACCCCGCCTCAACCTGGTGCTTCTCCACCTCGTGCCGTCTAGTTACCTACCGCCGCTGCAAGCGCGCATCGCCCTGCAGTCAACGCTCGGGTGGCCTCCTGCTGCTCCCGACCGCGCACGCTAGCCCATCTCCGTGCACCAGGACGCCCCCGCGCCAGCAACGTTGGCTGCTGCAAGGCCTCGTTCGAGTCCCGAGCTCCTCGCTGTGCCTATCCGTCCCTGCAGTGCGTTACCGCCTCGGTCCCTGTTGTGGACACCATCTCCTTCCTCCCGCGCGTGCACGCCCAAGGGGTCCTGAAGTACCCACTGCAAGGTGATGTCCCGCGCTGTGCACTTTGTTCGCAGGTAACCCGTTTTCAGTCGGTGTTCCGCACCTGCTCCTCTTCGTCCAAGTTTGGTCTCGGCAAGATCTACATCAGAATCGTGTAGTCATGCGTTGACAAGATGGGCAACATGGAACCGAAGATCGCCAAACTGGATAGTCGTCAACATAAACGCCAAGTCCTCCGTCACCGGTTAGGTGGTAACCCAAGATCATCCACAGGGATCCGGCGTCCGAGACCAACTCGCTAAAATGCTTCGTATCGACATGAGCTTCCTCGGGCCTTCGACAAGATCTACAGGCGCCGAACCCAAGATCGACAACGTCACCCGAGAACTCTGACAAGGACGCCAAGTTCGTCGAGGCCCCGTACGCCAAGGTCGCTGACACGGAACACCGAGTTCTCCATCGAGGACGTCAAGCACGTCGACACGGAACCGAAGGACAACAAGTACTTCACCCAGATGCCAAGACCGACCCGATACGTGGACCCGACAAGATCTTCGCTACGACAAGATTGACACCGACCAGGGCGAATCCGATGCGCCCCCGACGCCAAACCAAGTCCTTCTTCCCGGAACGCCAAGCTCTCCTTTCGTTGTCCGAGACCGATCGCGTCGAACCGTTCCCCCTGTCGAACCCTGTCGAACCCCAACCCCCCCCCCCTCGGAATCAAGATCTTCTGAACCCAGATGTGTGAACCTTTTCCCGAGCCCCTATTTTATACATTGCCATATATCTTGTTGCATATTAAATCGTCATGCTTGCATACATGTCATCTGGTGGGTTGGGTTAAATAGTCGAATCACCTAAATTAAATATGGTGTGCATATGCGGGCTTTTCTAGTCTTATATTGGCTCCATTTTAATTGGTGTAGCGAACCAATGCCATGTCTTGCCTTGTTAATACAACATTTAAATTGCGGGGTTTCTAAATAACTTGAACCTGTGAGTTAATTGGCGGGACCCCGGTTCCGCTTAATATTGCCCAATTGCACCGCATCTGCATCATATCATAATCATGCCGGATCTTCGACCGTAGTATTAAATATTGCATCCGGTGTTTCTTCTAGTGTTTGCTTCTTCGCGGATTAGGCCGATGAGTTGATGCGAGTATCAACAAGTCCTCCGGATATGATCCTTCGGAGTGTTTTCCAGGCGAGCATCTCTCCCCCTTCTACCTATTTTGCATTTATAGTCTTTATTTCCTCCTGTTGATCTATTGTTATCCGTGTCGCGATGCTTTAGTTTCTGTGCACCAGTTATATCCCGTGCAGCCTCTATATTGCCTTGGACACCTCCTATTACCTGTGTTGGTAAGTAATTGGCCTTGCGAGTCGTAGTTGCTTGCTTCTGTGTTGCTTCGAGTTGTTGTCGTTCCACCATTGACGGCAAGTTGGCACATGCTAAATGGTGGAGATGTTTCATGGTTTAGATGATCATGACTTTAAATACAACTATTGAATTGCTAGATATAACTAATGCAGAGGCATCGGTGGGCAATAGATGTTATTTGGTTCTTTCACGCTCACTTGTGTCCCGTAGGACCCCGAGTACTTGATACATGTTCCTTGACTATTCGCACTATCCACATCCGGGAGACCCTATGGGATCCCCTGAGCCAGAGCTTGCTTCATTTCTATTTCTTGGGGCCACAAGTAGTTTGGGGCTTTATTACTATCCTGTACTTATGCCATGCTTTACTGCTTTATTTAAGATTGTGTGTGGAGCACCTGTACTGTTTTGGATTGCGCCATGTTTTCGCGGTATCGACAAGCCCAGTCACACTTTCGGGTTCCCAGTCGTTTACAGCCGTCGTCGCAAACCCTGGGTCTGTTCCGGAGCCGGCCAACTTTGTTGCGGGTAGCTTAGTGGGGTGTCCCCTGAAATATTCATGAATCCTGTGATTTCTTTGTCGTGAAAGCCTCGTTGGGTTTTGAGTTGGTTTTTCCGAGGTTGATCGAGTGTGTGTTGCTATTTGTGCACCCCTGCAGGGTAAAACTTTCTGAAATCCGTGTCCACGGTTATGGACAACTTGGAGCACAGTATCTCGATCATAGACAAGCATAACTAAAGTAGTGCTATAAACTTGACTTAATATATGACTAGTAATCAGATTCAACTATCACGGAATGCATATTAAAATGCCAACAACTGGTGGATCTGGGGCTGTTTTCTGACATGCTGTACCTGCCTAGTAAGTATTGCAACTCCAATGGAATGTGATAAAAGTGCAACAATTGCTGGGTTTTGGGATTCCTCGGGACAATTATATCTGACTAGTAAATGTTCCAACTATAACGGGATGGTGATTACAACTGCCCACTACTTATGCTTCAGGATGACTCATGCTATCTATATCTGACTAGTAAGTGCTTCCACTATAATCGAATGAATAAAACTGCCAACTGTGTGAGTTCCTTGGTCCGACTTCCTCGTTTGGTCTCGAGGGGGAAATACCAGGACGGGTTTGATTGGTGTTAGCTTCAGGTTGGATCTGAATAGGTCTTTCTTATCCCTCTCTGATAACCGCCAGTTGTATCGAGTCTCTATAGGTTGTTTAGTGCCGCTGTGCTGCCGCTTCAGCCCACCATACCTATGTAGGCGAGAGCCGCCGAATTCTAGCCTCGCCGTGTACTGGCCTCAATACTGACGCTCCTCTTTTTCCTTTGCCCTTTATCGGCACCCCTTTTGTTTTAGCAGGTTTGAGACCGTCATCGTTAGCAGGGTTACCCTTCCGGCTTGGCCTGGGCAGGGTTATGGACGCCATTGGTTATTCTTCAGGGCTCTTAGCCCAATTTGCATCTTCTCCGTACTCGGACGCTATATCATTTTCAAGGTGATTTGGATCTTTGTATTGTATATCTGTATTCTTGACTCTTGGATTCGTGTTGTATATATATATATCTGTTCTGTGGGTCCCATCGAGGACTGTTGTGTAATGGTATTACTTCGTTTTCCACCCGCACGAAAGTGCCTGGTGGGCGTCCTTGAATCGTTTCTATGCGGGTTTGGTGGAAAGGGCTAAAACTTGCATAGGGCTGATTCGAGGGTGTTACAGGAACTATGCGCAAGGTTCTTGGCCGTGTATGGCTACTAAAGAACCTGCAACTCACAGCAGAGGAGTGGGACATCATCATGATGTACGACATTCTGCACTGGCTCTGGCTTGAGGCATGTAGATGGGTTGACGGGTTCCACTTCGACCTAAACCTCAGCCTGAATCTCTGGCTCATCGTCAACTTGCTGGCGCTTCAAGACAGTTTGTACCTGGTTGAGCAGGAGGATGGCCAATGCAGCATATGCATGCAGGCGTTGTCGAAGTGCACAACGGTGCGTCTCTAGGGATGCAACCATCCGTAACACCGCAAGTGCATCTTCACTTGGTTTGAGACCAACGCCAACTGCCCTTTCTGCCCAGACAATGTTCCCATCCATCTGTACTGACACGAGGTGCATATGCCCCCTTCTGTATGAAACTGGTCCCGTGGTTAATAAATTAATTAATGTACTCAACTAATATTTCTGTTGCACGCCAAGTGAACCTGTTCTAAATATGTTTGCACTTGTCAAAATGTGCTTGATCCAATTTAGACAAGGAAAACAATTAGTCTAGGATTACAATCCAACAGGAAATTATCATCATGTCTCATACATTTTACAAAGAGAAAACCAATACGAATCACTGTTCATCATATCACTGCATAATATGAAACAACAGTCGAATCATCATCACCATCATCGCTTTCTGCACCACCGCATTCTAGATCCACATATTCTGACTGCGTTGGATCTTCTTCCCCTGGCCATTCATCATACATGTCATGAGATTCATCTGGTAGAACCAGTTTATTACTGTCTTTGTCGACTACACTAACCTCGACAGTGAAATCTGCTTGTCCATGATGCGCAGAGCCACCTCTGGCAATCAAATTTTCATCGACGTCAGCCAGTTCAGTTACCATATAACCATTGGGATCATCTTGGTGGGCAACATCTGTGGTGACTGGCTCGTCATACTCATTCACATCATAGGTGCTCCTTGCCTCAAACTTTTGCACATATTTCCAGTTCTTATTATCTCTGTCAGCCAAGAAAATTACCTTGGAAGCTTGAGTTACCAAAATATATGGTTCCTCCTTGTACCACTCAACAGTAGTATTGATCGATATGAAATTCCTGTCATTTCTGGGGCCTCTTTTATTTTTCGAATCTTGGTCATAACAATAACACTTGAATATAACCACAGATTAATATCCAGTCTTATCGTTATAATTCAACTCAATGATCATATACATCTGACTTCTTCATTTTGGCTGTCAAGTACTCTCCACTGGTTGTGATGCCACTGTTTTGTGTCTTCAGATGTTTCTCACGCTCATAAGTGATGTAGTGGATACCATCATGATTGCAAGTTGAAGCTATATGCACCCTCTTTGCTAGACCACGTGTTAGGGCATAGAGACCATCACAAACATCGCCCGGTTTCTCTTCATACAGCTTCGTGATCCGCGGTTATACAAAATAATCAAGAGGTCATCTCATGTGTATAATTCGTATGCAATTCAAAGTTCAATTGACCATCTTACATGATTCCTAAACCATTCCTGAAACCCACCCCCACATACTGGTGAAGCATAATCTTTTCATTTTGTTGCTTTAAATAACCTACAAAAACGATACTCAAGTAAGACATCTGAACATATCTTTCTACAAGTTTCATTTCATATATGTGAGGATATGTATGAATAGTGCTCTCGGAACAAAGTTTTTTGCCTCATCAGCACTATTGAGCACATACCAAGTAAGTTGGTCATATTCGTGCTGTATTAATGTTCTATGTTCCATCTTTCCTTCTAGGCGAACAACACGATTAAAAAGAGATTTTTTAACTTCTTCAATTCTACCACCCATACTGGATCTCGTTTTACGATCAGGAATGTATCTTGAGCAAAATGAAAATGCTTCAGCAGCAATGTATGCCTCTGCAATGCAAAGCCTCTACTCTAGCCTTGTTCCTAACAGTACCCTTGAAAGTGCAAACACTACAAGAAAAGTTTCCTTCCGCAATGAATTGACCCGATGGTCGTCGTAGAAGGTGCGTCTTCCGCGATGAAATTCTCGGCTTGGCCGTGGCCGATGGAAAACTTTTTTTTCTGATTTCGCAGCCCTCTACTATGATGGATCTACTAAAACCGTGGAGGAAGCTCGGCTAGCGCATGGAAGAAGCAAGATTTTTGTTTCCTCGCGTAATGTTGACTCGCCGAAATATTTTGAGGCGTGTGGGTCCCCAACGTTAGTTTCTCTAGCGGACCATACTTTTCAGTCACGCCTCCCTGATTTGAACTCGATAACTTTTCTCAAGCATCTGCCGTTTAGTTAGGATGCTAGGTCCCACATGGCAGCCTCTCATTAGAAGGATAGTGTGTATGATGGAATTTTTTTCCTTCGCTCGCGCTACCCTATTCCGAAGTGGACAGCGCTGCTCGATGCATCTACCGTCTAATCAACCTCCTGGGACCCACAGTCCTCCTCTCATTAGAAGAAATGTGTGTATGATGGAATTTTTTCCTTCGCTGGCGCTACCCCGTTCCGAGTTGATAGCGATGCTCGACGCATCTATTGTTTAACCAAGCTCCTGAGCCCCACATGTCATCCTCTCATTAGAAGAAACGTGTGTATGATGGATTTTTTCCTTCGCTCGCGGTACCCTATTCCGATCTTGATAACACTGTTCGATGCATCTACCATTTAATCACGATGTTGGGCCCCACATGTCATCCTCTCATTAGAAGAAACGTGTGTATGATGGATTTTTTTCCTTCACTGGTGCTACCCTATTCCGAGTTGATAGCGCTGCTCGACGCATCTACCATTTAACCCACCTCCTGAGCCCAACATGTTATCCTCTCATTAGAAGAAACATGTGTATGATGGATTTTTTACCCTCTATCGTTCCTTCGTGTTCCGAACTTGATAGCTTTGATCGTTGCATCAACCGTTTATTCAGGCTGGTGGGTCCCTTATGTCAACCTCACATTAGAAGAATCAAGGGTATGATGGAATTTTTTCTTCTCAAGCGCTACCCTTCCCAACTAGATAGTGTTGCTCGATGAATCTGCTGTTTGCTCACGCTGTTGGGTCCCCCATTTCAGCCTCTCGTTAAAAGAAACGTGTGCATGCTTAATTTTTTTCTTGCTCGTGCCTCCCTATATCGAACTGGCTACGTTGCTCGATGCAACATCTGTATAAGGTAGCGCTGCTGGGTCCCACATATCAGCCTCTCTATAAATGAAACGTGCGTATGATGTACTTTTTTTGGCCATGTCTCTATTTTGACCTTGGAAACTTGCTAGCTCCCAGATGTCAACCACCTTGGAAACTTGCAGGAAACGTGTCTATGTTGGGTCCCAGCTGACAACCTCTATTTGAAAGAAACATGTGTATGTTGGACTATTTTTTCGGGTCTCAGATGTCTGCCTCAGAGTACAAAAAATGCTCAAAAAGGTTGGATTAAAAAGATTATGGGCTAACTCGGGGCGGATGCCCTATTCATCATGGCTTATATTCCATGTGCTCACTCCTAAATTGAATGGGCTACGGTCGGTGGCCACAAGACCACGAAAATGCCGAATTAAAAGGTATTGGGATATTCTTGGGGCTGATAGGCTAATTTCATGGGCTATGCCTGGGCCTGCTGGGTCCGATATGTCAGCTTCTCTGTAAGTGCAACGTGTGTGTGTTGGAGTTTTTTTCGGCCGTGACCGTTGTTTTCACCATGGCAGTCGTGTATGGTCTTACTGCTAGGGCCCTTATGTCAGCCTCTCTGGCATGATCTGGTTCAAGGATCCCCGATGCAATCGTGTTTGTTCTATCTGGTGGGTCCCCGATGCGAGCCTCTCTGTACAAGTATTTAAACTTTTGTTTCGAACCCACCCTCAAAACAAACTCCTAGGACGTTGCATGATGGTTGGTCCGTGATATTAGCCTCTCCGTAATGCGATATTGCTAGAACAAAAAATGTAAACCCAAGATACACACACACAAAGGTGATTCGAACAAAAGACCTTTCAAATAAAAATAAACATAAACTGTGTTCCTGCATTTTGTGTATTACAACTTTTGTTTATTACAAAAGACCTTCAAATCAAAACATTGCATGATTAAACTTTTATTAGTACTATAACTTCTGTATTAGTCTTCTTAAAATATTTTGTGTGTCTATGTTTATCTCTTTTAAAATATAATAGGGCAGCGCTTCTGGCATCTCAATTTATGAAATGCCACATAATGGGGTATTTTCTTAAAAACTATGGGTAGACAGAGTTTTTTATTATTATGAGAGGTGGGGGGCAATGCCTAAAAGGCCGAATTAAAAAGAGTTTGGCTATTGCTCTACGTGGGTTATATTTCATAGGCTATGCTCCATGGGCTTCATTCTCAAATTTCACTGGCCTGCGCTCAGCAGTCCGCTGACCTGTAAAAGGCCGAACTAATATGTTCTCGGCTATGCTCCATGGGCTCCTTTCTAAAATTTCCGCTAGCCTTTGGTCAGCAGTACCTGACCCCGAAAAGACTGAATTAAAATGTTCTGGGCTAAAGAGGGGCCGAATGAGCTACTCCAATCCCTTCGATCCAAATTAATGTTCTGGGATTTGGCTAGATTCGGACATGTCTAGCACTAAAACATGACTAGATATGTCAGAATCTAGACAAATGTGAGAACATTAATTTGGATCGGAGGGAGTACTAGATTTCTTCTCCTAGTTAATAAAAATTGTATTGTGATGTGCTCTGCCGGATTTGAAACGATAGAATATTTGAGAGATTCAGTAGCTTTCGTACTTGAATTCAATAGCAGTAGAGAGAGAATCAGTTCTTGTTCCAGCTATAAAAAATTGGCCCAGGATCAGTTTGGCCAGTTCTCCGAATACACTCCATCATTGGAGTAAGCAAAACTGACGATCAAGTCTGCTTCTGTGTGAATACCTCCTCCTTACGTCAATACGTCTATGACCGCCAATAACAACCCAAAATGCCCAGGACTCATCCAAATAATTCTAACAAGGCTAAGTTTCAAAAGAAAAGCAAGGCAATCTGATGCACTTCATCTAACCAAGTACTAGTACATCATAGTTCGTTCTATAAAATATTGTACTAATAGTAATGATAAAACATTTGATAGACTCAGTAGCATTTGGAAGATTCAGCGGTATAGAATAGACCGTAAAAATATTAGATAGATTCTCGATGCATATTCAGCAGCACTTGATAGATTGTGGCAGTACATAGATAGTGACCAAAATAATTGGCAGATTCAGCAATGCAGACATTGAAATTCAATAGATGTATCAAGGACTAATTCAAAAGGAAAGCGAGACCATATTCTGCACTCGACCGGTCGATTTAAACAAGTACCGAACAAAACTTTTGATAGGTTTAGTAGCAATTGCCAGATGCGGCAGTACATAATAAGAAAGAAAAATATCGACAGATTCACAGTTCACATTTAGCGTCACTTGGACATATTCTGCAGCATTTCAAAGTGACAGGTTCAGTTTTCCCTTTTCTCCGAACACTCGTCATTGGAAGAAACAAAACTAATGATCAAGTCTGCTTTTGTGTGCATGCCTCCTTCTCGCATTAATGCATGTGTGTGACCTCCACAGGCAACTCAAAATCCCCAAAGCCTTGTCTAGATTATATGAGTTTATGAGTAGGCCTAGTTACAAAAGAAAAGCAAGACCATCCACTGCACTTGATCTAAACTGAGTTAGCCTATTGAATAGTATTACGACTACTTACGGTAGTTTGGTTCCAATCGCGGGCATTGGTGATGCTCGGGATGAACCATAATGGAGTCTCCAGAGATTTCCATGCAACGTTCGTTGAGAAACCAATAGCTGCTTCTTCGGTATTTAGACTGAAGCAACATATTTCAGGAAACGGCATATATCCAAGTCCTATTGCTTGGTGGGAGGTGTAGACACAATTGCTTCTCGTCAGATATCCTCGAGCAATATCTGCACCGCCTACCGCAATATTAATCGGATAGTTCAATCCAAGGAAAAGGGAATATGCTCCTAGGTTAGCAATATCTATCCATTGCTTAGGTGGATACAGGTAAGCAGTGTCCTTTGAGTACACCTTGTAGCTAAAACGAATATCATAGGTGCCACAAGTGCGGCCGCAGCAACCAACACTATGATCATCAAACGGATTGCCATGACCATAATAAGTACCGCCATAAAACTCCTCATCAGTAATGTCCACGGTATGGATAAGAAGAAGGCGAGATCCATCTGCAGATATTACTAAGAACCATAAACCAGGTTTGTGCTTGTTATCATCTATGGCATCAAGGTTTCCCTCTTCAAGATGCGCGATAGGTGGTGACGGGAGCAGAATAGGACCTACAAAAAGAAATGATGGCAAAATTAGCCAACACTAGTTTACATCCATTAAAACTGAAGCTAGTGTTTAGAACAGGAATAGATCAAACTTCCCAAAATACAGATGATTCCAAACATAAACACTGCCACTTTCAGTGGCTGCAAACACCAGACCCTTGTGGATAAGTGCATCGCTGTATCCGAAATTGCATTGGAACTGGTTCTCAAGAACTGTCCATGCATACTCATCACCATCAAGGGTAGCAATTTAGTAGTCGAAGAGAGCCACAAGAGAGAAATCTAAATAATCAGCAGCAGCTGTGGGAGCTCGGCAAATAGCAATCTTCTAGACGATAATAGGGCAATCATTATGCATGAATGTAAATGGATCATTGGTGGGTACAAACTCATTGACTTGTGGGAGAGGAACACGTTGATGAGTGTACACATTGACAAGCTCCCACTTGCACTCGGACTCAATAGTGGCGATCAAATCTCCATTGGCACCTACCCACTGCTTACCCATACAATTCGGGAACACAGCATCGGAGGAGAACTTGTCCAACGGCGTCAGCTTGCATGTCGTGCCATTTCCCTCGAAGTACTCGTTGCATTCCCATGGTTTCTTAGTCGGGTGAGAATAAAGAACACAGGGGAGGCCAAACGGCTAAGAAGCATGTAAAGTTGCACTATATTTTGCCGAGTCAAGAAGATGTTTGGACGAACCGGCGAGGTTCCCGGTGGTGATGACGTCGCATCTGGTTATGTGTTCTTCAAGCGGGCCTTCGGTAAAAACATGCTGGAACAACTCAGAATCATCACTATCCTTGCTCGGTCCTGCCATCGCAAGGGAGCTGATGGAAGTTGGGACAGTGGCTTGATTTGGTTTTCCAGAAAAGAGGGAAGATCGATGGTGGCAAGCGGGACAGGGAGAAGAACAAACACTCTCATATTGTGCGGTGAACAGGATCAGAAAGCGGCATTGTGGACAAGAAGAACGGCGGCGCTTGGCATAGAAGTGGGGATAGAGCGTATAGGCGAGGTTGAATAAAATGAAAACGGACGCATGTTCCTCTGCTCCAGTTCCCTTTAGAATAGTACTACTCTGCACCCAGTTCCCTGCACAATAAATCTTTCTTGTCAATCAAAGAGGAAGTAGTATGAAGAGTAGGGCTCGATCATCTGCTCTATCGAGGAGCTAAACCCGACTGTTTTCTTTGGTAAATTTTATAGTCCTTTATGCTAAATGCATGGACCTCAGTGTAATTTTACCTTTATTTAGGTCCTTGGTGTAAATGTACCACCACCATCTGTGTAAAATTCTAACCAAAAAGTGTAAGTTGTGAAATTTGACAAATTTAAGCTTAGTTGTCAACGAGTATGAAATTCTTGGATTTCAAGCCAAACGACCAACGTCAAGGCCATATCAACATCATAAGTTATGGTGATGATGCTATGTCCAAGAACTAGCATGCCGATATATTTGGACATATTTTGAAAACAATCGAAGATGAAGTAGTACGAAGAGTATGGCTCGATCAGCTACTCTCTCGAGAAGGAGCCATGCACGACTGTTTTCCTTGCTTATTTTTATGGGGGTGCTAAATGTATGGACATCGATGTAATTTTCCCTATTTGGGGTACTTGATTTAAAATGTACTTCCACACACCGTGTAAAATTCTAACCTAAAAGTGTAAGTGGTGAAATTTAGATGATTTTAAGCTTACTTGTCAATGAGTATGAACATTCTAGGATTTTAGTCGAATGACCAATGTCAAGGCCATATAAACATCATACTTTATGCCGATGATCCCATATCAGAGAATCTCCATGGCAACAGATATGGCCATATTTTGAAAATAGTCAAAGAGGAAGTAGTACGAAGAGTTTGGCTCAGATCAACTGGTCTCTCGGTAAGGAGCTGAAACAAAAAAGTTTTCCTTTGTAGGGTCCTTTGTGCTAAATGTATGGACCTCCATGTAATTTTCCTTTTTTAGGTCCTTGATGTAAAATGTACTCCCATCGACCGTGTAAAATTCTAAACTAAAAGTAAGTGGTGAAATTTAAGCGAATTTAAGCTTAGTTGTCAATGAGTATGAACCATGTTTCTTGGATTTTCAAGAAAAACGGCCAAGGTCAAGCCATATCTACAGCATACTTTATGCATATGATCCCATATCCAAGAATTTGCATGCCGACAAATTTTGCCATATTTTGAATACAATCAAAGATGAAGTAGTGTGAAGAGTATGGCTCGATCAACTGTTCTCTAGAGAAGGAGTCAAACCCGACTATTTTCCTTGCTTAATATAAGGGTCCTTTGTGCTAAATGTATGGACCTCAGTGTAATTTTCACTTTTTTCGGTCCTTGATGTCAAATGTACTTCCACACCCATGTAAAATTCTAACCTAAAAGTGTAAGTAGTGAAGTTTCGATGACTTATGCTTACTTGTCAACGAGTATGACCATTATTGGATTTCAAGCCGAACGACCAAGGTCAAAGCCATATCAACATCATACTTTACGTTGATGATCCCATATGAGAGAACTTGCATGACAACAAATTGCCCTATTTTGAAAACAGTCGAAGAGGAAGTAGTGTGTAGAGTTTGGCTCACATCAGCTGATCTCTCAAGAATGAGACGAACTAGATTTTTTTCCTTTTAGGGAGCTTTACGATAAATGTATGAACCTCAATGTAATTATTGCTTTTTTTGCGCCCCTGGTATAAAATGTACTCCGACCAACCGTGTAAAAATCTAACTTAAAAGTAAGTGGTGAAATTTAAACCAAATTAAGCTTAGTTGTCAACGATATGAACCATTCTGGGATTTCAAGATGAACGACCATGGTAATGATCCCATATTCAAAAATTTGCACCCTGACAAATTGTACCATATTTTGGAAACAATTGAAGATGAAGTAGTATGAAGAGTATGGCTTGATCCACTACTCTCTCAAGAAGGAGTCGAACCTGAATGTTTTCCTTTCTTAATTTTAGGGTGCTTTGTGCTAAATGTATGGACAACGGTAATTTTCCCTTTTTAGGTCCTTGATGTAAAATGTACTTCCATGCCCGTGTAAAATTCTAACCAAAAAGGGTAAGTGGTGAAATTTCGATGATTTTTTAGCTTGTTGGTCAACGAGTATGACCATTATTGGATTTCAAGCCAAACGACTAAGGTCAAGGCCATATATATCAACCATCATACATTATGTTGATGATCCAATATGAGAGAATTTGCATGGAAACAAATTTGGCCATATTTTGAAAACAATCGAAGAGGAAGTAATATCAAGAGTTTGGCTCAGATCAGCTGATCTCTCGAGGAGTCGAACCAGAATTTTTTCCTTTTAGGGTCCTTTATGCTAAATGTATGGACGTCGACGTGCTTTTTTGAGGTCCCTAATGTAAAATGTACTCTGATTGACCGTGTAAAGTTCAAATCTAAAAGTAAGTGGTGAAATTTAAACAAATTTAAGCTTAGTTGTCGCCGAGTACAAAAAATTCTTGGATTTCAAGACGAACGACCAAGGTCAATGCCATATCAACATCATACTTTATGCTGATAACACCATATAAAATAATTTGCATGGCAACAAATTTTTCCATATTATTTTGAAAACAATCAAAGAGGAAGTAGTATGAAGAGTTTGGCTGAGATCAGCTACTAATCTCTCGAGAAGGAGCCAAACCAATGCAACAAAATGTTTTCCTTTTAGGGTCCTTTCTGCTAAATGTATGGACATCGATGTAATTTTTCACTTTTTAGGTCCTTGATGTAATATATGCTCCCACCGGCCATGTAAAATGCTGACCTAAAAGTAAGTGGTAAAATTTTAATGAATTTAAGCTTAGTTGTCAATGAGTATGAACTTTCTTAGATTTCAAGCCAAAAGACTAGAAGGTCAAGGCCATATCTCTACATCATACTTTATGCTGATGATCCCATATCAAAGAATTTGCATGGCGATAAATTTGGCCATATTTTGAAAAAAATCAAAGATGAAGTAGTATGAAGAGTATGGCTCGATCAGCTACTCTCGTGAGAAGGAGCCGGACTTGACTGTTTTCCTTGCTTGATTTTAGGGTCCTTTGTGCTAAATGTCTAAAAGTGTAAGTGGTGAAATTTATAGGATTATTTTAAGCTTAATTGTCAATGAGTATGAACATTCTTGGATTTCAAGCCGAACGACCATGGTCATCAAGGCCATATCAACATCATACTTTATGCTTATGATCCCATGTTAGATAATGTGCATGGCAACATATTTGGCCATGTTTTGGAAACAATCGAAGAGCAAGTAGTATTAAAAGTTTGGCTCAGATCAGCTGATCTCTCGAAAAGGAGTCGAACGAGAAAATTTTCCTTTTAGGGTCCTATATGCTAAATGTATGGAACTTGATGTAATTTTTTCTTTTTTGAGGTTCCTGATGTAAAATGTACTCCGATCGACCGTGTAAAGTTCTAACATGAAAGTATGTGGTGAAATTTAAACGAATTTAAGCTTAGTGGGCAACGAGTATGAACCATTCTTCAATTTCAGGACGAACCACCAAGGTCAAGGCCATATCTACATCATACTTTATGCTCATGATCCCATATCCAAGAATTTGCATGCCGACAAATTTGGCCATATTTTGAAAACAATCAAAGATGAAGTAGTCTGAAGAGTATGGCTCGATCATCTACTCTGGTGAGAAAGAGCCGAACCTGACTGTTTTCCTTGCTTAATTTTAGGGTCCTTTGTGCTAAATGTGTGGATCTTGATGTAATTTCCCCTTTTTAGGTCCTTGATGTAGAATGTACTCCCACCAACCGTGTAAAATGCTAACCTATAAGTAAGTGATGAAATTTCAACGAATTTAAGCATAGTTTTCAACGTGTATGAAAAAAATCTTGGATTTCAAGCCGAACGACCACGAGGTCAAGGCCATATCTCTACATCATACTTTAAGTTGATGAACCCATATTCAAGAATATTCATGGCGATAGATTTTGCCATATTTTGAAGACAATCAAAGAGGAAGTAGTATGAAGAGAATGGCTCAACCAGCTGCTCTCTCGAGAAGGAGCCAAACCCGATTGTTTTCTTTTCTCAATTTTAGTGTCCTTTGTCCTAAATGTATGGACCTCGATGTAATATTCCCCTTTTAGGTCCTTTATGTAGAATGTACTTTATGCTTATAATCCCATATCCAAGAATTTGCATGCCGCCAAATTTGGCCATCTTTTGAAAACAATCGAAGATATTAAAAAACAAAAAATAATCAATTTCATTTTTCCATGTGACATGAATTTATTTTCTGAAAAGCGAGTAAGAAGATTTTTTCGATCAGCTGCTCTCTCGAGGAGCTGTACATGACTGTTTTTAATTCCTTGTTTGGTTATAAGGTCCTTTGTGCTAACTGTATGAACCTCGATGCAATTTTCCCTTCTTAGGTCCTTGATGTAAAATGTAGTCCCACCATCCATTTAAAATTCTAACCAAACAGTGTAAGTTGTGAATTTTAAACGAATTTAAGCTTACTTGTCAACGAGTATGAACATTCTTGGATTTCAAGCCGAACGACCAATGTCAAGGCCATATCAACATCATACTTTATGCTGATGGCCCCATATGATAGAATTTGCATGGCAATTTGGCCATATTATGAAAACAATCGAAGAGGAAGTATTATGAAGAGTTTGGTTCAGATCAGCTAATCTCTCGAAAAGGAGCCAAACGATAAAGTTTTACTTTTACGGTCCTTTGGGCTAAATGTATGGACCTCCATGTAAATTTCCCTTTTTTGGTCTCTGATGTAAAATATGCTCCCACCGATCGTGTAAAATGCTAACCTAAAAGTAAGTGGTGAGATTTAAACGAATTTAAGCTTAGCTGTCAACGAGTATGAACTTTCCTGGATTTTAAGCCAAACAACCACAAGGTCAAGGCCATATCTCTACATCAAACTTTATGATCCCATATCCAAGAATTTGAATGGCGACATATTTGGACATATTTGTAAAACAAGCGAAGAGGAAGTAGTATGAAACATATGGCTTGATCAGCTCCTCTCTCGAGAAGGAGCCGAACCCGTCTACTACTCCCTCAGGCCAAAATTAATTGACTTGTATTTATCAGATTCGAATGCATCTAGCACTACAACATGTTTATATACATCCGAATCTAGACAAATTCGAGTCAAGTAATTTGAGGGAGTACATTAGAGTAGCAATTCAAACTTTCTGAGTTTCAAAATTTTCACTTCCTTCACAAACATCGGGGGGAAGGATATTCAATAGATCGTCATTCGTAGTACTACTAGCACTACACGGTACAATGAGTAGTAACAAAAGAAACTTTATTTTTGACGATACTACCAAAAGAAAGGACATCCTAAAAGAAACTTCGTTCAACCATTAAGGGGTTGTTTGGTTCAGTGGCTATCCAGTGGATAACACGGGATATCCAGTTTTTTTGGTTATCCAGTGTTTGGTTTAGAGTGTGGAGGGGATATGGATAACCACTTTTGGCTCAAAATGGTGGTTGAGCATATCCCACAAAAAGAGTTGGATGAGCTCAACCACTTTTGGATAGCTCCACCGAAGCATTTTCTTGTTCGTTCACCCTTCCTCTTGAGAGAAAATATCCATCTTTTCTTGCCTATGTGCTCGACACGAGGACGGCCATAGCATAGGCCGTCGGGCAGAGCGGGTGTTCGAATACAGATGCGGGCGTAGGCCGCTAGGAAGAGTGGGCAGGAAGAAGGGGCGCAGGAAGGCAGGTTAACACGGGGTCGACAGGGGCAAAAGGGTGGTGAGCTGCCGCCGTTCGTGGCCGCTGCTAGGAAAGTGGTGAGGCAGATGAAGAAGACAAGGCGAAAGAGGAAAATGAAAAAAAATATTTGGGCCAATAGATTTTGGCTGGCTAACCCTAACCAGTTTTTATCCCACTTTACCAAACAAAAAAGACTACCCCTAACCAGGAGGTAGGGTATCCTCATCCCTAAATGAAATCATCTAAACCAAACAACCCCTTACAGAACAGCACGAGTTTACATATAAAGGATTCGCTGCTGAACTAGTGCAGGTCCAGCGCCTCCTAGCACTAGTCCGTGCCGCGAGCGGTAGCTCGTGACATCGACACCAACGCTAGCTCCAGCGATACAGCCAGCTCCTGACTCATCGGTACCTCTGACTAACGTGGCGACACCTCCTAAGCCATCGGCGGCACCTCCTGAGCCATCGGTGGCACCTCCGAATAATGCGGCGGCACCTCCAGATAAGGCGGCAGTACCACCTGAGCCATTAGTGGCACCTGCGGATATGGCGGCGGTACCTCCAGAGCCATCGGTAGCTCTGCCAGGACACAGTGGATGAAGTTTCCGTTGTTGAGGAACCGGTCCCAGTAGTTGGTGAAATGTTGGTGCTGGTGAACACCACCATCTCACAGCCACAGTGGAAGGCCTGGCCATAGAGGAGACGGGCATCCCTGAAGTTGATGAACTTGACCTTCAACGTCCCGTACGGATTGTTGTGGAGGCGATACATACGGTACTTGCGACAACCATACCTAGCATTGAGGAAGGCGCATGCCAGCTGCCACTTTGTTCTCCGCGGGGAGAAGGCCCAAATGCGTAGGGAATTGTCCTCCTGTGGGGCGATGTCAGGGTCTTTGCGCTCCGGTACGGCGGGCGGCAGCCGGAAGGTGGTCATGGATGATAGATGAGGATGGAGATTGTTGCTGGAAATGGGGGATTAGAGATGGATTGGTGGTGCAGGGAAGGGGAGAGGATAAATAGGAAGGAGATGATCCGATATTAATGTGGCAGATTACCGAAGCTTGGGGACAATCAATGTCGATGATGAAGTCAATGCGTGTGGCAAATATTGATGATGATGACTAGCGTAAGTGATTGGACACAACACTGACTCTGCTTCCCGCACTCGATGGCCCAGTCATAATTTTGTGGTGCGTCCAAGGCGACCGTGACCTCCCCCATCCGTGGGCCCTATGTAGGTGATTGAGTTGATGGGTGAAAACTAATTGATAAAGTGAGCTCTTTCCTACTCCCTCCGGTCCGATATTTGCTATATCTATAATATCTATACAACTATATAGTACAACAGTTTTTGAATTTGGTTTTTCCCTTCAGTTCTAGAACCTTCCCAACATTGAGTAATCTAAGCCGTTGATCTGCTATGTCCACTCTTGCATCTATGCCTAGAACTTGTTCAAGTGGGAAGCATCACACCAGTCACCTCTTCCTTCCCATGTAAGCTTCTGCGCAATGGAGTACAACAGTGCAGGCACAGCAGTGCAGAGAAGGTTGGGGCCCATGGTGGTCCAGGCCAACTTTCATTCTGTTTGCCTCCTGCTTCTGCCCAAAAATGAGCTCTGGCTGGATGTTTTATTTCTCTTCCATATTAGGCTGCTCTTCATAGTGCTAAATAACTTAGTATAGTAAAACTTTCACATGTTACTACAGTACCTTCAAAGTGTACTGGGTGAAAACAAATATACACCGTTACTTTTTTTAGATGTGGCTCTTTCATATTTTTTTGAGCTTTACCTATTACAGAGCATAATTTTATATAGTGATGATATGGCATACTTTATTATTATGTGGGTCTCACGTGTTAACTTACTAATAAAAGGGTGGTGCACAAATACAAAGAGGTCGCTAATCTTGTCCAACTAAACCAGGAATTTGTAAATAATAAGGCCTCAAATATACAAAAAGGACTCTAGTACAGAAAGGAAAGAGCAATCAGGTAGAGCTTCATTGATTATCAACTGTGGAATATAAAAGAAGGGCACGGCTCAAGGCCGGATCAGAGAGTACTCATTTCCCCCCACCCAAATTGCAATGCCTGGGATGGTCACTCTAAAGATGGAAGCCACCGTTCTCAACTGTTCCTCCGGTTCCCAGCCCCTCAAGCCCCAGTGGGTATACAAGGTCTCTCCATTTCTCGCTCACAATCCATTGATTTTTCTTTTGTCGGTTCGTCCGTGCAACTATTTTATTTTTTGAACTTACATTTCTATAGTGCGTGGATATTCATCTAGTCTACGACCATTTCGTCCACAAGATCACTCCTACTAGAAGTGCGAGCACCCTAGCGGCGGATTCACCCACGAGCCCACCATGGACGTCGTCGTATCAGCGGCTAGGGTCGAGTGCACCGACAAAGTCTAAAGTAGTTTCCTTCCCTACTACGAACTCCACGAGCACGAAATCATGTGCCGGTACAGTCCCTGCACTTGCACGGAGACCGGCTACGACTTCGCCGCCCCGCCGCCAGCGCTCGTCGCCCACCTTGAAGCGGTCCACTTGATCCAAGTGCACAAGATCCAGTATGCCACCACCAAAGCTTTCTAGGAGCTGGTGCCGCTGCCGGGCGAGCCGTCCTACCGGCTCATCATTGTTGGGGAGCAGGACGGTGTCGTGTTCGTTCTGACGATTGGCTCGGTAAAGACGGTCCCCCTCGTGTCTGCGGTCTGTGTTAGGGCCACGATGGGCGACTTGCTGGTGTACAGGGTAAGGATGTGGGCGAATACCCGCCGCTGCTCTCCTAGACGAATGGTAGGAGGAGGACCGGCAGCGTGACGGTGGAGCTCGATGTGCCGAGCTCCGCTAAGTCGGGCGAGGTCGCGTTTGAGGACCTTAGGTCTTACCTAGAGGTACCGCCTCATTACCTCGTCGGTCCTGCTACCTCGAAGGAGCTGCGTTTCTTCTTTCGCGTCGAGTTTTAATGGTGATGTAAGCTGCTGTTAATTGGTTTAATTGCAGAATGATCTTTTGCATACCAGGAATTGTGGATTTTGTAGTACTAGTACTCTATCTCCGTCCCAAGGAATAAGGCTCCCTTATTTTTGTTTTTTGTTTGACCAAAATTTACTCTAAATATGTATAAAGAATGTTGGTACTGTACAAATTTAGCATCATTGGAAAGTTGTTTCAATACGAATTCAACGAAACAAAATTTACACATATAAGTAAATTTTAGTTGCTCCATTTATTCGGTCAAACTTTACTTTGGAGCGCGTGTGCGCCTTATTCCTTGAAACGGAGGTACTAGATGAGTTCGTGGATATACTCTCCTGAGTATTTTTCATGAAGTCTTAACTTCTGATGGGTTGGGTGGATCAATGGATGTACTATGCTGAGTAGTAAACCGCATAGGATTAAGGCTCTCTGCTTAGGAAGGCCAGAGGGCTAATTCGCAATACTACCAAGTAGATGAACTCTAATTAATTTATGCATGCATGACTAGTTTTTCATGCATGAGACGCTAGATAAAAAAAGGGGAACATGATGAGAGATGAAACACGGGAATTAAGACAATAGAGATGATGAGAGATGCATGCATGGGAGATTGAGAGAAAATAAAGATATCTAAATTAATGAGTCATGGGAATTAAGACAATAAAGAGGATAGGTCTGATTACAATTTCTAACAATTTTAAAAAGCTCTCTGGCCTAATAATCCCAAACAGAGGTAGGAGTATTGGTCAACATACATTCGGGAGTAATAGTATGTACTACTACTACTACTACTACTACTACTACTACTACTACTACTACTACTAGTACTACTAGTACTACTACTACTACTACAATAGTGGAGTATGGTAGTATTAGTACTCCCCTTCGATTCATATTAATTGTCACTGGATTGTATGTACTCATATGTAGCACTAAAACATGTCTAGATACATCCATTTTTGCGACAAGTAAATATAGCCATTTTTGGAATAGCCCTAGTTCGGTTGGAAGAAATCATATTTTTTCCGTAGTAGGGACGGTGGTTTTTTGCTAGTAGTAGTACTAGTACATAGGAGGTAGTAGTAATATATATGTTTATATTGTACTAACTCAACATACATTCGGGAAATCGAAAAATGTTGATCTTGTGGTTCTGCTGCTAGAGTGCTACTAGCAGTTTTTCAGGTGCCCATTAACCCTCTGTCTTTTAGCAGTACTCCGCCTAAGCAGTATAAATGGAATTACTCAAAGAAAGTCTCTACCACTATAAAATTATAATCTTCCATGGATGTTGATTGCCAAGACAATCCATTGAGGTGGGGTGGGTTTTTGGCGTGTGCTATGATGCCTACTCCTACTATCACTCTGCAGTCAAAATAAAAGAAATTGCTGCGATTCCTTGTATTAATTCTTGCCTCCGCCCCTTGCATGCCTGTAGTATATACATGCATTAACTTCTGCGAGTAGTATAGTACAAGTAGGAGTAGTACCAAGCAAGTATATACCGACAGGCAAAGATATACTCGTAGGTCACATGGTGTACCATTCTGAGTCTTCGTCTTCTTCTTTGGTCTTCTTGCCCTAGCCCTTTGCCTTGCCCTTCTTCCTTAGTTCTTTTTTTTGGCTGAACATTTTGAGAGTTTGTTGAGCCCTCTCGAAGTTCACTGTCCACATGTATACCTCGTAGGTCGCGTAGGCGTTGAGGCTTGCATACTTGATCTTCTCTTCAGTCAGGGGCATGTTCGCCCACTTCTTGTGGTCCACATCCTCCTTCTTCTTCATGACATTCTAACGGATGTCTATGAGGGCCACCGTGTAGTCAGCCAAAGAATCCTTCTCATTCATGGAGCCGGCAGGCTTCCACCTCTTCTGGATGTCCACGAAGTTGGTCACTATTACTAGAGAATGCATAAGTCTGATACGGTCGTTGTCGATGTTGACACCTGCAAAGGAATGTTAGGGTTGGCGAGGAACTCTGCTAGCTTTGAGCATGGCTGGTCGGCCTAGCAGATCTGGTAGACCATGCAATCCATGCCCACACATAGTTGGACGACAGCAGCCTTCTACGTCGATGATTGCTCATTGGTGTAGTCGACGTCGAGGCCAACAATCTTGTCGTCCGTTTCCTCCAGGAGATTTTGGATTTTCTCGATGTAATTATTCACCACCGACGCTCTGTTGGTATACACACCTGTAGTGTGGTGTTGCCAAGGTCCACGGAGTAGTACATCTTGTCCAACGGCACCGCCATGGACTGTGATTGGCGCCTTCTTTTGTTTTGCAGAGGTCCGGCCAGGTGACAGAAAAGGAATGGGATAGAGAAGAAAGGAACCGCTAGGAAGATCGGGAGATGCATGCATGAGCGATTGTGAAGACGAAAGGGCATGCAATTTCCCCTTGGCCCTGCCCACATACTCTTGTAGAATATAATTTATTTACGTATCAGTTTTACAGACGCAGATTATTTACAGCTATACCTTGATTTCTAGATTATACAAAAAGTACAAGAACCAAACACACGGGATACTTTATGAACAAAGCTCGAAAGTATAAATATTTTTTCAGTTTCACCTACTACTATAATTTTATATAAAAATGATATGTCATACTTATATTATATGATTCTCACATGCAAGGCACTTGCAACTCACTAGTTATTTCTTATTTTATCTTATCTTATATTACCACTATATCTCTACCATTATAATGGAGCAGTTTTGAATTGGATCCTTAGCACCAATCCTTACCGTTGGACTGTTAGATCCAATGGTTCATAGCACATGGATTCATGTTGAATAGTACCTAGAGCAAACTCCACCATTTTCTAGAACCATCATGTCACCACCCCCAAAATTTCATAGCATAGTAAGTTGTATTCTCTCTACTACTACAATGGAGTAGTTTTGAATTGGATCCATAGCACCAATCCTGTCTATTGGGCTATTAGATCCAATGGTTCAGAGGAGCTGGATTCGTGTTGAATAGTACCTAGACGTTCGGCATATCACCAATATATAAAATTTTAATAGGTAAAACATAAAAAATATATTTTGATCAACATCTATAAAGTATGGGTGTATATTTGGTTCTTATACTTTTATATCATTTAGAAGTCAACAATTATTAGCTATCTAAAACTTGAAAACTCTGGTAACATGGTCTAGAGAAACGAGGGAGAAGATTCTAGAATGATGGAGAAGTGTGTTTTGAGTTTTGTGCATACCATTCATTGTGATGAAGACTATCAATAAAATCTTCTAGATGCTAGAATGACAAAGAAGATCCAATGGCTAGAAATGTTGGGATTCACGAGTCTTGATCCAACGGTCAATATTCAAAGTTATTTGTACACATTTCCAACGTTGGATCAAGACTCTCGAATCCCAACATTGCTAGCAGTTGGATCTTCTTTTCCATTTTAGCATCTAAAAAATACTAATCCCTCCATCCATAAATAACTTCCTTGGGTTTGTCTAGATTAGAATGTATCTATACACTAAAATGCGTCTAAATATATTCGAATCTAGACAAAACCAACTAAGTTATTTCTGGACGAAGGGAGTACTTTTGATAGTCTTTAGCACAATGTATGCATATTACCACTCCAAGTTACTTACCACTCAAACCAGTCTTAGAGCATATCTAGCATGGAAAAAATAGTGCGCTATTTCACGCTATGTAGCGTGATATAGCATATTTAGAGAGTACATTATATTTTTTAAAGATTTTGCTCGGTATGGCGCTATTTTTTAAATAGCATGCTATATTGTGCTAAAACATCATAGCGTTAGCGCTATTTCAATTATAGGGCTTTTTTTGTTGTTGGTGGGTGTGGAGTAAGATAACATATGATGAATGTGTCGAGTAAGCAAACATACAATGCAAATTTGATTGTTAAAGATAAGCGATCATGTCAAGCCACCGCCTTCTCGTGCAACACCTGGCCTTGTACCTAGATTCAGCCCTGCCGGTTATCCTCCAACTTGGATAGCGCCGGAATCGATTATGCATGTGGAAGTATTACTCTAGGCAATTGATTACATGCTGAAATTGTTTGTATTCATGATATACCTATTATATTTTTAAATTTTTACAAAAAGATGTTTTGAAAAATAGCGCATTATTAGCACGCTATAACTTTCATATCGTCTGGAGAAAAGCCATGCCAAATTAAATAGCACGCTAGTATTTTTTGCCTTGATCTCTAGTTGCTTGTCTAAATTTGGTAGTCTCTTAGGCATTCTGCAGCGTGTGAAAAAATCGGTGCCCAAATCACTTTACAACAATCAGGCACCGGTGCCCTCCGTTGCCCGATCGATGCCACCAAATTTTTTCAGGGAACCGGAGCACCTAGGTGCTCTGATGCCCCACACTCTTCACCCAATAGAATAGAAATATATGTGTACTATGCATGCTGTTGAGAGGACCTTCACCAAAGATAAGCCATGGAGATTGGTCTAGTTAATTTGTTTATCACGTTGTGGGACAGCTATTTATTTTTGCCTAAATTGATCACATTGTGAGCTCAGTGCCTCAAAAGAATTTCTAGGCATCGCTTATGAGGTGGCAACTTTTCTATCTATTGGGCATGGACCATGCTGTGGAAGGCCTTAGAACATCTCTAGTTGCTTCACTAAATTTGGTAGTCTACATCCTCACTTTATAGATAATGGTGTAAAAAGATTCCTTTTTACACGACTTTAGTTTTCTAGTGGTTAGTCTAAATTTGATAATCTATATGTCCATCTGCACACAAATAGTCAATATATATAGCAAATCAGTATAAAAAATGCTCTGGTTTGGCGCGGGAGCGATCCCGAGAGCGACCAATTTTGCTTTAGACATGGTGGCTCGGTTGTCCAAATATGGACAACGAGTAGCCAGTTTGGAGGTTGTCTAACTTTTAGACCACTGGATACATAACCCACCAGATGCATTTTTTGGGTCCATGGTGGTCTATATCTGGCTTAGACTACCGGATACACTAGCCACTAGAGATCCTCTTAGGCTGGTCATAGTGGGAAACATACTACTCTAGTTCATCTTACTACGTACCTTCGTGTGTGTACATAATTGAGCCGAAGGTAGAGACCTTATTTTTGCAGAAATGGCTCCGGCAATATTCCCTACCTAGAACGGCTAGGACATTACAGTAAACTATTTTTTCTAGTCATTAGACTATAGATACTCCTAGGATAGGATGGGATATTATTATTCTATATCTTTTGAACTGGATAGCCAAATTCAAAATCCCAGAGCGAGAAATTCTCCTGCCTCACCTCCACCGAAATATTTCGAGTGGTCACACGCCCCAAGTTGTAGCCGTACGAAATTCCTTTTCTACCCCTAACAATGGCCTATCTACTAATGTTGGGGCGTGGGTACCCCACTGCTCTGAAGCTGGGTTGTCCACATTCCACTAACGTCATTTCCCCCAATGCCCTCCGAAAAACCCTAACCCCTTCCTCACCTCTGACTCCTGCACCACCGCACCGGCCCATCCCCGCAGCACTTCGCCGGCCTACATGCCACCCAACGCCCTCTCACCTCCAGCACTTGCACCACCGCACCGTTATCATCTCCGCCGCACTTCGCCCGCCTACACGCCACCCAACCCCTATCTCACCTCCAACTCCTGTACCACCACACCAGAACATCACCGCTGTACTTTGCCTGCCCACACGCCACCGCAAACCCCCTATCCAACCTCCGGCTCCTGCACGATCACACTTTGCCGGCCTCCACGCCATACCTCTATACCATATACTCCTGACTAGTCTACGGGATCAGCCGACGTCCACCTTACCGAACCCTAGTTCGCCTGACACCCTTTTCCATACAACCGTGTTAGTTTTGCTGAATCCCTAGTCCACAACACCTGACCTGCTTCACCTACGCTGGTGTGCGCTGCATTAGATCTGCTTCACTGACTCAACAGTCCACTACACTGGATCTGCTTCCCCAACGCTCTTGTGCAGCACCTCGAATCTATAATCGGTCGTAACAGATCTGCTTCACCGACGACGTCGTGCACTACACCGGCCATATTGTCAAGCAAGCCAAACCCATCAACAACCTCCACAGATATGCTACACAAATGCCGCCAAGATATATCTGCTTCTGCCCGACTCACCACTACCGGGCATCCTCGGCGTCCCTGACATCACCCGCAAAGATCCCGTGTATGCGTAAACAATGATGTGGCCTAGGTAAATTGGATATGCTTGTTCATCCGTTTCAATATAGCACGTATGAGCTTACGAAAGTAAACTATATTTCTGTATTGGTGGTAAATTCCTGCCTCAATACTTGCTTAATTTATATCCCACTCTCCCTTGATAAATTTGGTGTAGTCTATGTTAAATCCAGACGTTAAACTACTCCTTCTGTTTTGACGTATAAGGCGTCCTTGTTTTGCGTGTTTTTCTTTGACCAACAATTACTCTTAATATACATAAACAATTTTGGTAGTACAAAATAGACATCATTAGAGTTCATTGGTATTATGCAATTCATGGCAAATGCTAATTCACTGAGGATGCCTACCTATTCAACAAGTTCACAAGTTATGTCATCATAATGTGGACTTGCTTTTTCTGTTGCTACAATACTGACTTCATGTAATTTTGGAGTTCATTGGTAGTTTTAAGACATTGAAGATGTAGGTTAACATTCGCTGCTCTACAAGTTCAGAATTTATGCAATTTTAATTTCAATCTAGTTGTTCTAAGCAAACACAGTAACAGCCTTCTCTCATGTAATTCATCGAAAATTTTATGTCATTGAACTTGTTGGTTTTTCATTCCCTCTGCAAGTTATGACATTATTGTTTGTTTCAATTAAGCTCCGACAGTAGCTGCCACCTATTGTGTACTACTCCCTCAGTTTCAAAATATAACATGTTTTAGCTTTGTGATAGGAGTGTATCTAGACACCGTTTAGTGAGTAGGTTTACTCCAAACATACATGAACCTACACACTAAAAGTGGTCTAGATGATGACTTATACTTTTTGAAACGGAGGGAGTACATCCATTCCGTAAAAGAAGGCCTATACAACTTTAAAGTCAAACAATGATGACTTTTACCAAGCTCATAGAAAAATATATTAAGGGTTAATTTGTGACATTTGCGTCTATGAAAATATACGCCCTGATGTATCGAATAGTGTTGGTTTGGTATGGTAGATGTTCCTGGTATGTTCTACAAACTTGGTCCAATTTTGTGTCGATTGACTTGCGAAAAATTTATACGCCTTATTTACTTTGGATTGGATGTAGTATTACATGGCATGTTTTAAGGCACTTAACATGGTTATATGCATGGCCTGCTCTATAAATTCAAGTTTCTCAATTATAATTTCTGTAGCAGCAATATCTACCTTCTATTATGTAGTTCATGGCATTTTAAGTCACTTCACGAATGGGTTAGCATTCCATGCTCTATAAGTTCACGAGATATACCATTGTAATGTATATTTTGTTCGTCCAAATGTTAGTACAGTAACTGTCTGCTCTGTACAAGGTGACACTTTTTATGGCACTTCTCATATTTGTTTGCAATCCTATTTCATAAGTTAAATCATTGTAATTTCTCTCTTGTTCGTGCTAAGGAGTGACTATAACTGCATTCTATTTTGTCGCCATGGCAATCTTTATGTCATTTAAATGTTCATTTGTATTCCGCCATTCCATGCTCTACGTGTTCACAAGTGATTATACTATAATGTCTATCTAGTTCTTTGTAAACAGCAACAGCCACTATCTGATATTATTTCCTCTCACAGGGAACACGGAGAATCATAGAGTGAATCGCCCCTACAATCTTGTAAGTACTTGTTGCTTTGTATTGTTGAATGCAAACGTGTTTTATGTGAATGAGTGGCCTGGACCTATATGCGGAGGAGCAACAATAAAATAGATGGATCGTCTATCCAAGTACTCGATGCGGTGGATGTCTTCAAAGAACAAACTGACAACAAGATGTCCTCCAACGGGACTGCACAAAAAGAAATAGTAAGTCTCTTGTTTTTACTGAGATGTGCACAGTGTCAGATGCTTGTTTATACGAGGTACCACATGATTCGGCTAATGATTAGAACAAGGTGAATCTTAACCAAGACTAGACAAAAACAAGACGTAAATCCCTCGATTTATAATTCAATGTGCTCACTTGATTTTGGTGATGATCTATTCTTTCTATATTTGACTTGTGTTCATCTATCTATCTATCTATTATATGGTGGTAATTTAAGTATATCCAGTTGTATGCTAATTTATAGTCTATTATTGTATTTTCTGCTATAATTAAGAGTTTGAATGCACTCGGGAGGTAGTCACGTTGTCTAATGTTGGCACCACATGAGTTGGCCAATGATTAGAACAAGATGACCTTTAACGGTACTGCAAAAAGACCGAACGTAATTCCCTTGATTTGTAATTCAATTTGCTCACTCAATCATGGTGGAGATCTATTTTTGCTATATTTGACTGAGCATCTTCTATATATATATATGTTAACTAGACCATGATTAGGTGGTGGTGATTGAAGTATATCCACATTTATACTAATCTATATTCTATTATAATATTAGAGATCGCCACCATGATTGAGCTTATATGCACTCTAGAGGTAGTAACATAGTCTAGTGTTATATGTATGAGACTAGTATAAATTACTTGGTCTTTGTGGGGAGTAACTTGGACTAGTAAAAATGCATACAATACTAGTCCAAGTTCCACTACCAACACTAAAGGGTGTCTAGATACATTCGTTTCACAAAACCCATGACATCTTATATTTGGAAACGGAGGGAGTTCTATCTAGACTACTCATATTGAGATTTTCACAGCTATTATCATCTAATATGATCCCCATTTACTATATATATGTACTATGACCATGTTAATATGATCTGGAAGTCTATCGTGCACATGTTGTTCGATTGCTTAATTCATTACCTCAATAGCTATTCTACATGATGCACATATAGATTCTATTGCCAATTTGATTCTTTAGTTTGCTCGTCATTAAAGCAATGTAATGATTCTCTTAACTTAAACGGTCAGAGCACCGCCCTGTCAAGGTGAAGCTTTGGGTTTGAGCCCCATCAGTACCAAACTAGGGATGGCAATTTCTGTGAGAAATACAATGTTCGATTAGTAATAAACAAGGGATTTTCATCTATACATCATCAGATGATCTTGTGAGTTTAATATTAGCCACCATATGGTTCAATTGGTTATGGTTCCTATGAATTTTTAGTTGACTTGTGATTGCATCAATGCTATTTTCTGACATGGTTCCTAGACATATATTTCTTAAATACTCCATTGACCTTGCAAGGTGCACAATGTATCATTTGCTTGTTTGTCTACTGGATTTTCTTGCCTGGTTATATGTACAATGATACTGTCAGCAGTTGGAAATAAAATAGCTGTAGGCATTACAAACAAGGTTTGTGCTAGTTTTTGGATGCATCAACTATTGTTTTGGCAACAAATTACCTCTTCTTTTTTTATTTAATAGCTCGACGATCAAAATATTTGAATGATTTGGCTACTGAAAAGGAATGGTTGATATATTGTTTGTCTGAAATGATTCTGGTAGCCTATTTAAGACACTTGGTCTATTTCTTGTTTTTCCAAGGTACTATCATAGTTGCCTAATGGTTAAAGGAATGCCACCTGTGGTTGGAGGTCACTTTTTTGGCTAGTTCATACTATAGACCATTTTTAAACGCTATTCTTATATTTTAGGTTAATGCTTTGTTATCCTGACCAGTTCTAAGAAGCTGAAGGAATCTCATGCACCTCTTTTTGTTAGATTTATATATTTCCGTTATGTAGTGATATGATTAGTTTATGAGGGAAAGAGTCGAGTTGCTTGATTCCCTACATTCATTACCACACTAGTTTAGTTAGTATGCATGAGACACACATGTTGATGGCTTGATTTGTTATATTAGGACAATGCTAATTTTGAAATTCTTTGACAACAAACATGGTACACCTATTTTCCTACTCTAACTTAATATGTCTTAGTTTCAGCATGCAAATAACCTGTAGTGTTTCTTCCAGAGTGGCTATGATACTGGCACATGTATGCATCGGTCCAGAACATCGATATTTCCTGTTATTCTCGAAGAGATGTACGAGCCACATAATTAATTATTCCTGGCCAATGATGAATTTGAATTATTTTACATATAAGATGGCCGCCACTTAGCTTGTACGCTGTGCTGGCCTATTTTCTTTGTTTCCGGATGCACATGAAACTATGGGGGCAGAAGGGAGGAATCCTACATTAAGTATTGAGGTCATTTCACAAAGCAGAAGTGACAGTGATTATTGCTTGCATCGGCCCACGGTTTCAGTTTTTCCAGTAGAAAGAGGTGTTACAGGTGCACTCCAAACAATTGATTTAATTGAACAAGAAACAAAGAAAATAGATGTAATAATCATGATTACATGTGAACAGATACAAGAACTGAAAGATCGACAGGATTTGACGGACCGTCTACTTGATAATCTCTTCTGCAGTTGTCATGGTATGCTAGTTGTTACTTGTAGGGGGATGTAAGCTCTGTTCCAACACATGTCTCACAATGTCTCCATAATTCTTCATCTTGTTTTTGTTGAAAGTCTGGTCTGTAATAAATTTCAAAAAATATCTGTTGATGTAATAGTTTGATCCTAACGTGGCCATTAGCGGGCTGAAATATTAACGGGCTATTCAAAACCAGAATTTCGCCATAGTTATAGAATACCCAAATATGCTAGCCAGCAGATGGGCCAAATACACAGTAAAAGACCGTAAGTGGCAGGTTAGTATATTGGTGGGCCTCATAGTGGCCAAGGCCCTAAAAATGTACTGGGCTGAATAGCAACAGGCGAGAACTATAAAGGGCCCAAACTGTAATGGTCCCAGATACTGATATACCTGAACAATAAAGAGCTGAAATAGTAAAAGGCCTAAACAGTAAAAAGCCCGCGGAGTAGAGGGCCCACACAGTAAAACAGTCAGAAGAGTAAAAGGCTTGAACAGTAAATGACCTAAATAGTAAATGGCCTGAATAGTAAAAGGCCATAAGAGCAAAAGACCTAAACAGTGAACGGTCGAAATAGTAGAAGGCCAGAACAGTAAGATGCTAGAACAATAAAGCATCCTAACACTGGTAACCCAGAAATGTAAAAGGCCATAATAGTAAATGGGTAGAACAGGAGCGGACCCCACGGGCCGTAGGAATAGTAACAGGCTGCCTGCGGGCCTTAACAGTGTCTGACCATCTGGCGTAGGCCCCTAATGGGCCACATATTTCTACCAAAGTGGGCTTCCTTTAGGCCAAAACTATAGCGGGCCTGAAATCGTACGAGCCTTGGATGGATTCATTAATGAGCCACATCAAACAGTACATGTCATGAGAGTAAAGGGCCGTAATCTTATTGGTCTCTCCTCGTGGGCCGGCCCACTTAACAATTAGCAGGCCATGTCTCGGCCAGGCTTCTGCCACAGTTTCTGTGACCGTTAACAACGGTAACCAGCCGTTAACGGCGGGTGCCACGTGGCATTTTTGCGTGACGTCAGCAGTCCACGCAGGTGGCGAACAGATCTACGACGGAACAAGTTTTCGTGGTTGAAGGGGGCGATCCGCCACAGTCAGAAAAAATCGTGGTAGATTCTTTTGTGACGGGGCTTTTACCACGAAGGGCATCCGTCGTAGAAGACTTTTTAGCCACGAAAAATGGGCCTTCAACCACGAAAATCATCCATTGTAAAAGACAACTTTTCTTGTTGTGAAAGTCGACGTTCTATAGGGTACATCCATCTGTACTGTACGGGACCTTTATAAAGTGCATCTTTAGTCAAATTAACAGCCAAATGCACCATCACATCAAAGAAGGCTGGTGGATATATCAGCTCAAGCTTGCACAAGATTTCTACTATGTCCGTCTAAAGACACGCTACAACTCTTCTGTCCAGAGTTTTGCCACAAATTTCCCTAAAGAACTTTCCCATCTCTGCAAGCACATTGTACAAATCCTTGTTCACTAAACCTTTAACACCAAGAGCTAAAAGCCTTTGTGGTAGGATGTGGCAATTGTGAGTTTTCAACCATTGGAGCGTGTTCCCCTCTGCATTGATACAATTTGCAATGTTGGAAGCAAATCCAGATGGGAACTTCACACCTCGGAGAAAGTCACGAAATAGTACTCTTTTATTCATTGGCAAGGAAAATTCTGCACCTCGAAATTTCTAATGTTTTTCACCGCCCTTATCAACCGTATCTTCAGGATACACCTTCAAGTTGTTGTTAACGTTGAGTTTTTCGCAGTCAAGCCTAGCATTGTAGCTATATTTTGACTTAGATGGAATATTGAGTAATGTGCCTATAATGCTGTCACATATATTTTTCTCCATCTACGTGACACCAATATTATGTCAAAGTGTCTTACCAGCCCAATACGGCAAGTCCCATAGAGTGGATTTGTGCTTATAAAATATTCTCGGTTCCTTTTCCTTCCCTTGGGAATCTGCTACTACTTCTTCTGCTCCCTTCCTTTTGGATGCTGCTCCTACTGTCGGTGCATCTTCTGTATTCTTTCAGTTACCTCGTCTGGCAGTTGGTTGTTTTCCTAGTTTAACATTTCTGACCTTTTGTAAAAGCGCTTGCAACTCAGCTGTAGTGAACTTTTTGTGGTGTAGTGCCACATTCAGTCCTCTTTCCATAGAACTGCAAATTTTTCAAACATTTTCTAAATTTGTGGCCTTGAGGAAGAAAAACCCGGTGGCCAAGGAAACCGGCCTTATTTTGTAGCCTCACTGTGACCTGTTTTGTCTCACATCGAACACATGCGTTATAACCTGCTATCACCCTACCTGACATAGTGCCAAGAGCTAGAAAATCATGGGTGCAGAATAACACAATAGCATACATACGCAACTTGGCATCTTCATGGTTGCTGGTAAGGATATCAGGAGTCATGACACCCGTCCATAGTTCCTGCAAGTCTAATATAAGAGGCTGCATGATAAGATCAAAATCCTTCCCAGGTGATTTGGGACATGGGATGAGTAAAGCCAGCAAGCAGTTCGACTGATTAGTGCATGCCCAGGGAGGCAGGTTGTAAATTGTAACAAGTACTGGCCACATGTTGTACTAGTTACTCATGTTGCCAAACGAGTTAAATCCATATGTATCTAGGCCAAGTCTCAGGTTCCTTGGATCCGCTGCAAATAGTAGATGAGCCTTGTCAAAGTTCTTCCATTCATCGCCATCAGTTGGATGTCTGAGTAAGTAATCATCTAGCTTGAGAATCTCGTTGTGCCATCTTGTTTCCTTAGATGTTCGTTCTAACTAACACAACCTCTTCAATCTATCTATAATTGAAAAATATCTCAGAACCTTACAAGGATCTTTCTTCTTTTTATCACCATTTTTCCATCTTGATTTGTTACATACTAGGCATTCATCAAGCTTTTCATAATCCTCCCAGAACAGTACGCAGTTATTTGGACAAAAATGGATGTTATCATATGATAGTCCAAGTACCTTGATGTACAGTTTCATCTCATAAAAGGATTTTAGCAGTCCTTCCCTAGGGATTGACTCGTTGTACACCTTAATCACTAAATCAAAAGCTTTGTTGGTAATCTTATTGAAAAACTTCTCCTTTAGTAATTTCATTACTAGTTCGAATCTTGAGATACCAGAATCAGGGTCCACTGGACACTTGGCATCTTCTATTAGGTTAGAGAAAAGTGATCTTTTAAGAGAAGGGGCGCCTTTTTTTCTTGGAGTGGGGTAGACGTCCCTTAACAAACCAGAAAGGTCCTCATCCTAGATCTGATGAGCTTCAGGCAGATCAGCATCAGCTAGAGGATCAAGAACAGGCTGATCATATGGTTCACCATGTTTAGTCCACCTAATATATGTGCGTTGCATCTCATTAACGAAAGTATGGTCTGTGACTGTGCTTTGACTCATATTTTTATAATGAAGGCATTGTCAGCATGGGAAAAACACATCCGAGTTGCCGATATGCTATCTAACAAACTTCATGAAGTCATTAACACCTTCCCAATATGAAGGTGTTGCTTTTTTCCATTCAGTATCCAATATCTGTGCATCTGTTGAGTATAGAGATGGTCAGACGCTTTCAACATATTTCACCGAACAGGATGATTACAGATCTAATTAAGCCAAGATATTTGAGCAAATTTATTCAATATAGAACTATAAATGCCAAGTAATTTTAGCTTATTTCAGAAATTGAGTGCAGAACTATGTTACATATTTGAGAGAACAGATCGATCGAGCACAAAATGGCAACCAATTGAAACAAACAGATCAAGTGCAGAACAATGTCAAACGAGCAGATTGAGTAAGAAACTACTTCTAGGGAATGATTGAGCGAACTAAGGATATTATAAGCGTACTGTGGGGATCGACCAGCTGATCGTCGGCATGTGCGTCTCGAAAAGAACGGCGCTGCCAGCAATGGTGTCAGGCCACCCCGGCTGATAGACGGAGTGTGAATGTTTTGGTGCGCGGCTTGTGGTTTTAACCACCTGCGCGTCTCCAGAAGAATGACGCAAAGAGACAGTAGCTGGTTGCTAGAGTAAAGGCGCGAGTTCAAAGGCGCTAGTGGGAAACTTTTGGCGCGCGTGGGATATGTGTCCTGGTTGTCAATAATTTTCACGCAAAAATATCGGCCAAAATTTTCACCCTCGATATTTTCTTCCTTGTTGAGGTATAGAATTTTTATTACTGAGCCTATGAAATTAGCTTATCAGGCCCAATCATAGCCCAAAACCTTCAATTCGGCCTTTTCATTGTCTTGTGGCCGCCGACCATAGCGCATTCAGTTTTGGAGTGAGCCCATGAAGAATAGGGCATCTGCCCCTAGTTATCCCATAATCTTTTTAATTTGGCATTTATGGTCATCTCCTTCCCAACCCCCTAGAAAAAGATGCGCCAACCTATGTTGTTTTGTTGAAACTACTACATTACTAGTAAGTTCCACGTACCCTACACGTGAGAACCAGATAATAGACATATGATATATCATCACTATATAAAATTATAATAGATAATTCTCAAAAAAATATAATTTGATCGGCATCTATATAGTATGTGTGTATATTTGGTCCTTTACTTTGTACCATGTATATTTAGACCTAGCAACGGACCGATGTCAAAACAGCGGACGGGGCTGAAAAAAGTCCATCATGCGCACGTTTCAATTATAGAGAGGCTGACACATGGGACCTAGCAGCGCAACCTTATAGAGATGCTGCATCGAGCAGCATTGACAAGTTCGAAATAGGGAGGCGCGATCGAGAAAAAAATCCAGCGTGGTGAGAGGCTAACCTGGAGGACCCATCAACGTTATCAAGTTAGACCCAAAAAATAGTCCAACATACACACACGCCATTTCGAGGTCAGGAAACTGTTTTTTTTAGCGCAGGGTCAGGAAAATGCTAAGCACATGCCAGTGAAATTTGAGAAAGGATCCCATGGAGCATAGGAAAGAATATTTTAATTCAGCCTTGTCAGTGTCAAGGGACTTCTTAGCACAACCTAGTGAAATTTAAGAAAGGAGCCCATGGAGTATAGCGCATGTAGATGGACCATGTAGAACAGCCCAAAATATTTGTAATTCGGCCTTTTGAGCATTGCCCCCCCCCTCTTAAAAACCTCTGTCTCCACCTCTTAAAAAAAACTCCTCCATATTTTTAAGAAACTTGTCCATTATATATGTGGTATTTTATAAATTGAAATGCCAGGAGGTCGCCCTTTTATTTTTAAAAATATAAACACGGACACACGACATCTTTTTAGAAACATTAAAACATAACTTGAAGGTACTAAGGAATGTTTAATAATATATTTTCTATAAATATCTTTGGCATAGTGGTGACACACACAGTTTAAATCTATTGGAAGTCCAAAACAGCAGACGTGGCCGAAAAAAGGTCTATCATACACACATTTCATTTAAAGATAGACCGAAACGTTTGTTCTAATGAGAGGCTAACATGGGGGGACCCAGCAGCGTGAAAAATGGCCGATGCAGCGAGCAACATTATCAAGTTCGAAACACGGAGCACAAGCAAAGAAAAAAGTCAATCTTACAACTGATCCTTCTAATGAGACGCTATTATGTGGGACCCAGTTGCGTGACCAAATGGCAGATTCGTTAAGCAACGCTATCTAGTTAGGAACAGGGTGGCGCTATAGTAGAAAAAAAGTCCGTCATACCTACGATTCCTCTAATGTGAGACTGACATAAGGAACCCACCAGCACGACTGATACAACGAGCAACGCTATCAAGTTTGGAACACGGAGCCGCGACTAGGGGAAAAAATTCTATCATACACATGTTTCTTCTGATGAGAGGATGACATTTGGGGTCTAGGAGTTTGATTAAATGGCTAACACAGCGAGCAACGCTATCAAGTTCGGAACACGAAGGCGCGACAGAGGGTAAAAAATGTGTGTTATTTTCCTAAACCACATGGAACCACCAGTGTCATTGCGTGTGTCTTCCTTTTTAAACCACCACTAGAGTCATTACATGTATTTTCCTTTCCTGAACCACCACTAGTGTCATTCCATGTTTGTTCTTTTCCTAAACCACAAAAAAAGTCATGGCATGTGTGTTTTTCACATCCCAATTTCTATAATTGGTACTTCATATCATACATGGCATAGCATCATGACCATCTTTGCAAAAAAAATCAGTTTTAAAGCCTTTGTCAAAACACCACTAGAAATGCATGTTTATCATATATAGGTGACTAGTAGGGTTTTTACCTTGCATCTTTGGAATGGTGCTATATAAATATTTTGGATCCATAGGTGCATAGTGTTTTCAAATACAAACCTTTTGAAATTTATGTCGCTCAAATCAGAGTTGTAGATCAAAAGTTACACCTGTTTTAGTATTAGGACTGAATTCTGCCAGTTTCAGAAATTCAAACAGAACAGACACACAGTTGAGTTTACAGGCAGAGTTCAGAAAAAAAAGAAACAACGCGCGACCAGCGGCCCAGCAAGCCCACCCAGGGTCCGCAGCAGCAGCAGCGGCTGCAACACCCCGCTTGGCGCGCGGCATCCAGCAGCACACTGCGCCGCAGGTAGGCCCACGTGTGACCCGTGCCAGCGATAAAACCGCCCACCACCGTTGCCAGTAGTTCATATCGATCAAGAATGCGTCAAACAACCGAACCCCCCTCCAATTTCCACGCGATTCTAGTCTCCCTCTCACGCCCCCTCTACCCTTCCTTATAGCCCTACCTCTCCTCCGAAAACCCTCATCAAAAACCCTAGCTACAGCGCCAGCTAGTTGCGGAAATTGCTCGCCAGAGTTCGACCGTGCATCCGCCGCCATTGTCAACGGTACGAGCTCGGGTCGCCGCCGCAAAGCACTCCCTCTCCATATCCTTTCGCCGCTCCCTTAGCTCACCTTTCATCGCCTGCAGAACGTTGGGAAGCAATACGGGAGCAGCACCATCGTCGCCGGAGTCAGCCTCCACCATGCCGCTCTAGCCGCGAAATGCCGCCGCCCGAGGTCACCCCTGCCCGCGTCGACCCTGCCCCTGCACCCACCACAACCCACCACACACCGTAGACCGCCTCGCCACCACCGATCATCACCGGAGCGCCACCTGCCGTTGTCACCGAGCCGCCGCCGTCTTTCGAGCCGCCGCTGGTGAGTACCCAGATCCGAATCGTGCTGGCCGTCAGATCCTAGATGAACGGACCAGATCGGACGCGGACCTCGTTTTACAACAATTTATTAAATGATCAGAAAACCATTATAAAATCAAAAATTCGTAGAAAAAGATCCACTAGTCCAAAAATTACAAATAATATACAGTTGAAATCACAAAATTGTGTAGAATTTGATTCTGAAATAAAATTGCAAGTATATTGTACGAGTCTTTATTAGTCTAATTAAAGGTTTATTGCACTACAAAAATTATAGGAAATGATTTGTATATCCTTTTTACATGATTCTTGTTGACCCAAACTCTAAATCACGTTACCTACATAGTAGTTTTTTTGCCCAGATTTTACAGCACTGTTTACTATAGAATCTTAGTATTTTGCCTAAAGGTCTATTAATGGGAATAACAAATTGCGTGCTTTGGTTTTTATGCATTAAAGGTTTTCCATAAATGCATTCGGTATGTATAAACATCAGAGAACATAAAAGTGCTACTGAAACTTCTATTAAACCATCATGCATGCATTTGTGTATTTGTCTATGATTGTGTATTTTTGTCTATGTGTTGCTATTGTATTGTTTAGATTGTGACGAGTGCAACGCTTGTTTCTGCGAGGAGTGTACTCTCGACACATACCTCCAAGACAAGTAGATGCTATTTTGATCATACATTGTCCTACTATTTTCTCTTATGCATGTGGAGTGTATTTATGTAGATTATGAGTAGGAATTACTATGCTATGCTATGTCCTATGTATATTGTGGTAGGTATCCCTTGTTAGTTGAGCCTCCATAAGGTAGAAGTGCTTAGACCTGCTGTATAGACGGGGAAAGGATCACATTAGGGTGAAGTGTGTGTTTGTTCAAACTAAAAACAACATAATGTTAATGAACTAGTTGGACGGAATGGTTGGATTGTTAACAGAGTGTGAATAATGACGGGGAATGCCGCCCAGTGTACTGAGAAGGATTGGTTCTCTTTATTATAGTAGCTTAACTGTGCAACCATGTGCTAGTAAGAATGGGTGGCTAGTTGCTCTTAGTAGGTCATGGTGAACCAAACCCAGGGTAGCCAGAGATGTAGTGAATGGTAGGTTGGGACCGGTGCGTAGTGGGGTTTGGGGATCTACTTCCTGAACGGTCTCTTCTTGGACTTCTCCCTATCATCACACAATATTAGGGTGGTGGTACGAGCTGGGTTGGCCAAGTCAAATGGGTAAAGTGTACAAACCCTTGCAGGGAGTAAAACTAAGTACTTAGCCATGTCCCCGATTACGGACCATTGAGTTGCTTGATATCGAGGCTATGACATATTCTCACTCATCCTTATTTCCTAATTACTAAAACTTGATGGGTGAACTTAATGGGTTGCTGTGAATCAAATTGGTCTATGAAAGTAGGATAAATGTATTTTAAAAGTGCAAGCTAGCCAAAGAACTACTAGCCAAATAAGCATATAGATGCTAGGTGCATTGTATCCTTAGTTTAGCGCTACTTGCCATACATTGCATGTATTGACCCTTCGGGGCTGCTACATTTCATGTTGCAGGTTATTCCGATTCCGAGTAATCGAATAGGTCGCGGTACTCCACTCGACACTTGTTCCCTTGTGGGCAACTTGAAGATGGAGTAGTTATCTTTATTTATGTTGCTACTTGAATAATTTGAGCTAGCCTTAGAGCTAAGTGAATATTGTAATAATGGAATATTCTAGATATTCGTTATATATGATACATAGATTATTAATTTGTTATTCATCTATGTTCTATTTAAGTCAATGAACCGATCTAGGGATTGACATGTTGCATAGAAGCTACAGTCTTTTCAGTACTGTAGTGTTATAGTGTTCATTTCATAAACCACATGGATCCACCAGAGTCATTGCATGTGTGTTCTTTTCCTAACCCACATGGATCCACCAGATTCATCGCATGTGTGTTCTTTTCCTAAACCACCACCAAAGTCATTGCATGTGTGTTCCTTTCATAAACCACATGGATCCACCAGAATCATTGCATGTGTGTTCCTTTCCTAAACCACATGGATCCACCAGAGTCATTGCATGTGTGTTCTTTTCCTAAACCACGACCAGAGTCATTGCATGTGTGTTCCTTTCCTCATTCACATGGATCCACCAGAGTCAATGCATGTGTGTTCTTTTCCTAAACCACCACCAGAGTCATTGCATGTATGTTCCTTTCCTAAACCACATGGATCCACCAGAGTCATTGCATGTGTGTTCCTCTCCTAAACCACATTGATCCACCAGAGTTATTCCATGTGTGTTCTTTTCCTAAACCACCACCATAGTCATTGCATGTGTCTTCCTTTCCGAAACCACAGGGATCAACTAGTGTCATTGCATGTGTCTTATTTCCCTAAACCATATGGATCCACCAGAGTCATTGCATGTGCGTTCTTTTCCTAAACCACCACTAGAGTCATTTCACGTGTGTTCCTTTCATAAACCACATGGATCAGCTAGAATCATTGCATGTGTCTTCCTTTCCTAAACCACATGGATCCACCAGAGTCATTGCATGTATGTTCCTTTCGTAAACCACTACTAGAGTCATTGCATGTGTGTTCCTTTTCTAAACCACCACCAGAGTCATTGCACGTGTGTTCCTTTCCTAAACCACATGGATCCACTAGAGTCATTGCATGTATGTTCTTTTCCTAAACCACCACCAGAGTCATTGCATGTGTGTTCCTTCCCTAAATCACATGGATCAACCAGAGTCATTACATGTGTGTTCCTTTCCTAAACCAAATTAATCCACCAGAGTCATTGAATGTGTGTACCTTTCCTAAATCACCCTTAGAGTCATTGCATGTGTCTTCCTTTCCTAAACCACATGGATCCACCAGTGTCATTGCATGTGTCTTTTGTTCCTAAACCACATGGATCCACCAGAGTCATTGCATGTGTGTTCTTTTCCTGAAGCACCAATAGAGTCTTTGCATGTGCGTTATTTTCCTAAACCAAATGGAACTACCAGTGTCATTCCATGTGTCTTCCTTCCCTAAATCCACACCAGAGTCATTACATGTGTCTTCCTTTCCTGAACCACCACTAGTGTCATTGCATGTGTGTTCTTTTCCCAAACCACAACTAGAGTCATGTCATGTGTGTTCCTTTCATAAACCACATGGATCCACCAATCATTCCATGTGTGTTTCTTCCCTAAACGACATGGATCCACCAGAGTCATTGCATGTGTTTTCTTTTCCTAAAACACCACCAGAGTTATTCCATGTGTGTTCCTTTCATAAACCACATGAATCCACCAGAATCATTGCATGTGTGTTCCTTTCCTAGACCACATGGTTCCACCAGAGTCATTGCATGTGTGTTCTCTTCTTAAACCACCACCAGAGTCACTACATGTGTGTTCCTTTCCAAATCCACATGGATCCACAAGAGTCATTGCATGTATGTTCTTTTCCTAAACCACCACGAGAGTCATTGCATGTGTCTTCCTTTCCTAAACCACCACTAGTGCCATTGCATGTGTTTTATTTTCCTAAACCACCACTAGAGTCATTTCTTGTGTATTCCTTTCATAAAATACATGGATCCACTAGAATCATTGCATGTGTCTTCCTTTCCTAAACCACATGGATCCACCAGAGTCATTGCATGTATGTTACTTTCGTAAACCACTACTAGTCATTGCATGTGTGTTCCATTCCTAAACCACCCCCAGAGTCATTGCACGTGTGTTCTTTCCTAAACCACATGGATCCACGAAAGTCATTGCATGTGTATCCTTCCCTAAATCACATGGATCCACCAGAGTGATGCACGTGTGTTCCTTTCCTAAACCAAATTGATCCACCAGAGTCATTGCATGTGTGTCCATTTCATAAACTACCAGCAGATTCATTGCATGTGTCTTCCTTTCCTAAACCACATGGATCCACCAGTGTCATTGCTTGTGTCTTTTGTTCCTAAAACACATGCATCCACCAGAGTCATTGCAGGTGTGTTCTTTTCTTGAACCACCAATAGAGTCTTTGCATGTGCGTTATTTTCCTAAACCAAATGGTACCACCAGTGTCATTCCATGTGTCTTCCTTTCTTAAATCCACACCAGAGTCATTACATGTGTGTTCCTTTCCCGAACCACCACTAGTGTCATTGAATGTGTGTTCTTTTACCAAACCACAACTAGAGTCATGTCATGTCTGTTCCTTTCATAAACCACATGGATCCACCAGTCATTGCATGTGTGTTTCTCTCCTAAACCACATGGATCCACCAGTGTCATTGCATGTGCCTTTTGTTCCTAAACCACATGGATCCACTAGAGTCATTGCATGTGTGTTCTTTTCCTGAACCTCCAATAGAGTCTTTGCATGTGCGTTATTTTCCTCAAGCAAATGGAACTGCCAGTGTCATTCCATGTCTCTTCCTTTCCTAAATCCACACCAGAGTCATTACATGTGTCTTCCTTTCCTGAACCACCACAAGTGTCATTGCATGTGTGTTCTTTTCCCAAACCACAACTAGAGTCATGTCATGTGTGTTCCTTTCATAAACCACATGGATCCACCAGTCATTCCATGTATGTTTCTTTCCTAAACCACATGGATCCACCAGAGTCATTGCATGTGTGTTCTTTTCCTAAACCACCACCAGAGTCATTTCATGTGTGTTCCTTTCATAAACCACATGAATCCACCCGAATCATTGCATGTGTGTTCCTTTCCTAAACCACATGGTTCCACCAGAGTCATTGCATGTGTGTTCTTTTCTTAAACCACCACCAGAGTCACTACCTATGTGTTTCTTTCCTAATCCACATGGATCCACAAGAGTCATTGCATGTGTGTTCTTTGCAAAAACCACCACCAGAGTCATTTCATGTGTGTTCCTTCCATAAACCACATGGATCCACCAGAATCATTGCATGTGTCTTCCTTTCCTAAACCACATGGACCCACAAAAATCATTGCATGTGTGTTCCTTTTGAAAACCACAACTAGAGTCATTGCATGTGTGTTCCTTTGCTAAACCACATGGATCGACTAGTCATTGCATATGTGTTCGTTTCCTAAACCACATGGATCCACCAGAGTCATTGCATGTGTGTTATTTTCCTAAACCACCACTAGAGTCATTGCATGTGTGTTCCTTTACTAATCCACATGGATCCACCAGAATCATTGCATGTGTGTTCTTTTCCTAAACCACCACCAAAGTCATTGCATGTGTGTTTCTTTCATACACTACATGGATCCACCAGAGTCATTGCATGTGTGTTCCTTTCCTAAACCACATGGATCCTCCAGAGTCATTGCATGTGTGTTCTTTTCCTAAACCACCACTAGAGTCATAGGATGTGTGTTCCTTTGCTAAACCACATGGATCCACCAGAGTCATTGCACGTGTGTTCCTTTCCTAAACTACATGGGTCCACCAGAGTCATTGCATGTGTGTTCCTTTGCTAAACCACATGGACCACCAGAATCTTTGCATGTGTGTTATTTTCCTAAACCACATGGATCCACCAGGGTCATTTCATGTGTCTTCCTTTCCTAAAACACCACCAGAGTCATTGCACGCGTGTTCCTTTCCTAAACCACAGGATCCACCAGAGTCATTGCATGTGTGTTCCTTTCATAAACCACATGGATCGACCAGATTCATTGCATGTGTGTTCTTTTCCTGAACTACAAATAGAGTCATTGCATGTGTGTTCCCTTCCTAAACTACATTGATCCACCAGAGTCATTGCATGTGAGTTCTTTTCCTAAACCACCACCAGAGTCATTTCATGTGTGTTACTTTCATAAACCACATGGATCCACCAGAAGCATTGCATGTGTCTTCCTTTCCTAAACCACATGGGTCCACCAGAGTCATTGCATGTGTGTTCCTTTTGAAAACCACCACTAGAGTCATTGCATGTGTGTTCCTTTCCTAAACCACATGGATCCACCAGAGTCATTGCATGTGCGTTCCTCTCCTACACCATATTAATCCACCAGAGTTATTACATGTGTGTTCTTTTCCTAAACCACCACGAGAGTCATTGCATGTGTCTTCCTTTCCTAAACCACCACTAGTGTCATTGCATGTGTTTTATTTTACTAAACCACCACTAGAGTCATTTCATGTGTGTTCCTTTCTTAAACTACATGGATCCACTAGTATCGTTGCATGTGTCTTCCTTTCCTAAACCACATGGATCCACCAGAGTCGTTGCATGTATGTTACTTTCCTAAACCCCTACTAGAGTCATTGCATGTCTGTTCCATTTCTAAACCACCCCAGAGTCATTGCACGTGTGTTCCATTACCACATGGATACACTAGAGTCATTACATGTGTGTTCCTTCCCTAAATCACATGGATCCACCAGAGTCATGCATGTGTGTTCCTTTCCTAAACCAAATTGATCCACCAGAGTCATTGCATGTTTGTCCATTTCCTAAACCACCACCGGAGTCATTGCATGTGTCTTCCTTTCCTAAACCACATGGATCCACTAGTGTCATTGCATGTTCCTTTTGTTCCTAAACGACATGCATCCACCAGAGTCATTGCAGGTGTGTTCTTTTATTGAACCACCAATAGAGTGTTTGCATGTGCGTTATTTTCCTGAACCAAATGGTACCACCAGTGTCATTCCATGTGTCTTCCTTTCTTAAATCCACACCAGAGTCATTACATG
>OU342742.1:325908584-326095770 GCA_910589775.1 Avena eriantha | reverse complement strand
TTCCCAAACCACATGGATCCACCAGAGTCATTGCATGTATGTTACTTTCGTAAACCACTACTAGAGTGATTGCATGTGTGTTCCAATCCTAAACCACCCCTAGAGTCATTGCACGTGTGTTCCTTTCCAAAACCACATGGATCCACTAGAGTCATCACATGTGTGTTCCTTCCCTAAATCACATGGATCCACTAGAGTCATGCATGTGTGTTCCTTTCCTAAACCAAATTGATCCACTAGAGTCATTACATGTGTGTCCATTTCCTAAACCACCACCAGAGTCATTGCATGTGTCTTCCTTTCCTAAACAACATGGATCCACCAGTGTCATTGCATGTGTCTTTTGTTCCTAAACCACATGCATCCACCAGAGTCATAGCAGGTGTGTTCTTTTCTTGAACCACCAATAGAGTCTTAGCATGTGCGTTATTTTCCTAAACCAAATGGAACCACTAGTGTGATTCCATGTGTCTTCCTTTATTAAATCCACACCAGAGTCATTACATGTATGTTCCTTTCCCGAACCACCACTAGTGTCATTGAATGTGTGTTCGTTTACCAAACCACAACTAGAGTCATGTCATGGTGTTCCTTTCATAAACCACATGGATCCACCAGTCATTGCATGTGTGTTTCTTTCCTAAACCACATGGATCCACCATAGTCATTGAATGTGTGTTGTTTTACTAAACCACCACCAGAGTCATTTCATGTGTGTTCCTTTTAGAAACCATATGAATCCACTAGAATCATTGCGTGTGTGTTCCTTTCCTAAACCACATGGATCCACCAGAGTCATTGCATGTGTGTTCGTTTCATAAACCACATGGATCCGCCAGAGTCATTGCATGTGTGTTCCTTTCCTAATCCACATGGATCCACCAGAATCATTGCATGTGTGTTTCTTTCATACACCACATGGATCCACCAGAGTCAATGCATGTGTGTTCCTTTCCTAAACCACATGGATCCACTAGAGTAATTGCATGTGTGTTCTTTTGCTAAACCACCACTAGAGTCATTGCATGTGTGTTCCTTCCCTGAAACACATGGATCCACCAGACTACTTGCATATGTGTTCCTTTCCTAAACCAAATTGATCCACCAGAGTCATTGCATGTGTGTACTTTTCCTAAACCACCACCAGAGTCCTTACATGTGTCTTTCTTTCCTAAACCACATGGATCCACGAGTGTCATTGCATGTGTCTTCTGTTCCTAAAGCACATGGATCCACCAGAGTCATTGCATCTGTGTTCTTTTCCTGAACCACCAATAGAGTCTTATCATGTGCGTTATTTTCCTAAACCAAATGGAACCACCAGTGGCATTGCATGTGTCTTCCTTTCCTAAATGCACACCAGCTTCATTACATGTGTGTTCCTTTCCTGAACCACCGCTAGTGTCATTGCTTGTGTGTTCTTTTCCCAAACCACAACTAGAGTCATGGCATGCGTGTTCCTTTCATAAACCACATGGATCCACCAGTCATTGCATGTGTGTTTATTTCCTAAATCACATGGATCCACCAGAGTCATTGCATTTGTGTTCATTTCCTAAACCACCACCAGAGTCATTTCATGTGTGTTCCTTACATAAACCATATGAATCCACTAGAATCATTGCATGTGTGTTCCTTTCCTAAATAAAATGGATCCACCACAGTCATTGTATGTGTGTTCTTTTCTTAAACCACCACCAGAGTCACAACATGTGTGTTCCCTTCCTAATCCTCATGGATCCACAAGAGTCATTGCATGAGTGTTATTTTCAAAAACCACCACCAGAGTCATTTCATGTGTGTTCCTTTCATAAACTACATGGATCCACCAGAATCATTGCATGTGTTTTCCTTTCCTAAACCACATGCATCCACAAGAATCATTGCATATTTGTTCCTTTTGAAAACCACCACTAGAGTCATTTCTTGTGTGTTACTTTCCTAAACCACATGGATCCACATGAATCATTGCATGTGTGGTCGATTCCTAAACCACATGGATACACCAGAGTCATTGCATGTGTGTTCTTTTCCTAAACCACCACCAGAGTCATTGCATGTGTGTTCCTTTCCTAATTCACATGGATCCACCAGAATCATTGCATGTGTGTTCTTTTCCTAAACCACCACCAAAGTCATTGCATGTGTGTTTCTTTCATACACCACATGGATCCACCAGAGTCATTGCATGTGTGTTCCTTTCCTAAACCACATGGATCCACCAGAGTCATTGCATGTGTGTTATTTTCCCAAACCACCACCAGAGTCATTACATGTCTATTCCTTTCCTAAACCACATGGATCCAACAGAGTCATTACACGTGTTTTCCTTTCCTAAACCACCACCAGATTCATTGCATGTGTGTTTCTTTCATACACCACATGGATCCAGCAGAGTCATTGCATGTGTGTTCCTTTTGAAAACATCCACTAGAGTCATTGCATGTGTGTTCCTTTCCTAAACCACATGGATCCACCAGAGTCATTGCATATGTGTTCGTTTCCTAAACCACATGGATCCACCAGAGTCATTGCATGTGTGTTCTTTTGCTAGACCACCACCAGAGTCATTGCATGTCTGTTCCTTTCCTAATGCACACGGATCCACCAGAATCATTCCATGTGTGTTCTTTTCCTAAACCACCACCAAAGGCATTGCATGTGTGTTCCTTTCCTAAACCACATGGATCCATCAGAGTCATTGCATGTGTGTTCTTTTCCTAAACCACCACCAGAGTCATTTCATGTGTGTTCCTTTCATAAACCACATGAATCCACTAGAATTATTGCATGTGTGTTCCTTTCCTAAACCACACGGATCAACCAGAGTCATTGCATGTGTGTTGTTTTCTTAAACCACCACAAGAGTCACTACATGTGTGTTCTGTTCCTAATCCACATGGACCGAAAAGAGTCATTGCACGTGTGTTCTTTTGAAAAACAACCACCCGAGTCATTTCATGTGTGTTCCTTTCATAAACCACATGGATCCACCAGAATCATTGCATGTGTCTTCCTTTCCTAAATCACATGGATCCACAAAAATCATTGCATATGTTTTCTTTTCTAAAACCACCACTAGTGTCATTGCTTGTGTGTTCCTTTCCTAAACCACATGGATCCACCAGAGTCATTGCATGTGTGGTCATTTCCTAAACCACATGGATCAACCAGAGTCATTGCATGTGTGTTCTTTTCCTAATCCACCACCAGAGTCATTGCATGTGTGTTCCTTTCCAAATCCACATGGATCCACCAGAATCATTGCATGTGTGTTCTTTTCCTAAACCACCACCAAAGTCATTGCATGTGTGTTCCTTTCATACACCACATGTATCCACCAGAGTCATTGCATGTGTGGTCCTTTCCTAAACCACATGGATCCAACAGAGTCATTAAACGTGTTTTCCTTTCCTAAACAACATGGATCCACCAGAGTCATTGCATGTGTGTTCATTTCCTAAACCACATGGATCCACCAGAGTCATTGCATGTGTGTTCTTTTCCTAAACCACCACCAGTGTCATTGCTTGTGTGTTCCTTTCCTAAACCACATGGATCCACCAGAGTCATTGCACCTGTGTTCCTTAACTAAACTAAATTGGTCCACTGGAGTCATCGCATGTGTGTTCTTTTCCTAAAGCACCACCGGAGTCATTTCATGTGTGTTCCTTTCAAACACCACATGGATCCACCAGAATCATAACATGTGTCTTCCTTTCCTAAACCACATGGATCCACCAGAGTTATTGCATGTGTGTTCCTTTTGAAAACCTCCACATGTGTGTTCCTTTCCTAAACCACGTGGATCCACCAGAGTCATTGCATGTGTGTTCGTTTCCTAAACCACATGGATCCGCCAGAGTCATTGCATGTGTGTTATTTTGCTAAACCACCACCAAAGTCATTGCATGTTTGTTCCTTTCCGAATCCACATGGATCCACCAGAATCATTCCATGTGTATTCTTTTTCTAAACCACCACCAAAGGCATTGCATGTGTGTTCCTTTCCTAAACCGCATGGATCCACCAGAGTCATTCCATGTGTGTTATTTTCCTAAACCACCACCAGAGTCATTTCATGTGTGTTCCTTTCATAAACCACATGATTCCACCAGAATTATTGCATGTGTGTTCCTTTCCTAAACCACACGGATCAACCAGAGTCATTGCATGTGTGTTCTTTTCTTAAACCACCACAAGAGTCACTACCTGTGTGTTCCTTTCCTAATCCACATGGATTCACCTAATAATTAAATATGGAAGCCATATGCGGGCTATTCTAATCTTATATTGGTTCCCATTTAAATTTATGTAACGAACCCATGCTATGTTTTGCCTTGTTAAGACAACATTTAAACTGTGGGGTACCTAAACAACATGAACCTATTAAATTAATTGTTGGGACTCCTGTTCCGTTTAATATTGCCTAATTGCATCGCATCTTGCCATGCCATGCATCATATCATAAACATGCTGGATCTTTTCCCGTAGTATTAAATAGTGCATCCGGTGTTTCTTTTAGTGTTTGCTTCTTCGCGGATTAGGCCGTTGAGTGGATGCGAGTATCAACAAGTTCTTCGGATAATGAATCTTCGACAGTGTTTCCCAGGCGAGCATTCTCCCCATTTCTACCTATTTTGCATTTATAGTCATTATTTCCTCCTGTTGATCTATTGCTATCCGTGTCGCATGCTTTAGTGATCCGTACCAGATATATCCCTTGCAGCCTTTATATTGCCTTGGACACATCCTATTGCCTATTGTTTGATAGATAGTCAGTCTTGCGAGTCGTAGTCGCTTGCTCATGTGCTGGTTCGCGTCGTTGTCATTCCACCGTTAACGGAAGGTTGGCTTATGCTTAATGGTGGAGATGCTTTACGGTGGAGTTGATCATGACTTTAAATACAACTATTAAATTGCTGGGATAACTAATGAAAGAGGCTCCGGTGTGCAATATAAGCTATTTGGTTTTTCATGTCCACTTGTGTCCCGTAGGCCCTGAGTACTTGATACATGTTCCTTGATTAGTCGCACTATCCACATCCGGGAGACCCTATGGATCCCCCTTAGCCAGAGCTTGATTCATGTCTTATTTCTTGGGGCCATAAACTAGTTTGGGGCTTTATTACTATCATGTACTTATGCCATGCTTTACTACTTTATTTACGATTGTGCGTGGAGCACCTGTACTGTTTTGGATGCAGAGTGTTTTCGCGGTATCGACAAGCCCAGTCACACTTTCGGGTTCCCAGTCGTTTACAGCCATTGACACAAATCGTGGGTCCGTCTCGGAGCCGGCCAACTTTGTTGCGGGTAGCTTAATGGGGTGCCCCCCTGAAATATTTTATGAATCCTGTGATTGCTTTGTCGTGAAAGCCTCGTTGGGTTTTGATTTGGTTTTTCCGAGATTGATCGTGTGTGTGTTGCTATTTGTGCACCCCTGTAGGGTAAATCTTTCTGAAAGCCGTGTCCATGGTTATGGATGACTTGGAGCACAATATCTCGATCATAGACAAGCATAACTAAAGTAGTGTTATAAATGAGACTTAATATGTGACTAGTAATCAGCTTCACTACAATGGAATGGATAATAAAAGTGCCAACAACTGGTGGAACTGGGGTGTATCTTGTCATGTTATACCTGCCTAGTAAGTATCGCAACTCCAATGGAATGAAATAAACGTGCCAACAACTACTGGGTTCTGGATGTCACATGCTAATTGTATCTGACTAGTAAGTACTGCAACCACAACTAAATGGTTTATTAAAACTGCCCACTACTTATGCTATCAAGATGACTCATGCTATCTATATCTGATTAGTAAGAGCTTCAACTATAATGGAATGAATAAAACTGCCAACTGTGTGAGTTCCTCGGTTTTGACTTCCTCGTTTGGTATCGAGGGGGAAATACCAAGATGGATATGATTGGTGTTAGTATAAGGTTGGTTCCGAATAGTTCTTCTTATCTCTCTCTAATAGCCGACAGTTTATCGAGTCTCTATAGGTTGTTTAGTGCATGCTTCGCTACCGCTTCAGTCCACCATAGCTATGTAGGCAAGAGCCGCCGAATTCTAGCCTCGCCGTGTACTGGTCTCAGTACGGACACTCCTCTTTTTCCTTTGGCCTTTGTCGGCACCCCTTTCGTTTTAGCAGGTTTGAGATCAACGTCGTTAGTAGGGTTACCCTTCCGGCTTGGCCTGGGCAGGGTTATGGATGCCATTGTTTATTCCTCGGGGCTCTTAGCCCCATTTGCATCTTGTCCGTAGTCGGACGCTCTATCGTTTTCAAGGTGATTTGGATCTTTGTATAGTATATCTGTATTCTTGACTCATGGAGTCGTTGTTGTATATATATATATATGTTCTATGGGTTCCATCGTGGACTAATGTGTAATGGTATTACTTCGTTCTCCACCCGCACGCAAGTGCCTGGTGGGCGTCCTTGAATCGTTTCTATGCGGGTTTGGCAGGAAGCACTAAAACTTGCATAGGGCCGTTTCGAGGGTGTTACAACCACCACCAGAGTGATTGCATGTGTTTTCCTTTCCTAATCCACATGGATCCACCAGAATCATTGCATGTGTGTTCTTTTCTTAAACCACCACCAAAGTCATTGCATGTGTGTTCCTTTCATACACCACATGGATCCACCAGAGTCATTGCATGTGTGTTCCTTTCCTAAACCACATGGATCCACAAGATTCATTGCATGTGTGTTCTTTTTCTAAACCACCACCAGAGTCATTGCATGTGTGTTCCTTCCCTAAACCACATGGATCCACCAGACTAACTGCATGCGTGTTCCTTTCCTAAAACAAATTGATCCACTAGAGTCATTGCATGTGTGTTCTTTTCCTAAACCACCAGAGTCATTGCATGTGTCTTCCTTTCCTAAACCACATGGATCCACCAGTGTCATTGCATGTGTCTTCTGTTCCTAAACCACATGGATCCACCAGAGTCATTGCATGTGTGTTCTTTTCCTAAACCACCAATAGAGTATGTGCATGTGCGTTATTTTCCTAAACCAAATGGAACCACCAGTGTCGTTGCATGTGTCTTCCTTTCCTAAATGCACACAAGAGTCATTACGTGTGTGTTCCTTTCCGGAATCACCACTAGTGTCATTGCATGTGTGGTCTTTTCCCAAACCACAACTAGAGTCATGGAATGTGTGTTCCTTTCATCAACCACATGGATCCACCAGTCATTGCATGTGTGTTTATTTCCTAAACCACATGGATCCTCTAGAGTAATTGCATGTGTGTTCTTTTCCTAAACCACCACCAGAGTCATTGCATGTGTGTTCCTTTCATAAACCACATGAATCCACTAGAATTATTGCATGTGTGTTCCTTTCCTAAACCACACGGATCAACCAGAGTCATTGCATGTGTGTTCCTTTCTTAAATCACCACAAGAGTCACTACATGTCTGTTCCTTTCCTAATCCACATGGATCGACAAGAGTCATTTCATGTGTGTTCTTTTCAAAAAACACCACGAGAGTCATTTCATGTGTGTTCCTTTCATAAACAACATGGCTCCACCAGAATCATTGCATGTGTCTTCCTTTCCTAAACCACATCAATCCACAAGAATCATTGCATATGTGTTCCTTTTGAAAACCACCACTAGTGTCATTGCTTGTGTGTTCCTTTCCTAAACCACATGGATCCACCAGAGTCATTGCATGCGTGGTCGTTTCCTACACCACATGGATCCACCAGAGTCATTGCATGTGTGTTCTTTTCCTAAACCACCACTAGAGTCATTGCATGTGTGTTCCTTTCCTCATCCACATGCATCCACCAGAATCATTGCCTGTGTGTTCTTTTCCTAAACCATCACCAAAGTCATTGCATGTGTGTTCCTTTCATACACCACATGGATCCACAAGAGTCATTGCATGTGTGTTCCTTTCCTAAACCACATGGATCCACCAGTGTCATTGCATGTGTAATCTTTTCCTAAAGCACCACCAGAGTCATTGCATGTGTGTTCCTTTCCTAAACCACATGGATCCAACAGAGTCATTACACGTGTGTTCCTTTCCTAAACCACATGGATCCACCAGAGTCATTGCATGTGTGTTCCTTTCCTAAACCACATGGATCCACCAGAGTCATTGAATGTGTGTTCTTTTCCTAAACCACTAGTGTCATTGCTTGTATGTTCCTTTCCTAAACCACATGGATCCACCAGAGTCATTGCACGTGTGTTCCTTAACTAAACTACATTGATCCACAAGAGTCATTGCATGTGTGTTCTTTTCCTAAACCACCACTAGAGTCATTTCATGTGTGTTCCTTTCATAAACCACATGGATATAGCACCCATTGCATGTGTGTTTATTTGCTAAACCACATGGATCCACCAGAGTCATTGCATGTGTGTTCTTTTCCTAAACCACCACCAGAGTTGTTACATGTGTGTTCCTTTCATAAACCACATGAATCCACTAGAATTATTGCATGTGTGTTCCTTTCCTAAACCACACGGATCAACCAGAGTCATTGCATGTGTGTTCTTTTCTTAAATCACCACAAGAGTCACTACATGTGTGTTCCTTTCCTAATCCACATGGATCCACAAGAGTCATTGCACGTGTGTTCCTTAACTAAACTACATTGATCCACCAGAGTCATTGCATGTGTGTTCTTTTCCTAAACCACCACTAGAGTCATTTCATGTGTGTTCCTTTCATAAACCACAAGGATCCACCAGAATCATAGCATGTGTCTTCCTTTCATAAACCACATGGATCCACTAGAGTAATTGCGTGTGTGTTCCTTTTGAAAACCTCCACTAGAGTCATTGCATGTGTCTTCCTTTCCTAAACCACATGGATCCACCAGAGTCATTGCATGTGTGTTCCTTTCCTAAACCACATGGATCCACCAGAGTCATTGAAAGTGTGTTCTTTTCCTAAACCACCAGTGTCATTGCTTGTGTGTTCCTTTCCTAAACCACATGGATCCACCAGAGTCATTGCACGTGTGTTCCTTAACTAAACTACATTGATCCACAAGAGTCATTGCATGTGTGTTCTTTTCCTAAACCACCACTAGAGTCATTTCATGTGTGTTCCTTTCATAAACCACATGGATACACCACCCATTGCATGTGTGTTTATTTGCTAAACCACATGGATCCACCAGAGTCATTGCATGTGTGTTCTTTTCCTAAACCACCACCAGAGTTATTGCATGTGTGTTCCTTTCATAAACCACATGAATCCACTAGAATTATTGCATGTGTGTTCCTTTCCTAAACCACACGGATCAACCAGAGTCATTGCATGTGTGTTCTTTTCTTAAATCACCACAAGAGTCACTACATGTGTGTTATTTTCCTAATCCACATGGATCCACAAGAGTCATTTCATGTGTGTTCTTTTCAAAAACCACCACTAGAGTCATTTCATGTGTGTTCCTTTCATAAACCACATGGATCCACCAGAATCATTGCATGTGTCTTCCTTTCCTAAACCACGTTGATCGACAAGAATCATTGCATATGTGTTCCTTTTGAAAACCACCACTAGTGTCATTGCTTGTGTGTTCCTTTCCTAAACCACATGGATCCACCAGAGTCATTCCATGTGTGGTCGTTTCCTAAACCACATGGATTCACCAGAGTCATTGCATGTGTGTTATTTTCCTAAACCACCACTAGAGTCATTGCATGTGTGTTCCTTTCCTAATCCACATGGATCCACCAGAATCACCGTGTGTTGTCTTTTCCTAAACCACCACGAAAGTCATTGCATGTGTGTTCTTTTCATACACCACATGGATCCACAAGAGTCATTGCATGTGTGTTCCTTTCCTAAACCACATGGATCCACCAGAGTCATTGCATGTGTGTTCTTTTCCTAAACCACCACGAAATCATTGCATGTGTGTTCCTTTCATACACCACATGGATCCACAAGAGTCATTGCATGTGTGTTCCTTTCCTAAACCACATGGATCCACCAGAGTCATTGCATGTGTGTTCTTTTCCTAAACGACCACTAGAGTCATTTCATGTGTGTTCCTTTCATAAACCACAAGGATCCACCAGAATCATAGCATGTGTCTTCCTTTCCTAAACCACATGGATCCACCAGAGTAATTGCATGTGTGTTCCTTTTGAACACTTCCACTAGAGTCATTGCATGTGTGTTATTTTCCTAAACCACCACTAGAGTCATTTCATGTGTGTTCCTTTCATAAACCACAAGGATCCACCAGAATCATAGCATGTGTCTTCCTTTCCTAAACCACATGGATCCACCAGAGTCATTGCATGTGTGTTCCTTTCCTAAACCTCCACTATAGTCATTCCATGTCTGTTCCTTTCGTAAACCACGTGGATCCACCAGAGTCATTGCATGTGTGTTTGTTTCCTAAACCGCATGGATCCACCAGAGTTATTGCATGTGTGTTCTTTTGCTAAACCACCACCATAGTCATTGCATGTCTGTTCCTTTCCTAATCCAGATGGATCCACCAGAATCATTCCGTGTGTGTTCTTTTCCTAAACTACCACCAAAGGCATTGCATGTGTGTTCCTTTCCTAAACCACATGCATCCACCAGAGTCATTGCATGTGTGTTCTTTTCCTAAACCACCACCGAAGTTATTTCATGTGTGTTCCTTTCATGAACCACATGAATCCACCAGAATTATTGCATGAGTGTTCCTTTCCTAAACCACCACCAAAGTCATTGCATGTGTGTTCCTTTCATACACCAGATGGATCCAGCAGAGTCATTGCATGTGTGTTCCTTTCCTAAACCACATGTGTGGGGCCCCCAGATTAATCCTCCGAGAATCCCTGTTATGCATACAACCATGATCCCATGATCAGTTAGTCGTGGCACATAACCGACAAGTATCATTACAACATCCGAGGATATACCGAATTACAACACTTACATAAATGTCTTTATGGCTACATCAATAATCATCAGCGGAACTTCATCAAGCGCAGAGCCCGAGCCATGCCTTAACCTACAGGCAACTAACTGGGAGAAAGTCCTAGCTCGCATAGTCGTCAACTTCCTCCTCTCCTTGATATCTGACCAAGTTAATAGCCAGGGACAATGCCAGCGAGTACATCGAATGTACTCGCAAACCACCGTAGGAGAATAATAATAACAAGAGGATATGCATTATGGCTGTGGTATTAGGAGGGCTCCAAGAGAGGCTCTTTTCTAAAATAGTCTCTCTTGTAGATATAACATCTACATATATTTGTGGAAAACTTTTGTAAAGATTTTGGAAACCTTTTTGAAAAGTTTTGGAAAAAATCAGGACTGGGTCACCCATTTGTTCCCGACTTCCGGTCGTCCCACAACCAAACTCGTTCCATTCCGTTCTGACCATCCCATGGTAAAAACAGGAATCCTTTCCGACCATCCCATGGTCAAAACATTTCAAAACCACATCTTTTCCGAAATCCTTTTTGAAAACAAAACCAGCACCGTTTTACAGAAGTTTGTCCAACCCGTCCTTAACCGCGGGCACGGCTATTCGAATAGTTTTACACTCTGCAGAGGTTGTACACTTTACCCACACCATCCGGGTACTCTACCCTGATCTTCACCGATCATGGGTCGAGTAACTGATCAAGACTCTCCGGATGCCCACTCCAATATAAGTGCCTAACCTATGAGTGTTAATCCCCTCAAAACCGGGACGTCGGGTACCGAGGACCAATCGGAGCCCTTTTTCCACTTCTCGAGTGTGCGCTTTCCATTAGGGGCTCATAGTAACGCGTGGAGGCCAGCATACCCTTTGTTCCTAATTCAGGTCGATGTCCCACATGGAACTTTATCGGAGAAGGCTAGCCCTCCAGGGATCCCCGATCCCCTATAGTAGTTACGAGGCAGCTTATACCAGAATAAACAACCTTCAAATCCAGCACTGTCCCATTCCATAGTAATGTGGTTCCACAAGGTTAAGTTGTTATAGCTAAACTGCAAAGAACCGGGTGCATTTTCTTAAACCTTTTTCCTCTGGTTTTCCTCCAGTATTTCATAAAACAAAACTCTTATCCCTTTCTCAACATCTCTTGGGAGGTCCCACCTCACCAAGGTTTTATCATAAAACATTTGGTAAATCTTTTTCCGGGGTCTTCCCATCCTCTAGCTTTGCTTCGGCTAAATCGGGGGTCTCCAAAGGGATATGGTGTAATACACCACCTACCATACTAGGGGCAAGTAGGTATCATCAAGAGGGTTGTACTTAGTAGTACCATTGAGTAGTGGTTTGGAGGAGGCAAACCACTACCATATATACATCAAGGAATAATAAACAATGTAGTTTCACAAATAGTAGACAAAACATGCATAAGTAAAATAGTAGGACAAGGCTTATGATCAAGAAGGTGGCTTGCCTGATGATCAGCAATATGGCAATATGTACCTGGACTTCTTCTTATAATACCCAATGATACCAATAAGAATTACCACTTCTCCTGCTCTCCGATTTCATCGCAACTATCGTCGTCTAGACATCACATGCAAACAAACAAGGGCCCAATCAACACAATGCACACAAGCACCAATACATATAGCAAGCAAGTGAACAACATCTAACTAGATTGATTAGGCTTCGAGAGGATTGGACCTAGGAGATTGAGATGGTCTTGGAGAAGGGGAGGAACATCTCTTAGGGTTTTATAGCCGAAGGACTACCTAAGAGGGGTTTTGGCACCAAGGACCTGTTCTGTATGACACCATTGTGTAAAAATGATACCAACAGATAGGTGTTGATAAAAATGAAATCAACAAAAGTGGTTTCATTATTTTATCACTTACCAAAGATTTATAGTGATTATTATAGCGAATAAGACTCTAGTTTTAGGAAATAATTCACCAGAAAATTTCGGAAGATCCAAAAATTACTTCCTTTGATGGTTCAGTAGGGTTTGATGTACTTGTTCACTGAGAGTTGGAATCACTCCAATATAGTTACTAGAATGCCCGCAGGTAATTCCCAAAGGCAGTTCTGTAGACATTTTGTCTCTTTTTCCAAATTTAATCTACATAGGATTTTGATATGAGGTAAATGTCAATGGATAGGTATTGTAAATACCTCTCAGTACCAACTGGAATCACTCTTTTTGGAGTTGCAGAGCTACCATAGTGTTTTATCTAGTGAGAACACTAGGGACAAAAATGTTTAATTCATTAAAATTCATCAGAAGCTCAATAAATGGGGAGCTCCTTGATTTTGGTAGTATTTACTGTACCGCAACACAGAGATTTGGAATGAGGTCAAAACAAGTTATAATTTGACCTAGGGAATTTTCTAAAGTCAGAACAAAGCTGTTTTTGTTATTTTTACTAAAGGTAAACTACTGTTCACCTTGGCATGGGACCAAGGTACAAAGATAGGTATGGTCACATGCTACCAAGGGCAGCTGGTTTCACTCCAAATGGATATGTGAAGATCACATAGGATTTTATTTAGTGAAATGGATAGGTGCTAGCATTTTAATTTCCACACAAATTGGAAATGATATTAGGCTGGGTTTTTGGTTGTGCATGTTGGGCAAAACATACAAGAACATGTCAAAAATTGACTCGAGGCAAAGAGGGGTATTTTTAATTTCTATTTCGAATTAAACCATAAGGGTAGTAAACAGATTTATCAATTTGAATAAAGGAAAAAGGGGATAGAGGTTTACTGGGCCTGATCTAAGAGGAAATGGGCCGCAGGGAAACATTTGGCCCACCCGGGCGGGGCACTGCACGGGAGGCCGGGGTTCAAATCGCTGACGGGTGGGGCCCGGTCGTCAGCGGAACCGAGCCGGCGAAGGGGTACGGGGCACTTCCGACCGTTTGATTAAGTGGCGATCGACGGCCGAGCGTCGTCTTCCCCAGCGAAATAAAACAGTGGCGGCAGAACCCTAACGGCAGCAGAGGCTCCTCGAGGAGGGCTCACCGAGGCACACCAGCGTCGGAGGGGTGGCGGAGGAGGAGCGGCGTGGCGTGGTGGTCCAGAAGAGGGGCGGCAACATGGGGTTCGGCGTCTGGAGACAGCTCGTGCTGCAGCGTCTGCGGCGGATGCCGCGGGAGCTCGTCGGAGTGGTCCAGAGATGCATGCAAGGCGACGGGGAGATGATCGGTCGGATGCGGAGGTTGTGGAGCGTCCGGGTGCGATGCATGCAGAGGAGACGAGGCTTGAGAGCCCGGAGGTCTACGGGAGGTGCTCGTCTTGGCCGAGAGCTCGGGTGGCGACTGCCGACGTTCCTGCAACCAATGAAAGGTGGAGGGAGGTTAGGGTAGATCTGGGGAGTGCATGGGACGGCAAAGGAGAGGGGAGGTGAGGTTCAGCATGGGGAAAACTTGCCTCTCTTGCCCAAACCGAGGGAGACTCTCCACTTCTTCCTAGCTTTCGTGGAGCTGGGGAGAAGCAGGGGCTCTAGGTTGGAAGTGGGGAGAAAGGGGGAGTGAATGAGGGGCAGGGGATGGAGCGGGGTGGCCTCTAGCCTTTAAAACCGAGAGGGAGGGCGTAGGAGGGACCAAGTCCATGGACAAGTTTAGGGAAGGTGCATGTAACATCCTAAGACTCTAAGTAATGTTAATCAAGATCCAAATCACCCAATTTAGGGTTAACATTTTTTTTTCTATTTTAAGTATTTAAGCATGCATATAAGAAAGTTCTTATTTTGAAATCTTTGTGAATGGTCACCATTGCTTGATCCATTGGTTGTAAAATGTTTCTATGGTTAATTAAACATCATCTAAATCATTCCCAAGCAAATCCCAAAGAAGATCAAATCAAAAACAATTAAAAATGAGGAATGGTCATTTTGGTCATTTTAATCCACTACACTACTTTGAGTGTTCCTAGCACTCATTTTTCAACAGAAATAATTATGGATCTTTGCACCCCTTGCTAGTACACATAATGAGGTACCAAGGCCCACTTTGTGATCTGCTAAAAACATTCAAATACTAATTTTAAATGACAGTTTAAAATCGAATTCAATGCATATGCCAAGATCACCCCTATTTCAAAAACCATCCAAATGAGCTCCATTTTGAAAACCCTTGCAACCAGAGACTACCTAGTACTAGTGGAGATCACTCAAAAATTTTGAACCCAAAATTAAAATTTTTGCTTCTTGCAGCCATTATGTCGAACAGGTGGCAGGCACAAATCTTGCAAATCTTAGAACACTATAGTGAGTAGTAGTTTTGGTCACCATTTGCGCCTTACTTGGTCCCCTGTTTCCCCCAGCTAGAACCCCGGCCCTAACCCTCTCTCCCTCTCCAGTGTCAGCTCCAGTAGCTCGCTGCCCGAAGCCTTTGCCTAGGTCGACCACAGACGGCTCACCTCAGCCCGTCCCAGGCTCTCCTTCGCTTGCCGGGAGACAAGCGCCATCACACCGCTTCGCGTCGACCAGCCCCTGACAAAAAACGAGCAGAGGACAAGCCTCAATTGCTCACACCCTTGCCGCTGTCCGCCATGCCGATCACCCATGAGCGCCGCGCCCGCCAGAGCCACACATACCGCGCCTAGATCTAGCATTGCGTGTCAGCAGCCGTAGTAGGCCCAACAACCGCCCAGACATCGTCGTTTGCTGCCTCGCGACCAATAGACCAGAGGAACAACGTCGAACATCGCCATCTGCGCGCAGTTCATCGGACACTCCCGACCAGTAGAGACCTCACCTTGCCGCGCGCCTCAAAGGACCGCCAGTGAACAGAGCATCCAACGCCGCCCTCGCCCATGCCGTGAGAGCCCTGCATCATCGTCACCGATGACCTCACTGTCGCCCGGTCTGTCCCCTCATCGACCCTATATAAAGCGGCCACCCTAGCCCCATTTCTCCACACTCCCACACTCCTCACCTCTCACTGAATCTTACCCACCTCTCGCCGAAGCAGCTCAAGCTCTGTCTCGCCGGAATTGAAGCCGAAGCTGCCGCAGCTGGAGGAGAAGGGCGTTTGCGATTTAGAGCACCCCAAGGTCCGCCGCAACCGCACCTCGCCTCGCCGTCGTCTACCAGCCCGTTTGGCCACCTCGCCGACCTTGCTGGATCCCTGGTATGCCCCCAATCGACCCCCACCGCCGCGTCTAGGTCACGTTCTCGCCGGAGTGATCTGTCGTCGACGATGACTCACTTCTGTTGGATCGTCTTTAGATCGTGTGGCCCAGGATGCTAGATACCGTTTCGGTTAAGTTGTGCCGCTGACCGGTGGAGCCCGCCTGTCAGGCAGCCTGCTGCGCGTGCTGTGCGTAGCTGGGCTGGCCCAGTTAGTTCCCGCGCATGTGAAAGTTTCAAATTTAATTTTATCTATTTAGAGTTAATCTAGTTTCTGTCTAGTAGTTTAAAAATCAATTCTAGGAGTTTGACAAATCCAAATTGCATGAAACCAATTTTGCCTGAAAGGTATTGAAAAGATCTATCCAAGCCTGTTGGATTTAATTCATTTAAAGTTATATACCTCTCCTAGTAAAAATAATAAAACAGAAGCATTTGCACCTTGCAACATTTTTATTAAATCAACCAAAATAGATTTTGAGTTGATTCCAACTCTCAAAAATCACATTTCACTATATCTATCTGAATATGTAATAATATTAAGGTTTACACGTAGTGACTTTGGAATAGTACTAAAATAATGCTATATAGGCATTTCTAGTCACTTTAAATCATTAAATAATGAACTTAAACCAAAGTAATTATGATCCAACACTTAAATCACATTCCCACATGCTAAAATATTTGGTGATGACATGTGTCCACATAATCCCATATTTTAAGTGTGAATATTAAATCTTAGTTAATTTTTCAATGAGTAGAAATTAGTTTTCTAAAATAAAAAGGATGAAACTATTGAATTAAACTTGTGATGCTTGTGATGATAATAGATCATCAACTATATGCCTAAGAGTGCTAATTAGACTAGTTAAATATTATTTGGTGATTGTGTACTTCGTATGTATTTATAGACGATAATACCGACCAAGTCTACGAGGAGGAGGAGTTATACCAAGAAGAAGAAGAAAACTTCAACCACTACACTACCCAAGGCAAGATAACACTTGCAAGTATAATGCTTAGCAAGCTAGGATTAAACTAGATGGTTTAGCAAGGATGCTTTAGGCATGCTTTGATTACACTACCTTGACTAGTATTTAGTCCAAGTATTAAATTCAAGCTTTACTTCCTTTAATTTTTTTGTTTATACAAAGTCCTTTACTTGTTTTAAAGGTAGCATAAAGAGTATAAAACTTGGCCTATATAGAACCCTTTAGATGTCATTCTATGGCATGAGATTGTTCCCATTTTTTCCACCTTAGTGAACACTCTTAACTTAGTAGTTTAGAGTAGATAAAAACTTGAGTCACTTTAGATGGGAACACTTGGAGAAAATGAATTGTGAAAACCTTGGAATGATGAGTCATTATATTGAATTGTTTTGACATGTGTTGAGAAACACAAAAGGGTTTATGATGACGAAAATGTTGAGGCATGAGCCTTAACCCTTTTATAAAACTGATGGTTGGATTCAGATGCGATACCATTCCAAATTTACCGTATAACCACACTACCTGAATTGGGTAAGGCTTATCCGGAAGTTTATATGCATTAGTATTAGTTCCCTCGCGGGAGAGGTTTGAGCTGAGGCTACCTCTCAATGTTGTCCACCTATGAAGTGCCCAAGATGACTGATGGTCATGGTTGGGAGGCCATGCTCATAGGAGAGGTGCTTATACTAGGGTGTGTAAAGGAAAGCTTATGTTTGATTATCTGCATACTAAGTATGATGATTCAGGGTTATCCCTAACATATGTATCGAATCTTGTGGTGAAAGTGTAGCACCTCTACAGAGTGTCAAACTATTCGAATAGCCGCGTCCACGGTTATGGACAGTTGGAATGGCCATACTGTTTTGTTGTCAGATGCTTTCCAAAATGACTTATGAAATGATGAACCTTGACTTGACCACGACATGGTTGTGTTTATGACACTAGCTTCCCAACTTAAGTGATTCTAGAACTTTATTTTATCTTTCTTTGCTTCTGAACTCAGCTTAGGTTTCAAACATAACTTTATCAGGTAAACTTAGAGTTAGCACTTTAACTTAGAACTATACTACTTGTTAGTGGTAGTTGCGAGTACTTAAAGAGTACTCATGGCTTTTGTCCCTGGCTATTCTCATGGCCAGACTATGAAGGAGATTACCAAGATGATGGCCAGCAGGACCGCTATGATAACTAGGACTATCTGCCTTTGTCAGCAGTGCTTGTGCCCCTAAAGATGGACCCCACCGCTATGCTTATCTTTTATTTCCGCTGCTTGTTGTATTAAGACCGAATAATGAGATCCTGATTTGTGTAAGACCTTATGTATGGTTTGTAAGACCTTATGTATGGTTTGTAATTGATGATGAAAATGTTGAGGCATGAGCCTTAACCCTTTTAAAAAACTGATGGTTGGATTCGGATGCGATACCATTCCAAATTTACCGTACAACCACACTACCTGAATTGGGTAAGGCTTAGCCGGAAGTTTGTATGCATTAGTATTAGTTCCCTCGCGGGAGAGGTTTGAGCTGAGGCTACCTCTCAATGTTTTTCACCTATGCAGTGCCCAAGATGACTAATGGTCATGGTTGGGAGGCCATGCTCATAGGAGAGGTGCTTATACGAGGGTGTGTAAAGGAAAGGTTATGTTTGATTATCTGCATACTAAGTCTGATGATTCAGTGTTATCCCTGACAAATGTATCGAATCTTGTGGTGAAAGTGTACCACCTCTACAGAGTGTCAAACTATTCGAATAGCCGCGTCCGTGGTTATGGACAGTTGGAATGGCCATACTGTTTCGTTGTCACATGTATTCCAAAATGACTTATGCAATGATAAACCTTGACTTGACCACAACATGGTTGTGTTTATGACACTAGCTTCCCAACTTGTTGCGACCTCAGATCGATAAAGATCCTAAGTCCCTGTGATTAACATGCTAGTCCCTGGATCATTAGCTAGCACTCACAATCGATGAAATATCATGTAAAACACAAGTCTTTATTACATGAATCAAATAATCCAGAGTTTACATTATTACATCAAAAGTGAAACAAAAACAACTTGGAGTCCCATCAATGCCACAGGCAGGTTGAGTGAAGACCCGCGATCCTAGCGCACCTTTCAACGATCTCCAAATTCTGCACATGAAACGTGCAGCCAAACGAGTTGGTCAATACTTTGAATGTATTGGCAAATTACACCAAGGAAAGAACAAGACTAACTCTACATGCAAGGCTAAGAGTAGGCTTTGTGGTTTATTTGCGTAAAGCCAATTTTCACGAAGTAAGAAAAAAAGAGGGAGAATTTTTACCCTACTTTGTAAACATTGTTTAAGTAATATAGGGTCGAATGGAACACGAGGATATTACTCACCAAGTGCCCAATCAACCTAACACTTGGATATTACTCACCAAGTTCCCCAAATCCCACCCATTGGCGAAATTACTCAAGCCCTGGGGTTTTAGAAAAACTTTGAAAAGAGAGAGGAAGATCCTTCAGAGGCTCCATCCTTCAGATGCTCAAAGTGTTCTTTTCCATGAACTCGGCTGATCGATCAGATTGCAATACTCTCGAAAGGTCGTGCACTTTCCCCACAATCCACGATCAAGTCCTTTTACAGACAAGACCATGGCGAAGCCTTCCCTTAGTAGCCCCTCTACCAGCTGGATCTAACCGTGCCAAGAACCTTCATATATTGGTAGCCGGTGAGGTTTCCCACTAAGTACTAAGCCAAGACAGAGCCCATATGTATTGTGGTTGCACGGGAAGCTTCTGAATTCTGAAACATGGCAGACTTCTTTGATTCCTAGGCGGCCGTCCTCCAGCAAAATCCCACTCGATGACCTGACAACCAATCCGCCCAGAAGGAAAACTTAGTTTTATTTTTAAGGGGGTTTTGAGAAGAAAAGTTCGCTCGAGAGAGCTCTCATACTTAGAAAATTCTTGAGTCTTTCGAACCCTCCCAACGGTACTTGATATATATAAGTATATAGCATAGCAAGCATAACTTAGAAAAACAGGATAACCTATTGGGATGGAAAATCCTAAGCATAGAGCTACTCATGGCATACTACAAAACCGCACTTGCAAAATAGTACTAAGAAAATTCTACCAAAATCCTACACATGCATGCTACAGAATTTGAAGAGTAAAACATGCATAGTCAAAACTGGGACATAAACATGAACAAGTGGTGTAACTCGCCTTGATCCGAGCAGCAATCTACACAACAGTACTCCTCAGTGCACTCCGAGCAATCTAACGAAACAAACATGGATCCAATCACAATTTGCACAAAACAAAGTCACGAAGTCGAATATGCATGCATGCAACATGGTAATATGCAAGGATGGATTCGATTTCGACCAAGGGTTTTATTCAGGGGTGTTGTTGAGTTGGGGATATCATTAGAATTAATTCCCCACAGATTTTAAGTATTTTTGGTTAAACCCTAAATAACTAAGCTCAAAACTAGATCTACAACTCCAATCTAACTCGAGACAGATATGAACACCCTAAGCATGATATGATAATTTTCTACAGAAGGTCTTGTCGATACAAAGCCAGCGCAATAAGAATCAACTAAAACGGAGTTACGAATAATTTTTTAGAATTAAAATACTCTAATCTAAACTTTAAATCCTACTGCAAGATTGCAGGGACAAAACAGCAATATTATTGTAGATCTATGTTCTACTCGAAAATATGAATCCAACGGTATATTATACGCAATTTTTGGACTAGTACTCGAATTACTATGGATTTTACAAGATTGGAGTAATTTCTGCCTATTTAAAAGAAAAAAAAGAAAAAGGTGGCCAGCAACGCGGCGACACGTGGCGGCTCGGGACTGGCCAGTGACGCGCGTGTGACGTCGATGCGGGGGTGATGCGGCGATGACGTGGCGGCTGCCATGCGGCGCAACGCGGTTGGCCGGCGCGGTTCGATCGGTTAGATCCGTTGGATCTCGATCCGACAGTCGGAGAGGGCTTACCGGCGGTGGCAACGACGGGCGGCGGTGGCGCGTCGGCGGCGAGGTACGGCAGCGCGGCGGTGCTTCTCCGCCCCGGCTAAATAGGCGACGGCGACCGGCTCCTCGCCGTGGTCGCGTTCCCGGGGGCGACTTCGGATGTCCCTCCCCGAGGTAGCGGCGGGCGGCGGCTGGAGGCGGTGAAGTCCGGCGGCGCTCTGGCGAGAGATTGGCGGCGGCTCAGCGGCGGTTAGCGAAAGAAAATCTAGGGCTTTTGGGGAGGCGTGTCGGGGCTTTATAAAGACGCGATTTCTTGGCGCGGGGGCTACGAAAACCACTCCGAATCGGCCGGAGGTGGTTGTGCCGACGCAGAGACGGCGGCGTGCTCGAGCCGAACTCGGAGGCCCACCTGTCGACGGCTGACGGGTGGGGCCCACCTGTCGGTGACTGCAGGCGCGGGGCGGGCTGGCTGCTGGCGGGCTGCGGCTGGAGCGGCCCACACGCTGCGCGTCGCCCACCCGGTCAGGCGGCGGCAGGTAAGCCCCGGGCTGGCTCGGCCGGCCCGGTTAGGTTAGGTTTCCCTTTTTTTATTTTTTTTATTTTCTGGTTTGCTATTTGACTAATAACTTTTGCAAATGGACTCCGAATTAGACGAAATTTGTTTCTAAAATTTTGTAAAAAGAAGAGGGTTAGAGTAGGACTATAAAATAACCCTTTTGCAAAGGTTTTGGTGGTTCAAAAAGGTTTTACCCCTTTTTGTCTATAATTGACTATGGGGTTTATGAAAATACCTGATGCAGTTTTTGATATGTGATGCCATGATGCAATGATATGATGCATGCTTCTAGTAACATCTGAAATTGCGAAATTTGGGATGTTACACAACATAAGTGATTCTAGAACTTTATTTTATCTTTCTTTGCTTCTGAACTCAACTTAGGTTTCAAACTTAACTTTATTAGTTAAACTTAGAGTTAGCACTTTAACTTAGAACTATACTACTTGTTAGTGGTAGTTACGTGTACTTAAAGAGTACTCATGGCTTTTGTCCCTGGCTATTCTCATGGCCAGACTATGAAGGAGATTACCAAGACGATGGCTAGCAGGACGGCTATGATAACTAGGACTATCTGCCTTTGTCAGCATTGCATGTGCCCCTGAAGATGGACTCCACCGCTACGCTTATCTTTTATTTCCCCTACTTGTTGTATTAAGACCGGATTATGAGATCCTTATTTGTGTAAGACCTTATGTATGGTTTGTAATGGATGATGTACTGTGAGATCCAATCCGTTATGTCTCGCAAAAATGCTAATCCTAGGATTGCGAGGTATGGCATAACGGGCATCTGGGATTAAAAATCCGGGTGTTGACAAGTTGGTATCAAAGCCATCCTGACCATAGGAGACCCTAGTTAGAATGGACGTCCAAACAAAAACTTAGTTTCAAAACCAAAGTGAGTATTTATGAAAAACTATCTCCTCTCTTATCCTTGTGAATTCATTCTTTCTCAAAAATTCATGTTCCCCAAAATTCTTACACTACTACTTAAAATTCGACACACTTGATCACTTCACTAACTTCCTCATCCTAAATTCTTGTAGATGGAGTCTCAGTTCAGCAAGTTCTACCAGTTGGGAAACAGAGGTCAACTGATCTTCGAGAGGGATCTAGATTCACCGTCGGAGTTACTAGGACGCCCACATCCGCAGTTTCTTGGAGCTCAACTTCCAGGACACCGAGGAGGAGACTTACAGTGGCTAGGCACCACGGACCTTAGAGGAAGCATCGATGCACCAACTTCTGGGAGAATTCAGTTCTTCGTGAGAGAGAATAACTGGCTAGATGGATTAGCTAGGGAAATGCATGAAGCTCTCGCACGTCTATGTGCCCTCAACATCAACCAAATCCAAGGAACCCGTTTTGCCCACTATGCAAGACGTGACTTCATGGGAATTCCGATGGAGATGCCAAGTCATCCAGCACTGAAGCGCCAAGTGGAGAACCTCGATTTCTTGTTGTATGATCGTCAGAAGGAGCTAGACAATGCTAGAGAGTTAGCCAACCAGAATCGTGCCATTGCTGACCAGAAGGCCCAGACTTTCGCACTGCTCATCTAGGATCGCTAGTCTCTTCACCGCCAGCGTGCAAAGAAGGATCACACCATCGCCCGTCTTCGCAAGACCGTCAAGGAGGAGGAAGCTCAGCTTGCAACAAAGGAGGAAGAAGAGGAGGGTGAAGACATCCAGGGAGACATGGATTCTTACCTCAGCAATGATGATGACTTTCTGGAGGAGGATGTTGTGGACTTCTACACTAACGATGAGGACTCCGACTTCATCGACGATGAGTAGATGCACTAGAGCACTGTCGTAGAATCAGATGTATCGGTCCCACTGTATTGTAGCTTGCAGAATGGTTCATCAAACCACATGTTTTCCTTTGATTATTATGGTGTGTGTTGTATCGTGTGTTTGCTTGCATGAAAGAAATGAAGTTAGTAGCAAATCCTAAGTCAAACTCAAAGTTTTAGCTTTAAAACCAAAACCATGAACCTTAGAATTTCCCTCTTACCCCTATATCTATCTCAATCTTCAGATGACTCGTGGAAACCAAGGAGGGAGCAGCTCATCGCAAGACCCAATGCTGCAGATCTTACAGAATCTCATCGCAGACCATGAAGCAAGAAGGGCCGAAGGCCAAGCCAACTTAGCAATACTGCAATAGATCGCCCAGATGGCTCTCAACAACCAAGGACACGAAAATCAGGATCATCAAGGATCCAAGCTGAAGAACGTCCAGAATACCAATCCCCCAATCTTTAGCACGTCAGAAAACCCATTAGATGCTGATGACTGGTTGCAGACGATGGAGAACAACTTAGAAGTTGCAGGAGTGGAAGCCAACAAGAAAGTTCTTTTTGCCACCCACTATCTGGCAGGAGATGCAAGAGCATGGTGGAACAGTATCCGCCTGATGAACCATGGTCAAGTGATGACACGGGAAGCATTCAAAGTCAAGTTCAGTCGCACCCACATGCCGCAAGGTCTAGTCAACATGATGAGAGATGAATTCCGCGAATTGAAGCAAGGAAGAATGACTGTGGTAGAATACCATGACAGATTCCTGTCACTTGCCAGATATGCACCTGATGAGATAAACACGGAGGCCAAGAAGAAGGAGAAATTCTTGAACGGACTGCACGATGAGATGCAGAACGTCCTCGTCAACATCCGCTTCGAGGATCTCGAAGAGCTAGTCGACTCTGCCATTCAGATGGAAGGGAAGATTAACCAGGCAAACGACAACCGCAAACATCGTATGATGTAGCAATATGGATCCAGCAGTCACTAGAAGTACCGTCCCAACCCCTCATCGGGATATGTACCAAGGAACAATCGACCCCCAACGTCTCGCCCAAGCTACCCCAATCGTAGCACGGGGAATGTAAAGTCCGGAGGCAACAATCACAATTTGGCAATGCCAACAATTTCAACCGTGCACCTACCAAGAGCAACAACAACAACAACACTGCACCCAGAATTGGCAGCAATGTTGTGCCTGTCGTAGTCAAAGACAAGTCCCAGATCACTTGTTTTAAAGTGTGGAGTGAAGGGTCACTATTCCAATGAGTGTCCCAAGAAGACGACAGCCAATGGCAATGTGAATGCCCCAGCTCAACAGCAGCGTCGTGTTCAACCAGGGAGAAGATTTGCCCCAGGGAACCCTCACAACCGCAACGGTCGTCTCTTCCACATGAACGCCGAAGAAGCCCAAGAAGCGCCAGACGTAGTGCTGGGTATGTTTTCTGTCAACTCAGTTTTAGCAAGAGTGTTGTTTGATTCGGGAGCATCACATTCATTTGTCACCAAAGAATTTTCATGCACTAGTAAGATTCATCCAACCAACCTGAAGCATGTCATGATAGTTCAAATCCTCGGTTCAACAACCAAAGCTAGAAAAAATTGCAAAGCTGTGCCTATCAGAATACATGGGATAGATTTTTATGCCAACCTAATTGTACTTGGAACCAAAGGATTGGAAGTAGTATTAGGTATGGATTGAATGTCAAGGCATAAAGGACTGATAGACTGTGCTAAGAAAGCCATCACCTTGACCAGTAGCTCTGGAGTAATCGTAGAACATATCTTTGAAACCTTACCTCATCAATTCAAGTGCAACAAGAGTGTAGCCCTGCCCACCATTGACCAGGTCATAGTAGTCTGTGAATACCTCGACATATTCCCAGATGAATTGCCAGGTATGCCCCCAGATAGGGATATTGATTTCATTATCGAACTAATCCCCAGAACCGGTCCCATAGCCCAGAGACCCTATAGCATGAACCCCTCAGAGTTAGTGGAACTGAAGAAGCAGTTGGATGCTATGTTAGAAAAAGACTTGATTCAACCAAGCGCTTCGCCATGGAGATCACCAGTGTTATTCGTCGACAAGAAAGATGGAGGCAATCGTTTATGCACAGATTACAGAATGTTGAATGACATCACCATCAAGAATAAGTACCCCTTGCCAAAGATAGAGGATCTATTTGATAAATTGACTGGAGCCCAGGTATTCCCAAAGATTGATCTTAGGACTGGTTATCACCAACTTAAGATTCATGCAACAGATATTCCGAAGACCACCTTTACTACTCACTATGGTTTATATGAGTATACGGTTATGTCCTTTAGATTAACCAATGCCCCTGCTTATTTCATGAAGCACATGAATAAGATCTTTATGAATTTCCTAGATAAGTTTGTAGTTGTATTCATCGACGACATCCTTATCTAATCCATGTCAGAAGAGGAGCATGAGCAACATTTGAGAATCATCCTAGAAACCCTGAGAGAGCATCAGTTATATGCCAAGTTCAGCAAGTGTGAGTTCTGGGTGAAAGAAGTAGGATTCCTAGGACATATTGTGTCTGCCGGAGGAGTCTTAGTTGATCCTGCCAAGATCAAAGATGTCGAAGAATGGGAAGCCCCAACCACTCAAACCCAAGTCCGTGCATTTCACGGATTAGCGGGATACTACCGTAAGTTCATAGAAGTATTCTCGAGCATCGCCAGACCCATGACACAATTGTTGAAGAAGGACAAGAAGTTTGAATGGACAGACAAATATGAAGCCAGTTTCCAGGAGTTGAAGAAGAGATTGATATCAACCCCAATATTGATCATGCCAGACATCAAGAAGCCGTTTGATGTATATTGTGATGCATACAAGATTGGTCTCGGATGTTTATAGATGCAAGAAGGCAAAGTCATAGCATATCTGTCTCGACAACTAAAGCAGCATGAGCAGAATTATCCGACCCATGATCTTGAGCTAGCAGCCGTAGTTTTGGCAATAAAGACATGGCGTCATTATCTGATGGGTAATCGTTGTGAGATTTAGTCAGACCACAAGAGCCTTAAGTATATTTTCACTCAGAAGGAGCTGAATATGAGGCAAAGGAGATGGATAGAATTAATCAAGGATTATGGCCTTGACATTCACTATCACCCCGGCAAAGCCAATATGGTAGCGGATGCTCTTAGCCGATTGCCGTGTAGGCTAAACACTATAATCAAGGAAAAGCAGGTAAGTTTGTATGAAGAGTTGGGGCAGTTCAATACTGAGTTAGTTAGCAAAGGATTCTTAGCTAGCATTGAACTTCAACCGACTTTGATTAGCCAAATCAAGGAAGCCCAGAAGGGAAATGAAAGTATCGACGTATTGGTATAGGAAAGGTACCTGGATTCACTGAAGTAGAAGAAGGAGTACTATGGTACAAAGGACGTATCTGTGTGCCAGCAGATTCGGAGCTGAAGTAAGTTATCATGAAGGAAGCTCATGATACTCTTTATTCTATCCACCCTAGAGGAACGAAGATGTATCAAGATTTGAAAGAGCAATTTTGGTGGCACAAGATGAAGAGAGAAATCGGAAGCTACATCGCCAAGTGTGACATCTATCAAAGAGTGAAAGAAGAGCATCAGAGACCTGCAGGAATTTTGCAACCATTGTAGATTCCAGAATGGATATGGGATTCTGTCGGAATGGACTTTATCACCGGTTTGCCTACTTCCAATAGGGGAAATGACTCAATCTGGGTCATAGTTGATATACTGTCCAAGGTAGCTTACTTCATACCTGTCAAGACTACCTACCAGAGTTCTAAGCTGGCAGAACTTTATATTGCTAGGATTGTTAGTCTGCATGGAACCCCCAAGACCATAGTATCAGATGAGGAACCCAGTTTACCTCAAGATTTTGGCAGAAAGTTCAGGAAGGATTGGGAACCAAGTTGAATTTCAGCACCGCTTATCACCCGCAAACTGATGGACAGACTCAGAGAGTCAACCAGATCCTAGAGGATATGTTAAGAGCTTGTGTGTTGGAATATGGATCAAAATGGGAAGGCTACCTGCCTTTCGTAGAATTCTCATATAACAATAGTTATCAAGCTAGTTTGCAGATGGCACCATTTGAATTCCTATATGGAAGAAAGTGTTGTACCCCTTTGAATTGGTCGCAAGTAGGAGAGAGTCAAATATTTGGACCCGACATTATCCGAGAAGCCAAAGAAAAGGTTCACAAAGTCCGTGAGCACCTCAAGACCGCCCAATCCACACAGAAGATTTATGCTGACAAGAGAAGGAGAGACCTGACTTTCAATGTCAGAGATTTTGTATACCTCAAGGTTTCACCATTGAAAGGAACCCAACGCTTTAGTCTGGAAGGAAAGTTAGCCCCCAGATATATCGGGCCCTTCAAAATTCTGAACCACCGAGGAGAAGTATCGTATCAACTGGAACTTCCTGAGGAGATGTCAGCCATCCACGATGTGTTCCATATCTTGCTAATTCGCAAATGCCTGGAAGTGCCATAAAAGACTGAAGTTTTCAGGAATATCGATCACAGAGCTGTTGAGATCAACAATGACCTGACATATCGTGAAGTGCCAATCCGTATCCTAGAGGAAGCTTACAAAACCACCAGGACCAGGAGTATCAAGTTTCTAAAGATTCAGTGGAGCAATCATACCGAGGAGGAAGCCACTTGGGAGCGAGAAGATTACATTAGGACAGAGTTCCAGATCTCTTTAGTTCCTAGTTTTCTCTGTAAATGTCGGGAGGATAATTTGTTTAAGGGGGGAAGGTTTGTAACATCCTAAGACTCTAAGTAATGTTAATCAAGATCCAAATCACCCAATTCAGGGTTAACAAAAAACTTTTTCTATTTAAAGTATTTAAGCATGCATATAAGAAAGGCCTTATTTTGAAATCTTTGTGAATGTTCACCATTGCTTGATCCATTGGTTGTAAAATGTTTCTATGGTAAATTAAACATCATCTAAATCATTCCCAAGCAAATCCCAAAGAAGATCAAATCAAAAACAATTAAAAATGAGGAATGATCATTTTGGTCATTTTAATCCACTACACTACTTTGAGTGTTCCTAGCACTCATTTCCCAACAAAAATAATTCTGGATCTTTGCACCCCTTGCTAGTACACGTAATGAGGTACCAGGGCCCACTTTGTGATCTGCTAAAAACATTCAAATACTAATTTTAAATGACAGTTTAAAATTGAATTCAATGCATATGCCTAGATCACCCCTATTTCAAAAACCATCCAAATGAGCTCCATCTTCAAAACCCTTGCAACCAGAGACTACCTAGTACTAGTGGAGATCACTCAAAAATTTTGAACCCAGAATTCAAAATTTTGCTTCTTGCGGCCATTATGTCGAACAGGTGGCAGGCACAAATCTTGCAAATCTTAGAACACTATAGTGAGCAGTAGTTTTGGTCACCATTTCGGCCTAACTTGGTCCCCTGGTTCCCCCAGCTAGAACCCTGGCCCTAACCATCTCTCCCTCTCCACTGTCTGCTCCAGTAGCTTGCCGCCCGAAGCCTTTACCCAGGTCGACCACGGACCACTCGCCTCAGCCCGTCCCGCGCTCTCCTTCGCTTGCTGGGAGACAAGCGCCATCACACCGTTTCGCCTCGACCAGCCCCCGACCAAAAACAAGTGGAGGACAAGCCTCAATTGCTCACGCCCTTGCCGTTGTCCGCCATGCCGATCACCCTGGAGCGTCGGGCCCGCCAGAGCCGCACAGACTGCACCTAGCTCTAGCATTGCGTGTCAGCAGCCACAGGAGGCCCAACAACCACCCAGACATCGTCGTTCGCCGCCTCGCGACCAATAGACCGGAGGAACAAAGTCGAACACCGCCGTTTGTGCGCAGTTCATCAGACACTCCCGACCAGTAGAGACCTCACCTTGCCGCGCCTTTAAGCCTCAAAGGACCACTGAGGAACAAAGCTTCCAATGCCGCCCTCGCCCATGCTGAGAGAGCCCCGCAACATCATCACCGATGACCTCACCGTCGCCCGTTCTGTCCCCTCATCGACCTATGTAAACCAGCCACCCTAGCCACATTTCTCCACACTCCCACACTCCTTACCTCTCACTGAATCTTACCCACCTCTCGCCGAAGACGATCGAGCTCTGTCTCGCTGGAATTGAAGCCGAAGCCGCCGTAGTAGGAGGAGAAGGGTGTTCAAAATTTAGAGCACCCCAAGCTCCGCCGCAACCGCACCTCCCCTCGCCGTCGTCTACCAGCCCATTTGCCCACCTCGCCGACCTTGTTGGAGCCCTGGTATGCCCCCAATCGACCCCCACCGCCGCGTCTAGGTCACGTTCTCACCGGAGTGATACGTCGTCGATGATGACTCACCTCCGTTGGATCGTCTTTAGATCGTGTGGCCCAGGATGCTAGATACTGTTTCGGTTAAGTTGTGCTGCTGACTGGTGGAGCCCGCATGTCAGGTAGCCCGCTGCGCGTGCTGTGCGTAGCTGGGCCGGCCTAGTTAGTTCCCGCGCGTGTGAATGTTTCAAATTTAGTTTTTTCTATGTAGAGTTAATCTAGTTTTTATCCACTAGTTTAAAAATCAATTCTGGGAGTTTGACAAATCCAAATTAAATGAAACCAATTTTGCCTGAAAGGTATTGAAAAGATGTATCCAAGCCCATTGGATTTAACTCATTTAGAGTTATAGATCTCTCCTAGTAAAAATAATAAAACAGAAGCATTAGCACCTTGCAACATTTTTATAAAATCAACCAAGATAGATTTTGAGTTGGCTCCAACTCTCAAAAATCACATTTCACTATATCTATTTGAATATGTAATAATATTAGGAATTACATGCAGTGACTTTGGACTAGTACCAAAATAATGCTATATAGGCATTTCTAGTCACTTTAAATCATTAAATAATGAACTTAAACCAAAGTAATTATGATCCAACACTTAAATCACATTCCCACATGCTAACATATTTTGTGATGACACGTGTACACATGATCCCATATTTTAAGTGGTGAATATTAAATCTTAGTTAATTTTTCAATGAGTAGAAATTACTTTTCTAAAATAAAAAAGGATGAAACTATTGAATTAAACTTGTGATGCTTGTGATGATAATAGATCATCAACTATATGCCTAAGAGTGCTAATTAGACTAGTTAAGTATTGTTTGGTGATTGTGTACTCCGTATGTATCTATAGACGATAGTAGCGACCAAGTCTACGTGGAGGAGTTCTACCAAGAAGAAGAAGAAGAAAACTTCAACCACTGCACTACCCGAGGCAAGCAAACACTTGCAAGTATAATGCTTAGCAGGATAGGATTAAACTAGATGGTTTAGCAAGGATGCTTTAGGCATGCTTGATTACACTACCTTGACTAGTATTTACTCCAAGTATTAAATTCAAGCTTTACTTCCTTTATTTTTTTTGTTTACACAAAGTCCTTTACTTGTTTTAAAGGTAGCATAAAGAGTATAAAACTTGGCCTATATAGAACCCTTTAGATGTCCTTCTATGTCATGAGATTGATGCCATGTTTTCCACCTTAGTGAACACTCTTAACTTAGTAGTTTAGAGTAGATAAAAACATGAGTCACTTTAGATGGGAACACTTGGAGAAAATGAATTGTGAAAACCTTGGAATAATGAGTCATTCTATTGAAATGTTTTGACATGTGTTGAGAAACACAAAAGGGTTTATGATGACGAAAATGTGGAGGCATGAGCCTTAACCCTTTTATAAAACTGATGGTTGGATTCGGATACGATACCATTCCAAATTTACCGTACAACCACACTACCTGAATTGGGTAAGGCTTATCCGGAAGTTTATATGCATTAGTATTAGTTCCCTCGCGGGAGAGGTTTGAGCTGAGGCTACCTCTCAATGTTGTCCACCTATGCAGTGCCCAAGATGACTGATGGTCATGGTTGGGAGGCCATGCTGATAGGAGAGGTGCTTATACTAGGGTGTGTAAAGGAAAGGTTATGTTTGATTATCTGCATACTAAGTATGATGATTCAGGGTTATCCCTAACATATGTATCGAATCTTGTGGTGAAAGTGTAGCACCTCTACAGAGTGTCAAACTATTCGAATAGCCGCGTCCACGGTTATGGACAGTTGGAATGGCCATACTGTTTTGTTGTCAGATGCTTTCCAAAATGACTTATGAAATGATGAACCTTGACTTGACCACGACATGGTTGTGTTTATGACACTAGCTTCCCAACTTAAGTGATTCTAGAACTTTATTTTATCTTTCTTTGCTTCTGAACTCAGCTTAGGTTTCAAACATAACTTTATCAGGTAAACTTAGAGTTAGCACTTTAACTTAGAACTATACTACTTGTTAGTGGTAGTTGCGAGTACTTAAAGAGTACTCATGGCTTTTGTCCCTGGCTATTCTCATGGCCAGACTATGAAGGAGATTACCAAGATGATGGCCAGCAGGACCGCTATGGTAACTAGGACTATCTGCCTTTGTCAGCATTGCTTGTGCCCCTAAAGATGGACCCCACCGCTATGCTTATCTTTTATTTCCGCTGCTTGTTGTATTAAGACCGAATAATGAGATCCTGTTTTGTGTAAGACCTTATGTATGGTTTGTAAGACCTTATGATCCTGATTTGTGTAAGACCTTATGTATGGTTTGTAATTGATGATGTACTGTGATATCCAATCCGTTAGTCTCGCAAAAATGGTAATCATGGGATTGCGAGGTATGGCATAACGGGCATTTGGGATTAAAAATCCGGGTGTTGATAGTGCTAGGCAAGCATTGGTGGGCAGTGGTGGTGAGGGGTGAGAGGTGGGGGTGCTCTGGGTTGTGCAGGAGTAGAGAGGGCCAGCTGGTGGCTGCTGCAAGAGGAGTAAAGAGGTTTTACAAGCCAAGACACCCACATGGGGTTAAGTGCTAGTGTCCAAGCACTAAAGGACAAGATGCTATAGTGATTATCTACAGTGGTCATGACCAGAGATGAATGCTAGTTGCTATGGAGGCTTGTTGGTGAAGATTGATGAGGTTGGATGGAGTATTAGTGCAAGGTTTTGATCATAACCCAAAATTGGCAAAGTTGATAACTATGAAGAGGATATTTGAATTGATCTGGGCAAGATGAGTGAATGGTACTGGTAGATGGTTTATGTCAGGATACCTATCCAAGATTTATTTGGGATTTTTCAGATGATTTCTAGTGCCTTTTTGATCAATTAATCAAATAGAGCAGAAATGGTTTCTGGAAGCTCTTTTGATATTTTTACGTTGGACAGGGTTGGTTTTTGGTGTGAGGTGGTCCTAGGTACCAAGGAACAGCTTGAGGAATTTTCTTGGAATTTATTGGGAAGGAAAAGTATTTTTAGACAATTATTTCTTGTTTGTGCCATTTAAGAAAAAAGGCAAATTTAGGTGCGAAGTTGGGGTGTGATATATGGATCTCAATTGAGCCAAAATTTGGGAAGTGTTGTGGCAAAAACCAAACTTTCCTTTACGGAAGGAGTTTTGCTGATTTTGACTATTAAAGAGATTTATTAGGTTTGGAGCTATAATAATTATGGAGAATTATTGATAAATCTTGATTATCAAGGTAGATGATGTAGACAAGGTGTAGCAAGCATTTTCAACCTTGGGATTGGAGAATCCAAGTTGATTTTGGTGGAATACCCTAGATTAAGGATCTAGGGTGATGTTAATTTCATACCATCAAAACATGGTTGTATCTTGGAGTTCAGATCTCCCCTTGGGGCATGGGGTAGATGGATGGATAGACCAAGTGATGTACATCAACATGGTACAGAGTTTTGAGCTTGATCTTGCTTGAGTTCATCAAAATTTGATTTCAAACTTCGAATAAAATAAGCCTGCCAAAGCAGATTATCAACTAGCCTTCAAAACCTTGTGGGTTTGAGGAGCACAAAGATCCAATTGAAACAAGTGAAGTAGATGTTGATAGACCTATATGAGTAGAACAGAACCATTCAAAGAGTTGGTCCGTAGAAGGTTGGATGGTGGTGTGAGCTTCTAACAAAGTAGGCACATTGACTAGATTTGTAGGAATAGTTAATTTCTTGCCTGCAAAACTATCAAGAACAAGTGGGTTGGAGAATGATCTAACCAAGGTCAAGAGTGGTCCTTGGTAGTCCTTATGATGTTTTACAATATGCTTCAAGTGCATTACCAATAATGCACAATGGTTGGGTATATCGAAAAGGTTGTAATTTGGGAGAAGATGAGGTTCTCTTGGTATCTCTACCAAGGGTGAAATTTAAATCCTTCATAAAAGGTTTTGTTAAAGCTAGATATAAGAATAGTAGAAGGTTCTGTCTTGGAAACATAGGGAGATTATGTTATATAGCTCTCCATAGTTTGATCAAATAGAAGCTACTAAAATAGATGGTTGGCAAAGGCTTCTTGGCTCAGGTTTTGAAATGCCAGAACATTTGAGAATATGGAAATTAAGCCAATATAGTTTTGGGAAGTAGCTTTTGTCAAGTGGTGTTGAGGTAAGGAGTATCATATGGTATACACTCACATGCACCAGCACAAGAAAACAACAAGCAAACAATGCAGCATTAAACAGGAAAAAGTTTTTGTTCCCCCTGATTTTTGCATTATGGGAAACTAATCAGGGTTGCTGAAATTGGGATGTTACAGACCTTTCCCCTTAAAAGAATCTCGTCCCGAGATTCAGGAGAGTAGGGTTAGGGGATTTTGAGTCAGGGTTAGCACTACTGGGTTCAAGTGTGCTATCCTACGGACTCCGTCTTTGAAAGTGACTACTCTGCCGATGAAATTGAGCTTCAGTCTTCCTGGATGCACGGAGAGTTGATCAGAGTCTAGTCCCGGTGACGAGGGATGACCTTCTTTTCCTTCTGGACTCTATATCTCGAGGGCTTAGCCTGGGTAGACTACCTTGATTCTGAACTTCACGGAGCACTCGTCGGAGGATAGAATCTACGGTTGGGCGTACCCCTCTCTAAGGGTCCACAACTCTTCCTTAGGGTCATAGCGTATCCTATAACGACGTTGGAGTCAAAACTCTTCAGTTTGATTATGGAAAAGATTTACTCTATTTTTATGGGAAAGACGCGGTCTTTCCCCCTTAGGGTTAAACTAGGGTAGATCGAAGATTTGACGTGGTCCTTTCTTCTTGGAGTCGTGGATTAATGTTTTAAAGACTGTCGCCCATCTTTCTTCTGGAGTAGAGACCTTTAGAAAAATTCTGGGAATCATGACTTACTAGGCTTATATACTACTGTTATTCGTACTTAGCCTATTTGAGTCTCAATTCCTCTAAGCGATTGGTACTGAGCGGTTGGCGATACTGTGGCCTTTCCGGTATGTCTACAGCTGAAATAACAGAGGGACTTCGTAGGATCGTTAGTTAGTTTCTCCTCTGATAACTCCCGGGTTGCTGTTTGGCGAAAGGACGTCAGATCCTGAGATCTCTTCTGAAGTACCGTCCGGTAAACCGTCTTCTGGAGACCGAGTGGAAAGACATAGTCTTTCCACCTTAGAGCTTCACTAAGGTCCATCAGGAAGGGTTTGGATCTTCAATCTTTGAAGGCTGACTTGCTGTTAGCGGAAGGATATATCTTACCTGAATCTTGAGTTGAGGTCTTCGAGTGACGCCCTACTGTATTAGCCTTGGAGGGTGATTTCCTGATTTCCCTTTAAGGGGTTAGCTAAGGGTAAAGCGGCGGTTTACGACTCTTCTTGCTAGTGCTTCGTCAGGGTGGATGCAGTCAGTGTCAGAGAAGAGGTCTTCACTTGAATCTCTTGCGTTGCTTCTGCTTGAGGGCGGAGTGGACTCGTCTTCATGCCTCCTCGTCTTCAGGTTTTTGGATTATTTGGTCCTTTTGGTGAGGAACTTCCGGTTGGCTGGGCAGAGGGATCTATTACTGGTTAGTCCCTCGGGATTGTGGGGAGTTCTAATATACGAAGGGTTAGCGGAGTCAGGTTTTGACTTCTTGTCTTGGTTGACTTATCTGGTAGTTTCTTGTGGATATCAAGGATCCTTTGGTGATCGACTTCCGGCTTCAACGGAATTCTGGCTATAGTAGACTGATAATAACGGAGTGCTATGTGATCGACAAGTCTTGCGAGGTGAGTTGGGCGGGGTATGCCATCCTGCTGAGGTGCAGTCTTTGAGTTGTTCTGTCTGGGCGATGTCGAAATCCTAGTTCTTTCGATGCTTTTCCTCTCATATACTCTCGAGGTTAGTCTGGGTCTCATTACCGACATCTACACAGGGTTTTCCTAAGTTATTAGGTGGGTTATCGCTCCTCGAGTCACATTTTTAAGGAGGTCAAAGCAAACCCGAATATTGCAAATAAGGCGAACAGAGCAAGATAGTCGCAATGTCCTCGGCATACATCACACATCAAGCAACACATGATGCACTTAGGCAAGCAAACACGGTCAACGCTAGGGACCAAGCAGTTAACTACTCGCGATGTAGGGGAATCCTATCCTTAGGACTATTGAACCTAGATACAGTCTTTCTTCAGGTCGGAGTCACTATTTTGCAGATGAAGCCTTCATTGTATCTTGGACACTTCTTGATAGGGCAACACCTGAGGTCTTGTAATTGTGAGGATTCCGCGGGTTAGAGCGATATTGTAGTCTCCTTGTGTTTGCTGGAAGTTGCTTGTATTCATCTTGCTCTCATTGTCTTCAGCGGGTTCTAGATCCTGGTTATTTAAATTCCGTAGGTTTGAAGTTTGGATGAGAGTTAGAGGAATCCATTTTCGACAGCATTTTCTTAGAGTAAGAGAAGAGGTAGAACTTTTTGAAACTCATTGAGAAACTAGTTTTCGAAAGCCGGGTTTTCAAAATAAGGTTCCTGTCTAGCGACCATGCTAACTAAGGTTCTCCTACAGTCAGGATGGCTCTAATACCAAGTCTATGGGGCCCCCGTATTAATCCTCCGATAATCCCTGTTATGCATACAACAACGATCCCATGATCAGTTAGTCGTGGCACATAACCGACAAGTATCATTACAACATCCAAGAATATACCAAATTACAAGACTTACATAAATGCCATTATGGCTAGATCAATAATCATCAGCGGAACTTCATCAAGCGCAGAGCCCGAGCCATGCCTTAACCTACAGGAAACTGACTGGGAGAAAGTCCTAGCTCGCATAGTCGTCAACTTCCTCCTCTCCTTGATATCTAACCAAGTTAATAGCCAGGGACAATGCCAGTGAGTACATGGAATGTACTCGCAAACCACCTTAGGAGAATAATAATAACAAGAGGATATGCATTATGGTTGTGGTAGTAGGAGGGCTCTAAGAGAGGCTCTTTTCTCAAATAGTTTCTCTTGTAGATACAGAATCTACATATCTTTGTGGAAAACTTTTGTAAACATTCTGGAAACCTTTTTGAAAAGTTTTGGAAAACATCACGACTGGGTCACCCATTTGTTCCCGACTTCCGGTCGTCCCACGACCAAACTCCTTCCATTCCGTTCTGACCATCCCATGGTCAAAACAGGAATTCTTTTCCGACCATCCCATGGTCAAAACAAAACTTCTTTTCTGAAATCCTTTTTGAAAACAAAACCAGCACAGCTCTACAGAAGTTTGTCCAACCCATCCTTAACCGTGGACACGGCTATTCGCATATTTTTACACTCTGCAGAGGTTATACACTTTACCCACACCATTCGGGTACTCTACCCTAATCTTCACTGATCGTGGGTCGAGTAACCGATCAAGACTCTCTGGATGCCCATTCCAATATAAGTGCCTACCCTATGAGTGTTAATCCCCTCAAAACCAGGACATCGGGTACCGAGGACCAATCGGAGCGCTTTTTCCACTTCTCGAGTGTGCTCTTTCAATGAGGGGCTCATAGTAACGCGTGGAGGCCAGCATACCCTTTGTTCCTTCTCTAGGTTAATGTCCCACATGGACCTTTATTGGAGAAGGCCCACCCTCCAGGGATCCCCGATCCCCTGTAGTAGTTACGAGGCAGCTTATACCGGCATAAACAACCTTCAAATCCAGCCCTGTCCCATTTCCAGAGTAACGTGGTTGCACAGGGTTAAGTTGTTATAGCTAAACTTCAAAGAACCGGGTGCGTTTTCATAAATCATTTTCCATCGGTTTTCCTCTAGCCTTTTAAGAAAACTCTTATCCCTTTCTCAACATCTCTTTGGAGGTCCCACCACACCAAGGTTTTATCATAAAACATTTGGTAAATCTTTTTCCGGGGTCTTCCCATCCTCTAGCTTTGTTTCGGCTAAATCGGGGGTCTCCAAAGGGATATGGTGTAATACACCACCTACCATACTATGGGCAAGTAGGTATCATCAAGAGGGTTGTACTTAGTAGTACCATTGAGTAATGGTTTGCAGGAGCCAAACCACTACCATATATATATATATATATCAACGAATAATAAAACAATGCGGTTTCACAAATAGTAGACAAAACATGCATAAGTAAAATAGTAGGACAAGGCTTATGATAAAGAAGGTGGCTTGCCTGATGATCACCAATATGGCAATATGTCCCTGGACTTCTTAGAATACCCAATGATACCAATAATAATTACCACTTCTCCTGCTCTCCGATTTCATCGCAACTATCGACGTCTAGACATCACATGAAAACAAACAAGGGCCCAATCAACACAATGCATACAAGCACCAATATCATACAACAAGAATGTAAACAACATCTAACTAGATTCAGTAGGCTTCGAGAGGATTGGACCTAGGAGATTGAGATGGTCTTGGAGAAGGGGAGGAACATCTCTTAGGGTTTTATAGCCGAAGGACTACCTAAGAGGTGTTTTGGGACCAAGGACCTGTTCTGTATGACACCATTGTGTAAAAATTATACCAACATATAGGTGTTGATAAAAATGAATCCAACAAAAGTGGTTTCACTATTTTATCACTTACCAAAGATTTATAGTGATTATTATAGCGAATAAGACTCTAGTTTTAGGAAATAATTCACCTGAAAAGTTCTGTAGCTCCAAATATTATTCCTTGGATGGTTCAGTAGGGTTTGATGTACTTGCTCATTGAGAGATGGAATCACTCCAAAATAATTACCAGAATACCCTCAGGAAATTCCCAAAGACAGTTATGTAGACATTTTGTCTCTTTCTCCAAATTTAATCTACAGAGGATTTTGATATGAGGTAATAGGAAATGGATAGGTATTGTAAGTACCTCTCAGTACCAACTGGAATCACTCTTTTTGGAGTTGCAGAGCTACTGTACTGTTTTATCTAGTGAGAACACTTGGGACATAAATGTTTAATTCATTACAATTCATAAGAAGCCCAATAAATGGTGAGCTTCTGGGCGTTGGTAGTACATAGTGTACCACAACACAGAGATTTGGAATGAGGTCAAAACAAGCTATAATTTGACCTAGGGAATTTTCTAAAGTCAGAATAGAGTTGTTTTTGTTATTTTTACTAATGGTAAACTACTATTTAGCTTGGCATGGGACCAAGGTGAAAAGATAGGTATGCTCACAAGCTACCAAGGGAAGTTGTTTTCACTCCAAATGGATATGTGAAGCTTACATAGGATTTTGTTTAGTGAAATGCATAGGTGCTAGCATTTTAATTTCCACACAAATTGGAAATGATATTAGGCCGGGGTTTTGGTTTTGCATGTTGGGAAAAACATACAAGAACATGCCAAAAATTGAGTCTGGGCAAAACGGGGTATTTTTCATTATTATTTCGAATTAAACCATAATGGTAGTAAACAGATTTATAAACTTGAATAAAGGGAAAAGGGGATAGAGGCTTATTGGGCCTGATCTAAGCGGAAACGGGCAGCAGGGAAACATTTGGCCCACCCAGGCGGGGCACTACGCGGGAGGCCGGGGTTCAAATCGCTGACGGGCGGGACCCGGTCGTCAGCGGAACCGAGCCGGCGAAGGGGTACGGGGCACTTCCGGCTGTTCGATTAAGTGGCGATCGATGGCCGGGCGTCGTCTTCCCCTGCGAAACAAAACAGCTGCAATGGAACCCTAATGTCGGCAGAGGCTCGTCGAGGAGGGCTCACCGAGGCACGCCGGCGTTGGAGTGGTGGCGGAGGAGGAGCGGCGTGGCGTGGCGGTCCAGAAGAGAGGCGGCAGCATGGGGTTTGGCGTTTGGAGACGGCTCGCGCTGCAGCGTCTGCGGCGGACGCCGCGGGAGCTCGTCGGAGTGGTCCAGAGATGCATTCAAGGCGACGGGGTGATGATGGGTCGGAAGCGGAGGTTCTGGAACGTTTGGGTGCGATGCATGCAGAGGAGACGGGGCTCGAGAGCCCGAAGGTCTACGGGAGGTGCTCATCTTGGCCGAGAGCTCGGGTGGCGACCGCCAGCGTTCCTACAACCAAGGAAGGGTGGAGGGAGGTTAGGGTAGATCTGGGGAGCACAGGGGATGACAGAGAAGAGGGAAGGTGAGGTTCAGCATGGGGAAAACTTGCCTCTCTTGCCCGAACCGAGGGAGACTCTCCACTTCTTCCTGGCTTGCGTGGATCTGGGGAGGAGCAGGGGCTCTGGGTTGGAGGTGGAGAGAAAGGGGGAGTGAATGAGGGCCAGGGGATGGAGCGGGGTGGCCTCTGGCCTTTAAAACCGAGAGGGAGAGTGTAGGAGGGACCAAGTCCATTGACAAGTTTAGGGAGGGTGTCGGGCAGGCATTGCTGGGCAGAGGTGGTGAGGGGTGAGAGGTGGGGGTGCTCTGGGTCGTGCAGGAGTAGAGAGGTCCAGCTGGTGGCTGCTGCAAGAGGTGTAAAGAAGTTTTGCAAGCCAAGACACCCACATGGGGTTAAGTGCTAGTTTCCAAGAACTAAAGGACAAGATGCTACAGTGATTAGCTACATTGATCACAACCAGAGATGAATGCTTGTTGCTACGGAGGCTTGTTGGTGAAGATTGATGAGGTTGGATGGAGTACTAGTGCAATGATTTGATCATAACCCAAATTTGGCAAAGTTGATAACTATGAAGAAGATATTTGAATTGATCTGGGCAAGATGAGTGAATGATACTGGTAGATGGTTTAGGTCAGGATACGCCTCCAAGATTTCTTTGGGATTTTTCAGATGATTTCTAGTGCCTTTTTGATCAATTAATCAAATAGAGTAGAAATGGTTTCTGGAAGCTCTTTCGATATTTTTACATTGGATAGGGTTGGTTTTTGGTGGTCCTAGGTACCAAGGCATAGCTTGAGGAATTTTCTTAAAATTTATTGGGAAGGAAAAGTATTTTTAGACAATTATTTCTTGTTTCTGCCATTTAAGAAAAAGGGCAAAAAGAAATAATTAAGGATCTCAAAAATATTTATTTTTGAGGTGGGAAGATGGGGTGTGATATATGGATCTCATTTGTGCCAAAAGTTGGGGAAGTGTTTTGGCAAAAACCAAACTTTCCTTTATGGAAGGAGTTTTGGAGATTTTGACTATTAAAGAGATTTATTAGGTTTGGAGCTATAATAATTATGGAGAATTATTGATAAATCTTGATGATCAAGGTAGATGATGTAAACAAGGTGTAACAAGCATTTGCAACCATGGGATTGGAGAATCCAAGTTGATTTTTGTGGAATACCCTAGATTAAGGATCTAGGGTGATGGTAATTTCATACCATCAAAACATGGTTGTATCTTGGAGTTCAGATCTCCCCTTGGGGCATGGCGTAGATGGATGGATAGACCAAGTGATGTACATCAACATGGTACAGAGTTTTGAGCTTGATCTTGCTTGAGTTCATCAAGAATTGATTTCAAATTGGAATAAAATAAGCCTGCCAAAGTAGATTATCAACAAGCCTTCAAAACCTTGTGGGTTTGAGAAGCACAAAGATCCAATTGGAACAAGTGAAGTATATGTTGATATACCTATATGAGTAGAACAAAACCATGCAAATAATTGGTCCATAGAAGGTTGGATGGTGGTGTGAGCTTCTAACAAAGTATGCATGTTGACTAGATTTGCGGGAATAGTTAATTTCTTTCCTGCAAAACCATCAAGAACAAGTGGGTTGGAGGATGATCTAACCAAGGTCAAGAGTGGGCCTTGGTATTCCTTATGATGTTTTACAATATGGTTTAAGTGCATTACCAATAATGCACAAGGGTTGAGAAAGGGAGACATTCAAAAGGTGATGTTCGAAACATATTTCTAGACTTAGCCAAATTTGGTCGAATTAGGGTTTTTGACTAGAATGTGGGTGGTGATGATTTTGATTGTTTGCAAGGTACCAAAGCATCATAAAGTGGAGGATGTTGAAGAGTAGATTGAGTAGAAGGGATCCCTTCTTGATATTGGTCTTCATTGACTTGGAAACTTCTGGAATGGATCCCTGCAGATTTGATCTGGTTAAGGGTTTTAGATGATCACCTGGTGGCTAGAGATCAGATCCATATTTATATTCTTTCTTAGGGTGTGGTGATTTGGAAACCTCTTGATCCTAGTGATGATCTCCTAGGGTAGCTCATACTACTTCTAAGCAAACAAGTCAAACAGCAGATGAAGGCAAATCATCTTATAACCTAAGAAAACCTACTACTGGGGTTTTCCATCAAGCTTGGCTTGAGGTGGGGTTGGGTATTTCGAAAAGGTTGTAATTTGGGAGAAGATGAGGTTCTCTTGGTATCTCTACCAGGGGTGGAATTTAAATGCTTCATAAAATGTTTTGTTAAATCTAGAGATAAGAATAGTAGAAGGTTCTGTCTTGGAAACATAGGGAGATTATGTTATATAACTCTCCATAGTTTGATCAAATAGAAGCTACTAAAATAGTTGGTTGGCAAAGGCTTCTTTGCTCAGGTTTTGAAATGCCAGAACATTGGAGAATATGGAAATTAAGCCACGATATTTTTGGGAAGTAGTTTTGTCAACTTGTGTTGAGGTAAGGAGTATCATATGGTATACACTCACATGCACCAGCACAAGCAAACAACAAGCAAACACTGCAACATTAAACAGGAAAAAGTTTTTGTTCCACCTAATTTTTGCATTATGGACAACTAATCAGGGTTGCTGAAATTTGGATGTTACAACATGGATCCACCAGAGTCATTGCATGTGAGTTCTTTTCCTAAACCACCACCAGAGTCATTGCATGTGTGTTCCTTTCCTAAACCACATGGATCCAACAGAGTCATTGCACGTGCGTTCCTTTCCTAAACCACATGGATCCACCAGTGTCATTTCATGTGTGTTCCTTTCCTAAACCACATGAATCCACCAGAGTCATTGCATGTGTGTTCTTTTTGAAAACCTCCACTAGAGTCATTGCATGTGTGTTCCTTTCCTAAACCACATGGATCCACCAGAGTCATTGCATGTGTGTTCGTTTCCTAAACCACATGGATACACCAGAGTCACTGCATGTGAGTTCTTTTGCTAAACAACCACCAGAGTCATTGCATGTCTGTTCCTTTCCTAATCCACATGGATCCACCAGAATCATTCCATGTGTGTTCTTTTTCTAAACCACCATCAAAGGCATTCATGTGTGTTCCTTTCGTAAACCACATCGATCCACCAGAGTCATTGCATGTGTGTTCTTTTCCTAAACCACCACCATAGTCATTTCATTTCTGTTCCTTTCATAAACCACATGAATCCACCAGAATTATTGCATGTGTGTTCCTTTCCTAGACCACACGGATCAACCAGAGTCATTGCATGTGTGTTCTTTTCTTAAACTACCACAAGAGTCACTACATGTGTTTTCCTTTCCTAATCCACATGGATCCAAAAGAGTCATTGCATGTGTGTTCTTTTGATAAACCATGTCAACACCCGTATTTTGAATCCCAGATGCCCGTTATGTCATACATCGCAATCCCAGGATTACAATTTTTGCGAGATAGAAAGGATTGGATATCACAGTACATCATCCATTACAAACCATACATAAGGTCTTATACAAATAAGGATCTCAAGATCGAGTCTTAATAAAACAAGCAGCAGAAATAAAAGATAAGCGTAGCGGTAGGGTCCATCTTCAGGGGCACAGGCAATGCTGACGAAGGCAGATAGTCCTAGTTATCATAGCCGTCCTGTTGGCCATCATCTTGATAGTCTCCTTCATAGTCTGGTCATGAGAATAGCCAGGGACAAAAGCCATGAGTACTCTTTAAGTACTCGCAAACTACCACTAACAAATAGTATAGTTCTAAGTTAAGTGCTAACTCTAAGTTTTAACTATAAAGTTAAGTTTGAAACCTAAGCTGAGTTCTGAAGCAAAGAAAGGTAAAATAAAGTTCTAGAATCACTTAAGTTAGGAAGCTTGTGTCATAAACACAACCCTGTTGTGGTCATGTCAAGATTCATCATTCATTTAATAAGTCATTTTGAAAACATCTGACAACGAAACAGTATGGCCATTCCAACTGTCCATAACCGCGGATGCGGCTATTCGAATAGTTTGACACTCTGCAGAGGTGGTACACTTTCCCCACAAGATTCGATACATCTGTCAGGGATAACCCTGAATCATCATACTTAGTATGCAGATAATCAAACATAACCTTCCCTTTTACACACCCTAGTATAAGCACCTCTCCTATGAGCATGGCCTCCCAACCATGACCATCTATCATCTTGGGCACTGCATAGGTGGAAAACATTGAGAGGTAGCCTCAGCTCAAACCTCTCCCGTGAGGGAACTAATACTAACGCATATAAATTTCTAGCTAAGCCATACCCAATTCAGGTAAAGTGGTTATATGGTAAATTTCGAATGGTATCACATCCGAATCCAACCATCAGTTTTATAAAAGGGTTAAGGCTCATGCCTCAACATTTTCATCATCATAAACCCTTTTGTGTTTCTCAACACATCTCCAAACATTTCAATAGAATGACTCATCATTCCAAGGTTTTCATAATTCATTTTCACCAAGTGTTCCCATCTAAAGTGACTCAAGTTTTTATCTACTCTAAACTACTAAGTTAAGAGTTTTCACTAAGGTGGAAAAGATTGGGATCAATATCATGCCATAGAATGACCTCTAAAGGATTCTAAATAGGTCAAGTTTTATACTCTTTATGCTTCCTTAAAAACAAGTAAAGAACTTTGGGTAAAGTAAACGAAGCAAAACTTGAAAATAAGACTTGGGGTAAATGCTAGCCAAAGTAGTGTAACCAGAGCATGCCTAAAGCATCTTCGCTAAACCATCTTGTTTAATCCTAGCTTGCTAAGCATTATACTTGCAAGTGTTTGCTTGCCTCGGGTAGTGTAGTGGTTGAAGTTTTCTTCTTCTTCTTCTTCTTGGTAGAACTCCTCCTCCACGTAGACTTGGTCGGTACTATCGTCTATAGATACATACGGAGTACACAATCACCAAACAATACTTAACTAGTCTAATTAGCACTCTTAGGCATATAGTTGATGATCTATTATCATCACAAGCATCACAAGTTTAATTCAATAGTTTCATCCTTTTTTATTTTAGAAAATTAATTTCTACTCATTGAAAAATTAACTAAGATTTAATATTCACCACTTAAAATATGGGATCATGTGGACACGTGCCATCACAACATATTTTAGCATGTGGGAATGTGATTTAAGTGTTGGATCATAATTAATTTGGTTTAAGTTCATTATTTAATGATTTAAAGTGACTAGAAATGCCTATATAGCATTATTTTGGTACTAGTCCAAAGTCACTGCATGTAATTCCTAATATTATTACATATTCAGATAGATATAGTGAAATGTGATTTTTGAGAGTTGGAATCAACTCAAAATCTATCTGGGTTGATTTTATAAAAATGTTGCAAGGTGCATTTGCTTCTGTATTATTATTTTTACTAGGAGAGATATATAACTCTAAATGAATTAAATCCAACGGACCTGGATAGATAATGTCAATACCTTTCAAGAAAAATTGGTTTCATGCAATTTGGATTTGTCAAACTCCTAGAATTGATTTTTAAACTAATGGACAGAAACTAGATTAACTCTAAATAGAAAAAAACTAAATTTGAAACTTTCACACGTGCGGGAACTAACTGGGCCAGCCCAGCTACGCACGGCGAGCGCAGCAGGCTGCCTGACAGGCGGGCTCCACCAGTCAGCGGCACAACTTAACCGAAACGGTATCTCGCATCCAGGGCCACACGATCTAAAGACGATCCAACGTTAGGGAGTCAACGTCAACGACGGATCACTCCGGCAAGAACGTGACCTAGACGCAACGGTGGGGGTCGATTGGGGGCATACCATGGCTCCAGCAAGGTCGACGAGGCGGGCAAATGGGCTGGTAGACGACGGCGCGGCGAGGCACAGTTGCGGCGGAGCTTGGGGTGCTCTAAATCGAAAACGCCCTTCTCCTCCTGCTACGGCGGCTTCGGCTTCAGTTCCGGTGAGACAGAGCTCGAGCGGCTTCGGCGAGCGGTGGGTAAGAATCATTGAGAGGTGAGGAGTGTGGGAGTGTGGAGAAATGGTTCTGGGGTGGCCGCTTTATATAGGGTCAACGAGGGAACAGAGCGGGCAACGGTGAGGTCATCGGTGACGACGCTGTGGGGCTCTCTCGGCATGGGCGAGGGCTGCGTCCGATACTCTATTCCCCGGCGGTTCTCTAAGGCTTAAAGGCGCGGAAAGGCGGAGCTTCTACTGGTCGGGAGCGTGCGGTGAACTGCACAGACGACGGTGTTTGACGCTGTTCCTCCGGTCTATTGGTCATGAGGCGGCGAACGACGATGTCTGGGCGGTTGTTGGGCCTGCTGCGACTGCTGACACGCAATGCTAGCGCTAGGCGCGGTCTGTGCAACTCTGGTAGGCGCGCCGCTCCAGGGTGATCGGCATGGCAGATAGCGGCATGGGCGCGAGCAATTGAGCCTTGTACTCCGCTTGTTTTTGGTCAGGGCTGGTCGAGGCGAAGCGGTGTGATGGCGCCTGTCTCCCAGCAAGCGAAGGAGAGCGCGGGACGTGCTGGGGCGAGCAGTCCGTGGTCGACCTGGGGCAAGGCTTTGGGCAGCGAGTTACTGGAGCAAACAGGGGAGAGGGAGAGAGGGTTATGGCCGGGGTTCTAGCTGGGGGAACCAGGGGACCAAGTTAGGCCCAAAGGGTGACCAAAGTTACTGCTCACTATAGTGTTTTAAGATTTGCAAGATTTGTGTCTGCCACCTGCTCGACATAATGGCCGCAAGAAGCAAACATTTGAATTTTTGGTTCAAATTTTTTGAGTGATCTCCACTAGTACTAGGTAGTCTCTGGTTGCAAGGGTTTTGAAAATGGACTTCGTTTGGATGTTTTTTGAAATAGGTGTGATCTAGACATATGTATTGAATTCAATTTTAAACTACCATTTAAAATAAGTATTTGAATGTTTTTAGTAGATCACAAAGTGGGCCTTGGTACCTCATTATGTGTACTAGCAAGGGGTCCAAAGATCCAGAATTATTTCAGTTGGGAAGTGAGTGCTAGGAACACTCAAAGTAGTGTAGTGGATTAAAATGAGCAAAATGACCATTCCTCATTTTTAATTGTTTTTAATTTGATCTTCGTTGGGATTTCCTTGGGAATGATTTAGATGATGTTTATTTCACCTAAGAATCATTTTAGAAGCAATGAATCACAGAAACATGGGAATTCTATTCAACTCCTAATTTAAATGCACATACACATGAATGCTTTCATATTTTGAAATGGAAAAGTTTTTGTTAACCCTAATTTTGAGGATTTGGATCTTGATAAGCTTGGATTAAAGTTTTGGGATGTTACAAACCTTCCCCCCTTAAAAAAATCTCGTCCCGAGATTTACAAAGAAAACTAGGAACTAAAGAGATCTGGGAACTCTGTCCTAATGTAATCTTCGCGCTCCCAAGTGGCTTCCTCCTCGGTATGGTTGCTCCACTGAATATTGAGAAACTTGATGCTCCTGGTCTTGGTGGTTCGGTAGGCTTCTTCTAAGATACAGATGGGCACTTCCCGATAGGTTAGGTCATTGTTGATTTCTACAACTCTGTGGTCGATGTTCTTGAAAACTTTAGTCCTTTCTAGCACTTCTAAGCATTTGCGAAGTAACGAGATATGGAACACATTGTGGATGGCTGACATCTCTTCAGGAAGTTCCAGTTGATACTATACTTCTCCTCGATAGTTCAGAATCTTGATGGGCCTGATATATCTGGGGGCTAACTTTCCTTTCAGACTAAAGCGTTGGGTTCCTTTCAATGGTGAAACCTTGAGATAAACAAAATCTCCGACATTGAAAGTCAGGTCTCTCCTTCTTTTGTCAGCGTAACTCTTGTCTGGATTGGGCGGTCGTGAGGTGCTCACAGACTTTGTGAACCTTCTCTTCTGCTTCTCGGAGAATGGTGGGTCCAAAGATCCGACTCTCTCCGACTTGCGACCAATTCAAAGGGGTACGACACTTTCTTCCGTATAGGAATTCAAATGGTGCCATCTGCAGACTAGCTTGATAAATGTTGTTATATGAGAATTCTGCGAAAGGCAGGCAGTCTTCCCATTTTGATCCGTATTCCAACACACAAGCTCTAAGCATATCCTCTAAGATCTGGTTAACTCTCTCAGTCTGTCCTTCAGTTTGTGAGTGATAAGTGGTGATGAAGTTCAACTTGGTTCCCAATCCTTCTTGGACTTTCTGCCAAAATCTCGAGGTAAATTGGGTTCCTCGATCTAATCCTATGGTCTTGGGGGTTCCATACAGACTACCAATCGTAGCAATGTACAGCTCTGCTAGCGTTGCACTCTGGTATGTAGTCTTGACAGGTATAAAGTGGGCTACCTTGGACAGTCTATCAACTATGACCCAGATTGAGTCATTTCCCCTACTAGAAGTAGGCAAACTGGTGATCAAGTCCATTCCGGAATCCCATTTCCATTCCGGAATTTGCAATGGTTGCAATAGTCCTGCAAGTCTCTGATGCTCTACTTTGACTCTTTGACAGATGTCACACTTGGCGATGTAGCTTCCGATTTCTCTCTTCATCTTGTGCCACCAAAATTGCTCTTTCAAATCTTGATACATCTTTGTTCCTCCAGGGTGGATAGAATAAAGAGTATCATGAGCTTCCTTCATGATAACTTGCTTCATCTTGGAATCTGCTAGCACACAGATACGTCCTTTGTACCATAGTACTCCTTCTTCGTCTTCCGTGAATCCAGGTACCTTTCCTGTACCAATACGACGTTTGATTCCATCGATACTTTCATTTCCCTTCTGGGCTTCCTTGATTTGGCTAATCAAAGTGGGTTGAAGTTCAATGCTAGCTAAGAATCCTTTGCTAACTAACTCAGTTCTGAACTGCTCCAACTCTTCATACAACCTTGGCTGCTTCTCCTTGATCATAGTGTTTAGCCTACACGGCAATCTCCTAAGAGCATCCGCTACCACATTGGCTTTGCCGGGGTGATAGTGAATGTCAAGGTCATAATCCTTGATTAACTCTATCCATCTCCTTTACCTCATATTCAGCTCCTTCTGAGTGAAAATATACTTCAAGCTCTTGTGATCTGAGTAAATCTCACAGCGATTACCCATCAAATAATGACGCCATGTCTTCAATGCCAGCACTTCGGCTGCTAATTCAAGATCATGGGTCGAATAGTTCTGCTCATGCTGCTTCAGTTGTCGTGATAGATACGCGATGACTTTGACTTCTTGCATCAATACACATCCTAGACCAATCTTGGATGAGTCACAATACACATCAAACGGCTTCTTGATTGCTGGAGATATGCCCAAGAGGCAATAATAAAAGTGTTTATTATTATATCTTTGTGTTTATGATGATTGTTTACATCCCATGCTATAATTGTATTATTAGGAAACACTAATACTTGTGTGTTTTGTAAACATATAAGAGTCCCTAGTAAGCCTCTTGTTGAACTAGCTTGTTGATTAATGGATGATCATGGTTTCCTGATCATGGACATTGGATGTCATTAATAACAAGGTTATATCATTAGGAATGATGTAATGGACACACACCCATAGTAAGCATAGCATAAGATCAAGGCATTAAGTTCGTTTGCTATAAGCTTTAAAATACATAGTAACCTAATCCTTCGACCATGAGGTTGTGTTAATCACCATCACCGGATGGGTCCTTTGATGGCATCAAACACCACTTCGTAACTGGGTGGTCATAAAGGTGTCATTGGGTATTCTGAAAGTATGTGTTGAAGCGCATGGACCAGGATTGGGATTTGTCCATCCATATGACGGATAGATATGCTCTAGGCCCTCTCGGTGGAATGTCATCTGATTAGCTTGCAAGCATGTGACTGAGTCACAAGGTATGACATATCACGAAATGAGTAAAGAGTACTTGTCAGTAACGAGGTAGAACTAGGTATGGAGATACCGACGATCAAACCTCGGATAAGTATAGTATCGCGTGACAAAGGGAATTGGTTTTGTATGTTAAATGGTTCTATCGATCGCAAAGTCATCGTTGAGTATGTGGGAGCCGTTATGGATCTCCAGATCCCGCTGATGGTTATTGATCGGAGAGGAGTCTTCATCATGTCTGCATATTCACGAACCGTAGGGTGACACACTTAAGGTTCGAAGTTGTTTTAAGTAGATATGGAATGTGTGTTGGAGACCGAATGTTGTTCGGAGTCTCGGATTGGATCCGGGACATCACGAGGAGATCCGGAATTGTCCGGAGAATAAGATTCATATATTGGGAATCATTTTCTGAGTTAGGAAATGTTCCGGAGTATTTGTATGAGGATTCTAGAAGGTTTCGGAATGTTCCGGAAGGTTCTGGAAGATTTCTTGGAGTTTGCTTGAAACCAAGAAAGGATCAAGGAGTCCTTGTGGGGCAAGACAAGGAGTCGTGGGGGAGGAGGACTCCACCCCCCTCCCAATCCGCCGACCAAGGAAGGGAAGGGAGTCCTACTAGGACTCCCCCACCCATGGCGCCTCCCTCCTTTAAATAGAGGGGTGGAGGCGCCACCCCCTGGCCCCCTCCACTATTCCAAACCCTAGCCGCCTCTCTCCTCCTCCTTTCTTCTGCTCAGGCTTAGGCGAAGCCTTGCAGAATTCTCTACTCCACCACCACCACCACGCCGTCGTGCTACTGGGATTCCGTGGAGAAGATCTACTACCTCCGCTGCTCGCTGGAACAGGGAGAGGAAGGTCTGCTTCGACTCCGCACGTGTTACCGACTGCGGAAGCGCTGCCGGAACGCGGCGCCGGAAGGATCGTCCACTCGATCTTGAGATCGGCAAGTGATCGACTACATCAACCACGAGATCCAATCTTGTAACGCTTTCGGATCTACAAGGGTTAGTGCAGATCTATCTCGTTGCACATGTCTAATAGATTAGATCTTGGCTTTTATCTGGATTAGATCTGGGTTTTGTTTGTTCTTGCGGTAGAATTTTTTTGTTTTCCATGCTACGAACCCATCAGTGGTATCAGAGCCAGGTTTATGCGTAGATCTGTTGCACGAGTAGAACACAATGGTTTTGTGGGCGTTGGTGCTCGTGTCGTCTTTTGCTTTGTGTACTTTGCATCTTGCGGTATGGTGGGATGAAGTGGCTCGGGCTAACCTTACATGTCATCGCACATGAGACTTGCTCCACGCTTGACGTGTAACTTGCTTTGCACAAGTGGCTTTGCGGGTGTCTGTCTCTACCACCATAGTATAGATCTAATTTACACTTTGCACTTGATAGCACTTGTATCAATGTTGTGGTTCAGTTTCGTAGGTAAGATCCGTTCTTATTGGAAAGCCCCAAACCACATAAAACATGCAAAGAAAATTATAGGCGTCTAACTTGTTTTTGCAGGGGTTTTGTGATGTGATATGGCCATCATGTGATTGTGATTGTATTTGATGTATGCAATGATCCTTGTTGTAATATGGCAACCGGCAGGAGCCTAATGGTTGTCTTTAATTCTGTTAAGACCTGCGTGTCTATTCATCTTGTAATAGCTTTATTCCAAGTAGTTGTAATAGTTGCTAGTGATGATGGACAACCATGAAGCCGCGCCACTGAACTTGACGCAATGCTGGTGATGATGGAGATCATGTCCGTGCTTTGGAGATGGAAATGGAGATCACACTAATTATGAATTGCCTGTGATGTTAATCATTTATGCATCTTGTATTGCTCAGATCGCGACGGTAGCATTATAAGATGATCCCTCTCACTAAATATCAAGTACTAAAGTGTTCACCCTTAGTTGGCACCGTTGCTAAGACTCGTCGTTTCGAAGCATCTCGTGATGATCGGATGTGATAGATTCTACGTGTGCATACAACGGGTGCAAGCCAGATTTGCACATGCGGAAACTAACGTTAATCTTGACGAGCCTAGCATGTACAGACATGGTCTCGGAACACGGAATACCGAAAGGTAGAGCATGAGTCATATAAATGATATGATGAACATGAAGATTGTTCGCCGATGAAACTACATCTTCTCTCGTGAAGATCGGACTTGGTGTAGTGGACTTGGTTCGTGTAATCACTAAGACAATGTGAGGGATGTTGTTTTGAGTGGGAGTTCACCTAGTTAATTTAAGAATTAAATTTGAACACAATTTATCATAAACTTAGTCTAAACTACTTGCAAATTTGTTGTAGATTATGGCGACCCCCTCCATCAATTTCAATGCGTTCCTAGAGAAAGAAAAGCTTAAGAACAATGGAAGCAATTTCACGGACTGGTTCCGTGGACTGAAGATCGTCCTCAGGGCTAGTCAGTTGACCTATGTGCTCGAAGCACCGCTAGGTGACCCACCTGCACAAGATGCCACCGATGAAGTAAAGAATGTTTATGCCACTCGTAAAAATCATTACTCCACAGTTCAGTCTGCCATCCTGTATGGTTTAGAAGCGGAGCTTCGGAAGTGTTTTGAGCACCATGACCCGTTCTAGATCATTAAGGAGCTCAGGCTGATTTTTGAGACTCGCGCGGCCATGGAGAGCTATGAGGCCTCCGAAAAGTTCTTTAACTGTAAGATGGAAGAGGGTATCTCCGTTAGTGAGCACGTGCTCACCATGTTTGGGTACGCAAACAAGCTCCAAGAGTTGGGGATATCGATTCCTAATGAGTTAGGGATTCACCGTCTCCTCCAATCACTGCCACCGAGTTATAAGAACTTTGTGATGAACTACAATATGCACTGCATGAACAAGACATTGCCTGAACTATCGTCCATGCTGAAAACTGCTGAAGTGGAGATCAAGAAGGAGCACCAAGTGTTGATGGTCAATAAGACCACCAATTTCAAGAGACAGGGCAAGCCTAAGAACAAGGGCAACTTCAAGAAGGACGGCAAGAAAGCTGCCGCACCTGCAAAGAAGCCCAAGGCTGGTCCCAAGCCTGAAACTGAATGCTTCTACTGCAAGGGTGCTGGTCACTGGAAGCGTAACTGCCCCAAGTACCTGGCGGATCTGAAGAATGGCAACATCAAGAAGAAAGGTATATTTGATATATATGTTATTGATGTGTATCTTACTAGTAATCGTAGTAGTGCCTGGGTATTTGATACTGGTTTGGTTGCTCCTATTTGTAACTCGAAACAGGAGCTGCGGAATAAGCGAAGACTGGCAAGAGACGAGGTGACGATGCGCGTTGGAAATGGCTCCAAGGTTGATGTGATCGCCGTCGGCACACTCCCTCTACATCTACCTTCAGGATTAGTTTTGAATTTGAATAATTGTTATTTGGTGCCTGCGTTAAGCATGAACATTATATCTGGATCTTGTTTATTGCGAGACGGTTACTCTTTTAAGTCTGAGAATAAAGGTTGTTCGATTTATATGAGTAATATCTTTTATGGTAATGCACCTGAGATGAATGGTTTATTCTTATTTAATCTCGATAGTAGTGATACACATGTTCACAACATAGATGCTAAACGAATAAAATTGAATGATAATTCTACATACATGTGGCACTATCGTCTTGGTCACATTGGAGTGAAGCGTATGAAGAAACTCCATTCTGATGGACTTCTTGAATCACTTGATTTTGAATCACTTGAAAGATGCGAAGCATGTCTAATGGGAAAAATGACTAAGACTAGGAAGCTTTAATTGTCCAAGAGTTATTTTTCAATGGCTATCTAGGAATAGGAAATGGTTTCATTATCCCTTTGATTCTAGGGTTTTGAATAATGAAGTAAACATGGGTCTTGTCATGGCTAGATGTATAACTAGTTAAAGGTTTCTAAAGAATCCTTACCTTAATACCTCACTAAGCTTATCTTGAGATAAGGAATTCCATTCCTAAATATACTCTATATATCTCTCTTATCTTATTCACAAACATCACATCTTCCTGAATAAGAGAATCATCTGACTCCACTATATCCATCATCATATGATGACATGGTCATGCAACTCAAACAATACTCCATTCTTACTCCTAGTATATAACTCCTCTTAATTAACTACCATTGATGCACCTATCATTGTAGCTACTGCTAACTCCATCTATTAACTTCCTTAACTCCATCTTGCAAGTTCTTCCAAGGCTTTCAAGATTATAGTTCTCTCTATATCCTATGTGATACCAATCCTTTGGGATGGGTATGGTACTACTCACCATAATACAAGTTTGTTCTTGTATCGGCTTGGTTAAGCTACTATACCTTCAACTACCCCATAAAACTCATCTTATATGCTTCATCCTACTCTAGCTTGACTTCTAATGATCAAGCTAGATGATTCAGCTTACTAGGACTTGCCTAATTTGGTATACTCACCACTAACCTTTGATCAAGCAATGCTTAGGCTTCTAATTATCTGATCAAGATCTATATTCAATTAAGTAGTGGACTTGTACTAGTCCCTATATAGGATTTATCTTGTTAAGAAAACCTACTTTAAGTTTATGCACACTTGGCTTAACAAGATTATCATTGGATATTCTAATACTACTAGGTTTCTCATAGCTTCTTAATTACTATCTTAACTCTTAGGTTTAGGTACTTCTTCTAGTTTACTCATAAGTGAGTTAACTCCTCCAACATCCAATGGTTTGATCTCCACTAAGAATCTCATTCTATTGATGATGGCACACTCTACTATAACTAGTTCCTTCTTCTTATTAATTACTTAAGGTCTTTGGAAGGTTAATATAATAGGTTAAAGCTAAAGGCTAATAGGTTATGGGTCAAGAATTGGTTACTCAACAGTGATGATCAACTGACAATAGGATTTGGTTAAATAGGAATGTCACCTCTCAATATCATATTAAGGATATGTTCTAAATGGTCTTGGATTGACTTCCTTTTCTACTCTATTTGTGATAAGAGTTAATGTTTAAGAACTACCATGATACCCATGGTAGGAATAACTATGGAAAACAAGTGTATCAAGATTTAGTTACAGAGTTTCTTTACTTAAGTTTTATACTGAACTTGGTATTCCAGGTTTGTTGTACACAACACCTTGACATCAGCTCTAGAATATTAAGTATTCATCCATGAGTTATTTTATGGAATACCATGTAATGATCTCTAGAAGATCTAGTACACCGTATTAAGTAGTGTGTTGTGGTTTAGTTTTATTACATTTGATCTACCCTTAGATCAAATTATATTACCCAAGATAAGGTTTTTAGCAAAGGTCTTATTGAAATTTATCACAGTTAACTTCATGATATACATCAGTTCCACCAAGTTAAGTGAAGCTTAAATAACTTTGACAAGTTTTATTTAAAAGCGCGAAAATTATCTAGATTTTCTATGCATGAATGCAATGCACACTCTTGTGTTCGGGTTATTTCTAAGCTCGAATGATGGGGTGTTACAGAGTTGGCCTGGTGGGCAGCGCCGGCCGGCGAGGTGGTTCCTTCTCCCCAAGCTAGAGAGGTGTATGCGGTGACCGAACATAGCACTTCATGATGTAGTACAATATAATCGTTGACATAACACCAATGAAACACCGTTCACTAGTATTACATCCCTCAGAGTGATACAACAGAAACACAGCAGGTCCAAGACATGAATATAGATTATAACTCGACTCTTTACAAAAGATCCAGAGAACACTCTAGGTGAAAGAGAGAGAAAGAAACTTCTAACAAAGAAGAATCAGATAACAACTTAGAACTGTCTAGAGACTAAGACTAGTATCTAAACTAATGGGCTTACAATTGCTGCAATTGCAATGCCCTATAGAAGTAGGATTTATGGCTAGAGAATCTGCTTTCATCTACTTAAGAACTTTGTCTTCACTTCGGTTGATGTATATGTTGACTTCATTAACTTTATTGAAGAACTTGAGCTATCGATGATGGTTTCTTGAGTAGAAATTGATGTTGACGTCGTCTTCAACGGGTTAAAACTTAGCAAGGGTTAAGAAGGTCCAATTGAGTATGAGCATACTCAGCAAGTTCACTAAAAGGAGTGTTTGATACACTATCTCTACAGCCAAAGACCAAAGGTCATAGGCAATGCAGGTTTTCCTAAACATTTCTTCAAAGGTTTCTTTTATTTTGAAAACTATGTCCGACAGCCTTCATGGGTTGACCAGAACCTTCCTATGGTTCCTTTCCTATCACGTTCGTAGCTCCTTCCCAGAACAGGGAGTAACATGTCACAATTCTCAAACTCTACAGAGGTGCGTCACTTTTCCCACAAGATACCTTAAGCTTTGTGGCACGACCGGGAGTATGTCCCCGTTCAAACATCCATGGTTTGAGGCCCAACCTAAGATCCAAGCCAATCACAGCCCCCTTCGCGACTCCGCATGTCCCCTTGGTGTACGACATGCCCACATATTGAATTACGACAATGGTTGGTATAGACCGTGAGATGCCAGAACTATCGTGGGACGTTGAGGGTTCCCACCCATATGCTGCATATCCTCTACAAATTACCAATTAATGAATGCTACGAGGATAACAGCCACGACCTGGCCATCCAGATGCATGCGGGAGGAAGAAGATATAGCTGACTTCTCTGTCCCATTCCAAATCTCATGGTTAACGCATAATATACGGCGCTAGAATCACTGACCACATTGGTTGTTAAGTCCTAGATGATATATTCATGTACAATGGCATTTGCATTGCCAGTTATAATATATTAGCTGATCACCCTAGATTAGTAACCGATTCTTCCAAATGATTATGAAAATAGTGTTTTCGACCTTTTCGAAATGCAGGTGTTGACAATAGTTGAGTTACAAGCATAGAAAATAATCAAAGGACATGAGCAAGTTGTGAACTTGCCTTTTGTGATTGCAAGATTATGCACTCACGGTCTTCGAGACCTTAGAAGATCCAAATTCTGAAAGTAACATCATTGGTCCGGTAAGGACTAATGTTTAAAGAAGCAAAATGCAATTATTCCATAAGTAATGTAATGCAATTTGATAAACGCGAATCCCCGGACTAATCATATCTGATCTAGGGTTCAAAACTTTTGATGGGTTCTTTGGAATGTGTTGCACTTTTATACCAATTTCACACTTGTGCTTCTTATTAAGGATTGTGAGTGAGTGAGACAATATGTAAATACAATATTAAAGCACTCAATGGGGCATGTGATCTAGAAGATTCCATAAGCAAGATTATTAATCAATTAGAGCTTTTAAAGAAGTGTTCAAGGATTACTTTTAATGTTTCTTAAAAGAATAACTTTTGAAGAAAATATTACTTTACCAAGTAAAAGCATTTACATCTTAAAGTTAACACTTTAATGTTTTCTTATTAATTACAAGTATTAAAGTAGAAACAATTAATATTTTTGAATAACTATTCCACTAGCAAGTGGAAACTCTTAACACTTCATGAAGGTGAAACACAAGTATTATGTCTTTATGGAAGTGGTGTTCTCTTTATTTTATAAGTGAATAGAATCACTTACTTATTATAGAATTAATACTTGTTTCTATAAACATGGGAATGGTATCATGTTAAATACTTAAAGACATGGTTTAGCTTTTAAAATGGATTCCCAAACTTGTAAAAGAATCATTACTCAAACCTTGATGATTTTATAATTGATAAAATATTTTTGGAGAGTAAGATTTACATAACTTTTAAATGGTAGTTTTAGTAAGTACAACTTAAAATGGTTAGACTTATTTTAACTTAAGGCTAAGCAAAGTTTTATATAATTTGTATGTATTAAGGAAAAAGAAAAGTCTTAACTAGTTTTATTAAACCTTTACCTTTTTATTTTACTTCAAATATAAGAGTGGACATTTTTAGTGTGTAGATTTTAATTTTGTGATCATTTTGGTATATTATAAGTATTTATGGGATTTTTAAATAATAAGATATGATTTTTATAAGTTTTATCACTTAGTTATGTGATACAAAAAGGTATAAAATAAGTTTATAAGTTTATATTTTGTTTTTCTAAGACTTTTGATATATTATACTTATTTTTCTGAATTTCAAATAATAAAATACATTTTTTTAAGATTAATCTCAAATAGGTTTTTTATTAATAATAATAGTTTTCTTATTTAAGTTGTAGAATAAAATATGAAAATAGGTTTATATTATAGAGTTTATTTTTGTGCAGATTTTGATATATAATATATATTTTTCTGAATTATAAAACAAAAGATATTTATTTAACAAAATTGATTCATTTTCTGGAATTAAAAATAAATAACTAAATGTTTTTCTGCGTCAGTGCTGACGTCAGCACTTCATTGAATTCTTTTTACACCAAACCATTTCTACCCTAAGCCACTGACTAGTGGGACCTCTAGCATGTCTTTTCTAGGGATTTATTTATTATAGAAAATGATTACTGAAAAGAAAGTTATATATATATGACATCATATGACGTTAGAGTGACGTCATCAATGGGGATTCCCTCCTAGTCGAGGACGGACTCCATGATTGGGAGCTCGCGGGGCCAAATGGAGGTGTGCGCTCGACATAGAGGAGCAAGGTGAACCTAGGGGTGGTGTCGCCGCTAGTTATTGGTCACTGGAGCTACTTCGGCGACCACAACTTACGATGACTGTCAACACCCCAATTTTTAATCCCAGATGCCTGTTATGCCATACATACCAATCCCATGATTACCATTTTTGCGAGACATAACAGAATTGGTACCACAGTACATCATCCATTACGTACCATAATAAAGTTCTTACAAATAAAAGATCTCATGATCCGGTCTTAATACAATCAAAGCAGTGGAAAGTAACGTAGTAGGGGCTCCATCTTCAGGGTCACAAGCAATGCTGACGATGGGAGATGATCCTAGTTTTCATAGACCTCCTTCTATCCTTCTTCCTAATAGTCCTCCTCATAGTCTGGTCACGGGAATAGCCAGGGACAAAGCCATGAGTACTCTTTACGTACTTGTAAACTATCACTAACAAGTAAGGTAGTTCTAGTAGGAATCTTAATCTCTAGGTTTATTTGCAAAAAGGCAGGTTTATTTCATACTGAGTTTAGAAGTAAAGAAAACTAATTTAATGTTCTACATCACCTAAGTGGGAATCTAGTTTTCATGTCCACACTCCTGTTGTGGTCAAGTCAAAGTCATAGTTCAATTCACAAGTCATTTTTTTGAAAACAGCTGACAACAGAATAGTATGGTCACTCCAACTGTCCATGACCGCAAACTCGGCTATTCGAATAATTTGACACTCTACAGAGGTGGTACACTTTCACCCCAAAATTCGACACATTCGTCAGGGATAACCCTAAATCATCATAATTAGTATGCGGATAATCAATAATAACCTTACAATTACACACTCTAGTATAGGCACCTCCCCTATGAGGTTGGCCTCCCAGCCATGGCCATCTGCCATCCTGGGCACTCCATAGGTGGACAAACATCAAGAGGTAGCCTCAGCTCAACCTCTTCTGCAAGGGAACCCATACTAAGGCATGTAAACTTCCAGTTAAGCTCTACCCAATTCAGGTATTGTGGTTGTATGGTAAAATTGGAATGGTATCACATCTGAATACAACCATCAATTTTTGTAAAAGGGCCAAGACTCATGCCTCAACATTTTCATCATCAAACCTTGTGTTTCTCAACACATGTCAAAACATTTCAATAGAATGAACCATCATTCCAAGGTTTCATAACCATTTTCACCAAGTATTCCCATCTTAAGTGATTAACTTTAATGCTTAGCACTAGCCACTAAGGTTGAGGGTATTTACTAATGAGGGGTGCTAATCAAGTGTAACTATCCAACTCTAGTTTTATGCCTTTTGATGACATCTAAGTATGACTACTTAGGCCTAGTTTTGTACTCTTTATGGTACATATCCTATTTTCCAATACTCACAAATCACTAACTAAAGGTAAAGAACTTTGGTAAAAGTAGAAGAATAAAGCTTGCAAGTAAAACTTGGGATTGGTATAATCAAGTTTGCATATCCAAAGCATGCCTAATGCATCTTGCATAGGTTATCAAGTTTTAAAGTGTTAGCTTGCATAGTTCTATCTTTCAAGTATTAGTTTTCCTGGAGTAGTGGAGTGGTTGAAGTTCTCTTCTTCTTCTTCTTCTTAGTACTCCTCCTCCTCGTATCCCGGGTCGGTACTATCGTCTATAAATGAATACGAGGTACACAATCACCAACCAATACATAACTACTTCTATTTAGCACACAAAGGTTCACACTAGATGATCGAGCATCATCACAACCATTACATGAAATAAAGACTTGATCTTATCTTTCTTGTTTTAGAAAAGTAATTTCTACTCATTGAAAATACTTAAGATTTAATATTTTCCAATTAAAATATGGGATCATATTGACACATGTCATCACCACATATTCTAATATTTGGGAATGTGATTTAAAGTGGTGATCACATTTTTATAAAGTTTAAAATTATAATTTAATACAATTAAAGTGACTAGAAATGCCTATATAGCATTCTTTTAGTACTAGCCCAAGATCACTACATGTAAACCTAAATATTTTGACATATTCAAATAGATCTTGTCAATTGTGATTTTTGAGAGTTGGAATCAACTCAAAAAAATTTATTGTTGATTTTTGAAAAATGTTTGAAGTTGGAAAAGCCTCTGTCTTGTTATTTTTGGTCTACGTGATCTATAATTTCAAATGGTTTGAATCCAGCGGGCTTGGATAAATGATTTGAATCATGAAATTTGGTTCAGTGAATCTCTTCGAATTGATTTTTGAATCTATTGACAGAATCTTGTTTTAACTAAAACTGAAACATCTATTTGAATCGACGCGCTCTGCGCGGCAAACTAAACGGGCCGGCCCAATTGCACCGCGCTGGCGCAGCGGGCTGCTGATATGACGGTCCCATTAGCCAGTGGCTCATTGAACCTGAAATGGTATCATTCAATCGCAATGCTACGATTAGACTAGGATCTAACGGCTGAGGTTCAGCTTCTACGTCGAACGGCTCCGGCGAGATTCTAACCCTATCACGGCGGTGGGGGTCGTGTGAGGCTCACCAGGGCTCCAGCTAGGGCCGGTGATGGGGGCGATCTGGCTTGTCATTGATGCCGGTTCGAGGCGCGATAACATCAGCTCCTGGGGTGGCTCAAATCGATGGCTTTGTTCCTCCTCTGCAGCAGCGGACTCTGGCTAAATTCGGGTGGGTTGGTGCTCGCCTTGCTCCCGGGAGAGGTGTGGGAGGTTCTGTGAGGAGTGGGGAGTGGAATGGTGTGTCGAATTGATGCTGGGGTGGCCTCTATTTATACACCGGCGATGGGGATAGAGCGGAATGGTCTGGCTCCTCCGGCGACGGCGGTACATGGGGCTATTGGGGTGGCTGAGGGTAGGGGTCGATGCGGTGCTTCGGGGTGGTGGTCATGCCCTTCATGGCACGACAAGGGGCGGTCGAGAACGGTCGGGAACGGTCCGCGCTCTAGGCAAAAACGGCGGTGTTCGAGATGGCGTACATCGTCTATGGTCCCCGCGGTGGAGAACAGGCGTGTCTGGGGGTATCTAGTGTCACGGTGAGTGCGGGCACACGCGGAGAGGGCATGGCATGGTGTGTGTGTGTGTGTTGGCTGCGGTGCTCTAGCGCGCTCTTGGCATGGCTGTCAGAGAAATGGGCGCAGCTGTTTCGGGTGGTTCATGGCTTGCCTACGGTCGAGGGGTGGACAGAGGGTGGCGATGGGCGGTCGCCTGTCTCCTGGACATCATGGGAGAGGACGGCGCGGTCTGTGGAGAGTGGTTCGTGGTTGACCAGCGTGGCGAGCTTCGGGCTGCGCTGCACTAGCGCGAACGGCAAAGGGGGAATGTGTCCACTGCGCTACTAGGTGTTGGGGGAGACCAGGGGAGTGAAATGAGGGGTTAGTGGGGTGTGATCACTGCTCAAAACAATAGAAGTTACGTAGAAGTTTTCTGTGTCTGCCAGGTGCTCGACCAAATGGCCGCATGAACTTAAGATTTGAATATTTGGCTGAATTTTGGTGAGTGTTCTGAGTACCTACTTGATAGTCTAAGGTTGCTTGGAAAAGTCAAGGTGAATTGATTTGAGTGGTTTTTGAGAAGTGGTGATCTATGCATATGAACTTGATTCAATTTTGCAATGTCCTTTAAAAAGATTTGGAATTTGTTTCTGTTGGTTTGTAAAGTGGGCTTGGGTTCACTTTTACTTGGTCTAGAAAGGGGTGAAAAGAATTGGGAATGTTTCTGCTATAAATCTTTGAATAGAAGCACTCAAAGTGGTCTAGTGGATAAGTTTGGCCAAAATGACCATTTGCTCATATGATTCATATTTAAATTTCTTTTCTTTTGATTTTGCTTGTAAATGGCCTAGATGATGTAGTATTCATATTTAAACCATTCCTTATCATTTGTAGCAATCAAACATGGCATTTGCACTCATTCATAAACTAATGCAAATCACACATACACTCATATTAAATTTAATAAAAAAAGTTTTTGTTAACCCTAAACTTAGGTGATTAGAGCTTGATAATCTTGATTAATATATTTGGGGTGTTACAAACCATCCCTCCTTAAACAAAATCTCGTCCTGAGATTTAGGAAAAACTAGGAACTAAAGAGATCTGGAAACTCAGTCCTAATGTAATCTTCTCGCTCCCAGGTAGCTTCTTCTTCGGTATGGTTGCTCCATTGGATCTTGAGAAACCGTATACTTCGGGTCCTGGAGGTTCTGAAAGCTTCTTCCAAGATACGGGTGATCCTTGTTGATATCTATGGCGCGATAGGTTAGATCCTTGTTGATATCTATGGCGCGACGATCGATGTTCTTGAACACTTTGGTCTTCTCCGGAACTTCTAGGCATTTGCGAAGTAACAAGATATGGAACGCATCATGGATGGCTGACATCTCCTCTGGCAGTTCTAGTTGATATGATACTTCTCCTCGGCGATTTAGAATTTTGAAGGGTCCAATATATTTGAGGGCTAACTTTCCTGTTAGTTGAAAACGTTGCATTCCCATCAATGGAAAAACATTGAGATACACAAAATCTCTGACATTGAAGGTCAGGTCTCGACGTCTCTTGTCAGCATAACTCTTCTTTCTGGATTGGGCTGTCTTGAGGTGCTCACGGACTTTGTGAACCTTCTCTTCAGCTTCTCGTAGGATGTCGGGTTCGAAAATCTGACTCTCTCCTACTTGCGACCAATTCAAAGGGGGTACATCACTTTCTTCCATATATGAACTCAAATGGGGCCATATGCAAACTAGATTGATAACTGTTGTTGTATGAGAATTCTGCAAAAGCCAGACAATCTTCCCATTTTGATCCATATTCTAGAACACAAGCCCTCAACATATCTTCTAAGATCTGGTTGACTCTTTCAATTATTTCATCAGTCTGTGGGTGATAAGCTGTGCTGAAATTCAGCTTGGTTCCAAATCCTTCTTGGACTTCCTCCCAAAATATTGAGGTAAATTGGGTTCCTCGACCCGATACTGTGGTCTTCGGGGTTCCATGCAAACTTAAGATTCTAGCAATGTACAACTCTGCTAGCTTCGAACTGTGGTAGGTGGTCTTGACAGGTATAAAATGGGCTACCTTGGACAGTCTATCAACTATGACCCAAATAGAGTCATTTCCCCTACTAGATGTAGGCAAACCAGTGATAAAGTCCATTCCAACAGAATCCCATTTCCATTCCGGAATCTGCAATGGTTGCAAAAGTCCTGCGGGTCACTGATGTTCCGCTTTGACTCTCTGATAGATATCACACTTGGCTATGTAGCTTCCGATTTCTCTCTTCATCTTGTGCCACCAAAATTGCTCCTTCAAATCCTGATACATCTTCGTTCCTCTGGGGTGGATAGAATAAAGAGTATCATGAGCTTCCTGCATGATGACTTGTTTCAACTCTGAATCTACTGGCACACAGATACGTCCTTTGTATCACAAAACTCCTTCTTCATCTTCTGTGAATCCGGGTACCTTTCCTGTACCAATACGACGCTTGGTTTCATCGATACTCGCATTTCCTTTCTGGGCTTCCTTGATCTGACTAATCAACATGGGTTCGAGTTCAATACTGGCTAGGAATCCTTTGCTAACTAGCTCCGTTCTAAACTGCTCCAACTCTTCATGTAAACTTGGATGGGCTTCTTTGATCATGGTGTTTCATCTACACGGCAGTCTGCTAAGAGCATCCGCTACCACGTTGCCTTTGCCGAGGTGATAGTGAATATCAAGGTCATAATCCTTGATTAACTCTATCCATCTCCTTTGGCTGATATTCAGATCCTTTTGAGTGAAAATATACTTCAAACTCTTGTGATCCGAATAACTCTCATAGCGGTTACCCATAAAGTTATGACGCCATATCTTCAAGGCTAAAACTACTTCTGCTAGTTCAAGGTCATGGGTAGGGTAGTTTTGCTCATGCTGCTTCAGTTGTCGGGACAGATATGCTATGACTTTGCCTTCTTGCATCAACACACATCCGAGACCAATCTTGAATGCATCACAATACACATCAAAAGGCTTCTTGATATTCGACATAATCAAGATTGGGGCTGAAATCAATCGCTTCTTGAGCTCTTGAAAACTCGCTTCACATTTGTCTGTCCATTCAAACTTCTGATCCTTCTTCAACAATTGGGTCATTTGTCTTGCTATGCTCGAAAATCCTTCAACCAACTTGTGGTAGTATCCCGCTAATCCGAGAAATGCACAGCGACAGCGATAGCGATAGCCCCAACAATTGGGTTTGAGTGGTTTGGGCTTTCCATTCTTCAACATCTTTGATCTTGGCGGGATCGACAGCGACTCCTCCTACCGACACAATATGTCCTAGGATTCCTACTTCCTCCAACCAGAACTCACAATTTCTAAACTTGGCATACAACTGATGCTCTCTAAGGGTTTTAAGGATGGTTCTCATGTGCAGCTCATGGTCTTCTTCTGACTTGGAATATATTAGAATATTGTCGATAAAAACAACAACAAACTTATCTAGGAAGTTCATAAAATCCTTATTCATGAGATTCATGAAATAAGCGGGTTCATTGGTTAATCCAAAAGACATGACAGTGTACTCGTACAATCCATATCTGGTGGTAAAGGCAGTCTTTGGGATATCCGTTGCACGAATCTTGAGTTGATGATAACCAGTTCTAAGATCAATCTTAGAGAACACTCTAGCACCAGTCAATTGGTCAAACATATCTTATATCTTTGGCAGTGGGTACTTGTTCTTGATGGTGACGTCATTCATCTTCCGGTAATCCATGCAGAAACAGTTACCTCCATCTTTCTTATCCACAAACAAAATAGGCGATCTATATGGCGATGCGCTTGATTGAATCAGACCTTTCTCCAGCATAGCATGAAGTTGTTTATTCAGCTCCACTAACTTAGATGTGTTCATGCTATAAGGCCTCTGAGCTATGGATCCAGTTCCATGAACTAGTTCAATAATGACCTCGATGTCCCGATCTGGGGGCATACCAGGCAATTCATCTGGGAACACGTCAGGGTATTCACAGACTACCCTGACTTGGTCTAGGGTTGGTTGGGCTAGACTCTTGTTGCATTTGAATTGATGGGGCAGTGTCTCAGATACATGCTCTACTCATACTCCAGTGCTACTGGTCATGGTTATGGCTTTCTTGGCACAGTCGATTAATCCTTTATGATTCGACATCCAATCCATTCCTAGTACTATTTCCAAACCTTTGGTTCCAAGTACTATTAGATTAGCATAAAAATCTATTCCATGGATTCTGATAGGTATGACCTTGCAAATTTTTCTAGCTTTGGTGGTTGAACCAGCAATTTGAACTATCATAACATACTTCAATTTTGTTGGTTGAATCTTACTAGTGCATGCAAATTCATCTGTAACAAATGCGTGCGATGCTCCAGAATCAAACAACACTCTTGCAAGTACTGAGTTTACAGAAAACATACCCAGCACGACATCTGGCGCTTCTTGGGCTTCTTCAGCATTAATGTGGAATAGGCGACCGTTGCGGTTGAGCGAGTTCCCTGGTGCAAACCTCCTTCTAGGCTGAACATGGCATTGTTGCTAAGCGGGTGCATTCACATTGGTGGCTGCTACAAGCTTCTTGGGGCACTCATTGGAGTAGTGACCCTTGACTCCGCATTCAAAGCAAGTAATCAGAGACTTGTCTTTTCCTGCGACAGGCACAACATTTCTTCCAATCCTTGGGGCAGTATTGTTGTTATTGTTGCCCTTGGGTGCTGCACGGTTGAAGTTGTTGGAGTTGCCGGGGTTGTTGTTGTGGTTTCCTCCAGACTTCAAGTTTCCTCCGCTACGATTGGGGTAGCTGGGACGAGACATCAGGGGTCTATTGTTTCTTGGGGCATATCCTGTAGATGGGTTGGGCCGATACTTCTGGTGATTGTTGGATCCCCTCGAGTGCATCATCCTGCGCTTGAGGTTGTCATTGGCTTGGTTGATATTGCCTTCCATCTCGATGGCGGAATCTACTAGTTCTTCAAGATCTTCAAAACGGATGTTGACTAGAACAGTCTGCATTTCTTCATGCAATCCATTTAGGAACCTCTCCTTCTTCTTGACTTTAGTGTTGATCTCATTAGGGGCATATCTAGCGAGGGACAGAAATTTGTCATGGTACTTGACCACCATCATCCTGCCTTGCTTCATTTCTCTGAACTCATCTCTCATTCTGGTGACTAAACCTTGCAGCACATGGGTGCGGCTGAACTTGATCTTGAATGCTTTCCACGTCATTACCTGACCGTGGTTCATGGTACGGGTGCTATTCCACCAGGCTCTTGCATCTCCTGCCAGATTGTGGTTTGCAAACAGTACCTTCTCATTTTCTTCAACTGCTGCTACTTCCAGATTGTTTTCCATACATCTAAAGGGTCTTCAGACTTACTAAAGATAGGGGGATTGTTATTCTGAAAGTTCTTGAGTTTCGATCCATGGTGATCCTGGTTTCCATGGCCTTGATTATTGTGGGCCATCTGAGCTATCTGTTGGAGAGTGGCTAGGTTGGCTTGGCGTTCTGCTCTACTAGCTTCACGGTCTAAAACTAGCATCTAAAGAATCTGCAACATTGGGTCCTGCGATGAGCTGCTTCCTCCGGGGTTTCCACGAGTCATCTGAAGATTGAGATAGATAATGAGATAAGAGGAAAATTTCTAAGGACCATGGTTTTGTTTTAAAAGTTTTAAACTTTGAGTTTTACTCAGGTTTTGCAAACTAACTTATTCTTCTCATTCATGCATTCAAGCACACAATACAACACACCCACCACAACACAACTAGAAAACAGATGGTTTTCAGAACCATTTTTTGAAACTACGATACAATGGGACCGGTACAACTCATTCCTACAGTAGTGATCAAGTGCATCTACTCATCATCAATGAAGTCGGAATCATCATCATCGGTGTAGAAATCCATGGCATCATCCTCCAGGTAGTCATTGTCATCACTGAGGTATGAGTGAAGGTATCCCTAGATGTCTTCACCTTCTTCCTCTTCCTTTGCTTCAAGTTGGACTTCCTGCTCATGGATGGTCTTCTCGAGGTCGACCACCTTCTTCCGAAGTCGAGTGATGGTGCGATCCCTCTTCTCGCGTTGACGATGAAGTGATTGGAGATCCTTGAAGATCATGGAGAGAGTCTGGTCCTTCTTGGCGGCAATGGCAAGGATGTCGTTGGCGTAGGCTCGAGCATTGTCCAATTCCTTCTATCTATCATATAGTAGGAAATCAAGATTCTCCACCTGGAGCTTCATCTCCGGGTGACTTGGCATCTCAAGTGGCATTCCCATAGAATCACGCCTTGCAAAGTGAGCAAAGCGAGTTCCCTGGATCAAGTTGATGTTTTGCCCACACAGACAGGAAAGAGCTTCATGCATGGCCCTGGCTAATCCATCTAGCCAGTTGTTCTCTTGCACGGTGAATTGAATCTTCTCAGAAAGGATGCTTCCATCTTGCCTCTAAAATCTGCAAATATTAGCCATTGTAGATCTCCTCCTAGGTGATCATTGAGTTGACCTCCGAAGGATTCCAAATGCGGGTGCTCCAAATACTCTGACAGTACGTCTAGATCCCTCTCAAAGATCAGTTGGCCTCTGTTGCCCAACGGATAGAACTTGCAATACTAGACTTCCATCTATAAGAATTCAGGGTGAGTAAGTTAGTGAGGTGATCAAATGTATCAAATTTTTATGTAGGTTCGAAAGAATTTTTGGGGCACATCAATTTTTTTGAAGGAATATCAAGGGTAAGAGTGGGAATAGGTTTTCATAAATACTCACTTCCTTTATTTTTGAAACTATGTTTTTGTTCGGTCGTCCATTCTAACTAGGGTCTCCTATGGTTAGGATGGCTCTGATACCAACTTGTCAACACCCAGATTTTTAATCCTAGATGCATGTCATGCCATACCTCGCAATCCATAATTACCATTTTTGCAAGACATAACAGATTGGATATCACAGTACATCATCCCTTACAAACCATAATAAGGTTTTACACAAATAAAGGATCTCATGATCCAGTCTTAATACAATCAAGCAGCGGAATAATAAAGCGTAGTAGTGGGCTCCATCTTCAGGGTCACAGGCAATGCTGACGATGGGAGATGATCCTAGTTGTCATAGCCGTCATGTTGTCCATCCTCCTGATAGTCCTCCTGATAGTCTGGCCACGGGAATATCCAGGGACAAAGACATGAGTACTCGCAAACTATCACTAACAAGTAAGGTAGTTCTTGTAGGAATCTTAAGCTCTAGGTTTATTTGCAAAAATCCAGATTTATCTAAACTGAGTTTAGAAGTAAAGAAAAGTAATTTAATGTTCTCAAAGTCATAGTTTTCAGATCCACAACCCTGTTGTGGTCAAGTCAAAGTCATAGTTCACTTCACAAGTCATTTTGAAAACATCTGACGATGGAACATTATGACCACTCCAACTGTCGCTGACCGCGGACGCTGCGATTCCAATAGTTTGACAGTCTGCAGAGGTGGTACACTTTCACCACAAAATTCGATACATCCGTCAGGGATAACCCTGAATCATCATACTTAGTATGCGGATAATCAATCATAACCTTTCAATTACACACTCTAGTATAGGCACCTCCTTAATGAGCTTGGCCTCCCAACCATGGCCATCTGCAATCATGGGCACTACATAGGTGGACAAACATCAAGAGGTAGCCTCAGCTCAAACCTCTCCCGCGAGGGAACCCATACTAATGCATATAAACTTCCGGCTAAGCCCTACCCAATTCGGTTATTGTGGTTGTACAGTAAAATTGGAATTGTATCGCATCCGAACCCAACCATCAATTTTTGTAAAATGGGCTAAGGCTCATGCCTCAACATTTTAATCATCAAACCATTGTGTTTCTCAACACATGTCCAAACGTCTCGATAGAATGAAGCATCATTCCAAGGTTTTCATAATAATTTTTCAATAAGTATTCCCATCTAAGGTGATTAAGTTTTATGCTTAGCACTAGCCACTAAGTTAAGAGTGTTCACTAATGAGGGGTGCTAATATTCAATCTCATGCCATAGAATGACATCTAAGTATAACTAGATAGGCCATGTTCTATACTCTTTATGCTATTTATACTAGACGTAAAGAACTTTGGTAAAGTAAAAGAATAAAGCTTGCAAGTAAAACTTGGGACTTGGTATAATCAAAGTGGTATGACCAAAGCATGCCTAGTGCATCTTTCCTAGGTTCTCAAGCTTGCAAGTATTAACTTTCATTGTTAATGATGGCTTGCATGGTTAACTTGTATAATGCTAGCTTGCTAATAATAGCTTGCCTTGATTGGTGCAGTGATTGAAGTTTTCCTCCTATTCTTCAGGGTAGAAATCCTCCTCCTCGTATCCTTGGTCGGTACTATCGTCTATAAAGGAATACGGGGTACACAATCACCAATCAATACTTAACTAACTCTATTTATCACACTAACTCTCACACTTGATGAACTAGCATCATCACAATCATCACATGCATTAAAGAATTAGTTTTATTCATTTTATTTTAAAAAAGTAATTTCTACTTATTGAAATTAATTAAGATTTAATATTCTCCAAATAGAATATGGGATCATGTTGACACATGTCATCACCACATATTCAAATACATGCGAATGTGATTAAAAGGGTTGGTTACATTTTATGAAGTTTAAGATTATTTTTAATAGGTTTAAAGTGACTAGAAATGCCCTAATAGCATTATTTTGGTACTAGTCCAATGTCATTGCATGCAAACCTAAATATTTTTACATATTCAGATATGTATTGTTGAATGTGATTTTTGAGAGTTGGAATCAACTCAAAAGCTATTATGGTTGATTTTTGAAAAATGTTTGAATTTGCAAAAGTCTCTGTCTTGTTATTTTTTCTATAGATTATCTCTAACTCCAAATGATTTAAATCCAATGGGTTTCGATAGATAATTTAATTACCTTTCTAGCAAAATTTGAATCATGTGATTTGGTTTAATGAAACTCTCTGAATTGGTTTTTGAATCTAGGCACGGAATGGGGTTTTAACTAATTTGGAAAATCAATATTTGAATTTCCTGGGCTGCGCGGGAAAGCTAAAAGGCCGGCCTAACTGCACTGCACAGTGCATCGGGATGCTGACAGCGCGAACCCACTGGTCAGCGACTGCATCTAAACGAAATGGTTTCTACGAATCTAGACCATGTGACCTAATTGTAATCTAACGGTGGGAGTCATCATTGACGACGAATAGCTCCGGCGAGGAAGAAGACCTAGCGCGGTGATGGGGGTCTCGCGGGGCTCACCCGGGCTCCAGCTAGGGTCGGCGACGGGGGCAATCGACGTGGTAGACGACGGCGAGGCAAGGCACGGTCATGGTAGGGCTTGGGATTGTCGGAATCAATGGAGCCTTTCTCCTCCAGCAGCGGCGGACTCTAGTGAAATTCTGGCGTGGTGGTGCTCGCCTTGCTCCGAGGAGAAGTGGGGGAGGTCAGTGAGGAGTGGGAGTGGTTTGGTGTGGAGAATGGAGGCAGGGGTGGCCTCCTTTTATAGCGCGAGGAGGAGACCGAGCGGTGGGGCGGTGAACTCGACGGTGGCGTCGCTACAGGCGACTAACGGCATGGCTGAGGGCGTAGGACGGTGCGGTGCTCCATGGCGGTTCTTACGGGCATAATGGCACGGCGTGGGGCGGCGTGGTGCGGTCGAGCACATGTGGTGTTCTGAGCGGAGGCAGAGGTATTTGCGGTGGCGTGAAGCAGGTGCGGGTCGCGCATCGTTGAACAGGGGTGTCTGATGGGTTGGCGTGATCATGGCAATCATGCGCGTGCGCGGTGAGGTCTAGGCACTAGCTGGTGGGGCTGGTCGGGGACGGCGCTCTGGCGCGCTGTAGACATGGCGCGGAGAGGCGGTGCGCGATGCGACTCGGGTGGTCCATGGCTTGGCTAGGTTTGTGTCCTAGACAGGGGGGTGGCAGTAGAGTGTGACGTAGCTCCTAGACATCCTGGATGGGCGCGGGGCGGTCTGCTACGAGCTGGCCACGGTCGGCTGGCGATGACCACAAATGGGCGGCACTCCATTGTGCTCCACGACGAAGGGGTTTGGTCTAGGTGCTGGTTGGACTCGAAGGGACCAGGGGGCTAAGAGGGGACCAAATGGTCGAGGTTTCCTGTGCACTACAGTGAAGTTAGGCAGAGGTTAATTCTCTGTAGACAAGGTGTTTGTGTAAATGGCCGCATGAAATATACTTTGCAATTTTTGATTCAAATTTTTTGAGTGATCATAAGTTAAGCTTGAGAGTCTAGGTTTGCTTGGATAGGTCCAGGGGAATTGATTTGGTAGGTTTTTTAAAAAGTGTGATCTTAACATATGAAATAGATTCAATTTTCCATTGTCCATTAAATTGATTTGCTAGATGTTTTTGTAAGTTTGTAAAGTGGGCCTTGATACACTTTTACTTGGTCTAGCAAGGGGTGAAAAGAAGTGGAATTGTTTCTGTTAGAATTCTTCTTCTAGGAACACTCAAAGTGGCCTAGTGGTTTTCTTTTGTCAAAATGGCCATTTGGTTTATTTATTCATATTTGATTTATTTTTCTTTGGATTTTGTTTGTAATTAGCCTAGATGATGTAGTATTGACCTTTAAACCAGTTCACATCATTTAGAACAATCAAGCATGGCATATAGACTCAATTCTACACTAATGCAAACACAAATGCATTCATATTCATTTTATTAATAAAAGTTTTTGTTAACCCTAAATTGGGGTGATTAGGACTTGATAAATTTGATTAGAAGTTTTGCGATGTTACACTAAGGGATCCTTAGACTTACTAAATATAGGTGGGTTGGCATTCTGAAAGTTCTTAAGTTTGGATCCATGATGATCTTGGTTTCCATGGCCTTGATTATTGTGGGCCATCTGAGCTATCTGTTGAACAGTGGCTAAGTTGGAATGGCATTCGGCTCTACTAGCTTCACGGTCAGAAACTAACATTTGCAGAATCTGCAGCATTGTGTCCTGAGATGAACTGCTTCCTCCGAGGTTACCGCGAGTCATCTGAAGATTGAGATAGATAATGAGACAAGGGGGAAATTTCTAAGGTTCATGGTTTTGTTTCAAAGCTTTAAACTTTGAGTTTGACTCTGGTTTTGCAAACTAACAACTTCCTCTCATTCATTCATTCATTCATTCATTCAAGCACACAATACAAACACACACCACAACACAAAATAGAAAACAAATGGTTAACAACCATTATGTGAACCGGATACAACTCATTCCTACAGTAGTGCTCAAGTTCATCTAATCATCATCAATGAAGGAGGAATCATCATCAGTGTGTAACTCCATGGCATCATCCTCTAGGTAATCATCATCATCATCGAGGTAAGAGTAGAGATATCCCTGTATATCTTCACCTTCCTCCTCCTTCGCTTCAAGGCGGATCTCCTAATCGCGGATGGTCTTCTCGAGAGTGGCCACCTTCTTGCAAAGATGATTGATGACGCGATCCTTCTTGTCATGCTGACGACGAAGTGATTTGCGCTCCTTGGCAATGATGGAGAGAGTCTGGTCCTTCTTGACTGCAATGGCATGGTTATGGTTGGCGTAGGCACGGGCGTTGTCCGACTACTTCTATCTATCATACAACATGAAGTCGATATTATCCACCTGTTGCTTCAGCTCCGGGTGTCTTATCATCTCTAAGGGCATTCCCATAGAATCACGCCTTGCGTAGTGAGAAAAGCGGCTTCCCTGGACCTGGTTGATGTTTTGCCCACACAGACGGGCAAGAACTTCATGCATAGCCCTGGCTAATCCGTCTAGCCAGTTGTTCTCCCTCAAGCTGCAATTGGATATCCTCCGAAGTGGGTGCTTCCATCTTGCCTCAAATATCTACAACTATCAGCCATTGTAGATCTCCTCCTACATGACCGTTGAGTTTTGCCCCGAAGAACTCCCGGTGCGGGCGCGCACGATACTCCGCGAGTGCATCGAGATCCCTCTGAAAGATCAGGTGGCCTCCCTTGCCCAACTGGTAGAACTTGCAATACGCGACCTCCATCTATAATAATTTTGGGTGAGCAAGTTAGTGGGCTGATGAAGTGTGTCAAATTTTATGTACGATTGCAAGAATTTTTTAGGAACATGAATTTTTTTGAAAGAATCTCAATGATAAGAGTGGGAATAGATTTTCATAAATACTTACTTATTTTATTTTGAAACTAAGTTTTTGTTCAGACGTCCGTTCTAACTAGGGTCTCCTATGGTCAGGATGGCTCTGATACCAACTTATCCACACCCGGATTTTTAATCCCAAATGCATGTTATGCCATACATCGCAATACCACGATTACCATTTTTGCGAGACATAACAGAAATGGTACCACAATACATAATCCATTACAAACCATAATAAAGGTATTACAAATAAAGGATCTCATGATCCAGTCTTACTACAATCAAAGAAGTGGAAACTAATGTAGTAGGGGCTCCATCTTAAGGGTCACAGGCAATGCTGACGATGGGAGATGATCCTAGTTTTCATAGACCTCCTATTGTCCATCTTCCTAGTAGTCCTCCTCATATTATGGCCATGGGAATATCCAGTGACAAAGATATGAGTACTCTTTAAGTACTTGCAAACTATCACTATCAAGTAAGGTAGTTCTAGTAGGAATCTTAAGCTCTAGGTTTATTTGCAAAAAGCCAGGTTTATTTTATACTGAGTTTAGAAGTAAAGAAAACTAATTTAATGTTCTACATCACCTAAGTGGGAATCTAGTTTTCATGTCCACACTCCTGTTGTGGTCAAGTTAAAGTCATAGTTCAATTCACAAGTCATTTTTTTAAACATCTGACAACAGAACAGTATGGCCACTCCAACTGTCCATGACCACGGACGTGGCTATTCGAATAGTTTGACACTCTGCAGAGGTGGTACACTTCCACCACAAAATTTGATATATTCGTCAGGGATAACCCTGAATCGTCATACTTAGTATGCGGATAATCAATCATAACCTTTCAATTACACACTCTAGCATAGGCACCTCCCCTATGAGCTTACCCTCCCAGCCATGGCCATCTGCCATCCTGGGCACTGCATTGGTGGACAAACATCAAGCGGTACCCTCAGCTCAAACCTCTCCCGTGAGGGAACACATACTAATGCATATAAACTTCTGGCTAAGCCCTACCCAATTCGGGTATTGTGGTTGTACGGTAAAATTGGAATGGTATCGCATCCGAACCCAACCATCAATTTTTTGTAAAAAGGGCTAAGGCTCATGCCTCAACATTTTCATCATCAACCCTTGTGTTTCTGAACACATGTCAAAACATTTCAATAGAATGAACCATCATTCCAAGGTTTTCATAACCATTTTCACCAAGTATTCCCATCTAAAGTGATTAACTTTTATGCTTAGCACTAGCTACTAAGGTTGAGGGTATTCACTAATGAGGGGTGCTAATCAAGTGTAACTATCCAACTCTGGTTTTATGCCTTTTGATGACATCTAAGTATGAGTACTTAGGCCTAGTTTTGTAATCTTTATGGTACATATCCTATTTTCCAATACTCACAAATCACTAACTAAAGGTAAAGAACTTTGGTAAAAGTAAAAGAATAAAGATTGCAATTAAAATTTGGAATTGGTATAATCAAGGTTGCATAACCAAAGCATTCCTAATGCATCTTGAATAGGTTAGCAAGTTTGCAAGTGTTAGCTTGCATAGTTCTAGCTTACAAGTATTAGCTTGCCTTCAGTAGTGAAGTGGTTGAAGTTCTCTTCTTCTTCTTCTTCTTCTTCTTCTTCTTCTTCTTCGTAGTACTCCTCCTCCTCGTATCTCGGGTCGGTACTATCGTCTGAATACGAGGTGCACAATCACCAAACAATACTTAACTACTTCTATTTAGGACACAAAGGTTCACACTACATGATCTAACATCATCACAACCATTACATGAAATAAAGACTTGATCATATCTTTCTTGTTTTAGAAAAGTAATTTCTACTCATTGAAAATACTTAAGATTTACTATTCTCCAATTAAAATATGGGATCATGTTGACACATGTCATCACCACATATTCTAATACTTGGGAATGTGATTTAAATTGGTGATCACATTTTATAAAGTTTAAAATTATTATTTAATACAATTAAAGTGACAAGAAATGCATATATAGCATTCTTTTAGTACTAGCCCAAGATAACTGCATGTAAACCTAAATATTTTTATATATTCAGATAGATCATGTCAATTGTGATTTTTGAGAGCTAGAATCAACTCAAAAACATTTAGCGTTGATTTTTGAAAAATGTTTGAAGTTGGAAAAGCCTTTGTCTTGTTATTTTTGGTCTACTTGATCTATAATTTCAAATGGTTTGAATCCAACGGGCTTGGATAGATGATTTGAATATCTTTCTAAGAAAATTGGAGTCATGCAATTTGGTTCACTGAATCTCTTTGAATTGATTTTTTAATCTACTGACAGAATCTAGTTTTAACTAAAAATGAAAAATATGTTTGAATCGACAGGCTCTACGCGGGAAACTAAACGGGCCGGCCCAGCTGCACTGCGCTGGCGCAGCGGGCTACTGACAGGACGGTCCAACTAGCCAGTGGCTCATTTAACTCGAAACAATATCGTTCAATCTCAGTGCTACGATTAGACTAGGATCTAACGGCTGAGGTTCATTTTCTACGTCGAACGGATCCGACGAGGTTCTAACCCTAACACGGCGGTGGGGGTCGTGTGAGGCTCGCCAGGTCTCCAGCTCGGGTTGGCGATGGGGGTGATCAGGCTTGTCGTCGATGGCGGTTCGAGGCACGGTCACGGCAGCTCCTAGGGTGGCTCCAATCGACGGCTTAGTTCCTCCTCTGTAGCGGCAGACTCTGACTAAATTCCGGTGGGCTGGTTGTCGCCTTGCTCCGGGGAGATGTGTGGGAGGTTCTGTGAGGAGTGGGGAGTGGAATGGTGTGTCAAATTGAGGCTGGGGTGGCCTCTATTTATACACCAGCGCTGGGACAGATCGGCATGGTCTGGCTCCTCCAGCAACGTCGGTACAGGGGGCTATCGGCGTGGCTGAGGGTAGCGGTTGACACGGTGCTTCATGGCGGTGGTCATGCGCTTGATGGCGTGGCAAGGGGCGGTCGAGAACAGTCGGGAACAGTCCGCGCTTTGGGCGGAAACGATGTTGTTCGAGATGGCGTACAGCGTCTATGGTCCCCGCGGTAGCGAACGGGCGTGTCTGGGGGTAGCTAGGGTCACGTTGAGTGCGGGCACGCGCAGAGAGTGCAAGATGCGGCGTGTGTGCACGTGTCGGCTGCAGCCCTCTGGCACGCCCTTGGCATGGCTGGCAGAGAAATGGGCGCAGCGGTTTCGGGTGGTCCACGGCTTGCCTGCGGTCAAGGATGGACAAAGGGTGGCGATGGACGGTCGCCTGTCTCCTAGACATCGTGGGAGAGGGCGACGCGGTCTGTGGAGTGTGGTTCTTGGTCGACCGGCACGGCAAGCTTCGGGCGGCACTGCACTTGCGCGAAAGCTAAAGGGGGAATGTGTCCATTGCACTTATAGGTGTTGAGAGAGACCAGGGGAGTGAAATGAGGGGTTAGTGGGGTGTGATCACTACTGAGAACAGTAGAAGTTAGGAAGATGTCTTATGTTTCTGCCAGGTGCTCGACCAAATGGCCGCATGAACTTGAGATTTGAATATTTGGTTGAATTTTGGTGAGTGTTCTGAGTACTTGCTTGATAGTCTAAGGTTGCTTGGAAAAGTCAAGGTGAATTGATTTGAGTGGTTTTTGAAATGTGGTGATCTGTGCATATGAACTTGATTCAATTTTGCAATGTCCTTTAAATATATTTGGAATTTGTTTCTGTTGGTTTGTAAAGTGGTCTTGGGTTCACTTTTACTTGGTGTAGCAAAGGGTGAAAAGAATTAGAAATGTTTCTGTTAGAAATTTTTGAATAGAAGCACTCAAAGTGGTCTAGTGGATAAGTTTGGTCAAAATGACCATTTGCTCATATGATTTATATTTGAATTTCTTTTCTTTTGATTTTGTTTGTAAATTGCCTAGATGATGTAGTATTCATCTTTAAACCATTCCTTATCATTTCTCAAACATGGCATTTTCACTCATTCATACACTAATGGAATCACACATACAATCATATTAAATTTAATAAGAAAAGTTTTTGTTAACCCTAAACTTAGATGATTAGAACTTGATAATCTTGATTAATATTTTGGGGGTGTTAAAGTGCCCGACGGCGGAGCACGACGGTAGGGAAAATCAGGGCGAGAGAAAGAAATCGAGAAGGTGCACGAGCACCGGTAGCTCACCACGAAGGTGAAGATGGCGATGGCAAGGCCGGAGAAGCTCTGTGACAACGGTAATCGACGATGAACGGCGACAACAGGCGGCGGAGAGTCGAGGACGGTGGCATCGATGTCGAGCGAGAGGGCTCAATTCCTTCTGCCAGATGATCCAGAATGACGAGAGGAAGATCCCAAGCAGCATCATGGAGCTCGGCAAGGTCTCGTATGGCTAGCCCGACGGCGCTCACAATGGTTAGGTTTTCGGTTTTGGTGAAAAACATGAGAGAGCACGAGAGAGAGTGAGAGGGGTATGAGCGGATAGAGAAGAGCGCAGCCATTCTTATCCTCACCCCCAACGACGGCGGCACGCATCATTGTGCGACGGAGGATCGACGGCGCTAGCGCAACCACACAGCTGCTTCGCCGTCATCGACGAAGATGACGAGGCAAAGAGGTATATGGGCTGGGCCGGTACTAGGTTGCGGTGCAGTGGTCGAAAAGTTCCTCGGGTTGCACGTGAGTGACAAGCAGCGTGAAGGTTGTTGGGCTGTGGCCCGGTTCTCCTGATAGTCCTTTTCCTTTTACTTTTTCTGCTTCTATTTACTATTTTATGGAACCTTTTCAAATATAGTTTTCTCAAGGTTTAAATTATCCCAAAAATTTAATAAGTCATGAATATTATTATAGAGATCAGTCGTAACCAATTCTTTCGACACTACTGATTGTATTCACAAAATGTGTCATTATATAAAGGTTTATTCTTATTAGAGAAGTATTAATAGGGATTAGGGTTTTTAGGGATTAACTTCTTATAGAAAGATCTTGTATAAGATGGAAAATGTAGAATGATCTGCATGGAATATATCCATACCTATCTTTATTTAACAATCACATAATATGGTGGTTTATAATATAGTGATTTAAATTTTAAGGTTCTTCAAAGTTTGGAATCTTTTTATTCCAATTTCATTAAAAAATTTCTTCATAACTATTCTACTCACTTTTGAAGTAGATATGGATCACTTCACGAACTAGTTGTTCACTACTTTCTTAAGTGTGGTTAATATTTAGTTAGAAGTTTATTATATAATGGTGAATAACCATTATCATTCATGTCACACAAGTGATCTCCATGCCCAACAACTTTTATTTAGGGTTTCTAATACCACACTTACTAGGGATCTAGAGGATACACTACCGTCAAGTTTATTGGTGAATGTTTCTAGGGATCAAGGTCCAAGGACTGCTCCTAACTTCATAATCCTAGATGTTATCTCAACCTAGAGTGAGCAATAAATATTACTTATTATTGTGATCTTGATGGTATATGAGACTAGGGCATTATTAGGGTTTAAGACAATAAGGTGGACAAGGCTCTCATCAATACACCCTCAACTAATATTCTAATTATCTCTTAGAAGTTTCATTTGACTAAGAGATACCTTTCGAATGGCTTCTTGAAATTAGGAATTAGTTTCACTCCTAACTTAATTCAAGGGTTTTGGATAAAGAGGTAGAAATGGTTCTTGTCATGGCTTGATATGATATTGGTTAAAGGTTTCTCAAGCACCCCTACGTTAATACCTCACTGAACTTATCTTTAGATAAGGAATTCCTTTCCTAAATATACTTGATAAATTTTTGTTATCTTATTCACAAAGATCACTTCTTCCTAAATAAGTCAATCATCTGACTCCACCATATCCATCATCATATGATGACATGGTCATGTCACTTCTACAATATTCCGTCATTCTGCTCCTAGTATATATATACAGCTTCCATTTACAAACTACCCTTAAGTAAGTCATTCATCTAATTAGTTATAACGTCACTATTCCATTCTCCTAGCATTCTTCCTTCACTGCCTAACATACACTTCTTAACTACCCTTGATGAATCCATCAATGTAGTTGATTCTAACTCCACCCATTAACTCCTTTAAATCCATCTTGCAACTACTTCTGAGGCTTGCAAGATTATAGTTCTCTCTATATCACAAGTGATATCAAACCTTTGGAATGGGTATAGTACTACTCTCCATAATACAGGTTTGTTCTTGTATTAGCTTGGTTAAACTACTATGCCTTCAACTACTCCATACAATTTATGTTATATACTTCAACATACCCTAGCTTGTCTTTTCATGTTCAGCTAGATTATTCCTCTTACTAGGGATTTGCCTAATTTGGAATACTCACAACTCTTCTTCAACACCTATTCATCTATTGTCCAATGACTTGAGCATAATGACCACCAACCTTTGATCATGCAAAGCTTAGGCTTCTAATTGTCTGATCAAGATCTATCATCAATAAGCAGTAGACTTATACTAGTCTCTCTATAAGGTTTATCTTGTTAAGGAAACTTACTTTAGGTTAATACCTACTTGGCTTAACAAGATTACCACTGGATTCTCTACTAGTTATTAGCTTTCTCATAGCTTCATGATTACTAGCTTAACTCTTGGGTTTATGTACTACTTCTAGTTAACTCATGAGCTAATAAGTCCTCCACTATTAGATGGTTTGATCTCCACTAAGGATCACATTCCATTGATGATGGTACACTCTACCATAACTAGTTTCTCCTTATAAATTTACTTGAGGTGTTTGGAAGGCCAATATAATAGGTCACTAAGTTCTAGGTCAATGATTTATCCCTCTACATTGAAGATCAATAGACGTTAGGACTTGGATAAGTAGGAATGTCATCCTTTTAATATGACAATAAAGATGTATGATTATTGGTATTGGCTTGACTTCCTCTCCTACTCTATATGTGAAGAGTTAATGTTTAAGAACTACCATGATGCTCATGGTGGAATAACTATGGCAAGCAAGTGTTTCAAGATTTAGTTATGAGGTTTCTTTACTTAAGTTATATACTTAACTTGGTATTCAGGGTTTGTGGTAGATAATACCTTGATATCATCTTTAGAATATTAAGTATTCATCCTTGAGTAGTTCAATGGAATACCATGTAATGATCTCTTAGAAGATCAAGTACTCCTTATTAAGTAATGTGTTGTGACTTAGTTTTATTACATTTGATCTACCCTTAGATCAAATTATATTACCCAAAGATATGGTTTTAACAAAGGTCATATTGAAACTTATCGCAATCAACTTGATGATCTACTTCAGTTCCACCAAGTTAAGAGAAGCTTCAATCACTTTGACAAGTTTTATTTAAAAGCGCGAAAATTATCCAGATTTTCTATGCATGAATGCAATGCACACACCTCAACTCAGCTTATTTCTAAGCTGTAATGATGGAATGTTACAGACTCTCCCCCTTAAAAAAAACTTCGTCACCAAAGTTCGTAGTCTCTTACGTTTCGGAATAAGGTGTTGACTTGTATTGATCACGACATTTCTCGACTCCATTGTGATCACAATTGGGAATAATTATGGTATCCCGTATCCAGATCTTTTTCCTTCAATTATCTTCATACTTGGCAACTTCCATCTGTCGTTTTCAATTTGTAGCATAACTCATTCTACTACAATCCCATGGGTTTTGTCTTCACAGTCCTACTTAGAATTGGTTTTGGACACATTTTATCCATTCCGATCAGGCTTTCCTACTACTTTACACTAGACTATTTTAGTAGGCTTTCCTCCTTCTTAAGGGCAACTTACCAGCTGTTTCCCCTTTATAAGTAGTCCACTAAGGTCAAGCAGTTATGTCTGCTTTGATCGTTCATCCAAACATACTCTCGGAAATACTTTAAAATGATGACTTCTTATAACCTTATGAGAATAAGGCTTAACCTCATCATAGATTAGTACTTCCCTTTCCGATCTTTTGTTAGAAAGTCAGGTAACAACACTTTAGTGGTTATTGTTTACTCTCCCCATTGGGGTCTCCTAGTGGTCTCTAGACTACATGTATACTCAATAGTTAAGATATTGGTCTCTGTCTAGCTTATACTTTCCTTTTACAAGGTCTCATGAAAGAGTCTACGGTACACCCACATAGTTGTTGATCTCCGAAACGAATCTTCCAACATTACTTGTCTTACTTTTATCTTCTTAGACATTACTTCTCACTGATTACCACGATTTCGTGAAACATCTTGAGAAACGATCGCCTTAATTTAATACTTCCTTAGGTCTAACTTAACTTAGGCCAAGTTTTATACTCTTTAAGTCATGCAAATATGACTTAACTAACTAAACCAATAGGGTACCAGCTACGGATACCAACTACGGATACCAACTGTAGATCCTTCTCGGTGCATGGATTACCCTATGGACATTCGACTTCTCATTGGCATTCTCTCTGAGTTATCAGATCTTGAATACCACTTTTGTTCCAAGAATTCTTCTTTTCACTAATTCATGATACTTCAATGATCTTGGTACAACTACTTCACTAGCTCCTTAGCAACATCACCTATATTGAATGAACTTAAGGTCATTCCTTCATGTTGCTACCCTTCTCTGCATTAATATTCCTTCTTATTGCTAGCTAATAGTGAGTTTGGATTGATCCATTATTCACAATAGTGTTATACTCCTTACATTTGGCTTCTTTCTTCCTACAAGTCTTCATCTTGATCTTCGAAACTCGTCACTCCCTTACACAAATTCCCTTTTCTATCTAGGTCTATAACATCAAGTAATAACTTGCTGATGCAACATGCATTTGCACATCAAGTCAAACTTCATGTACATATCTAGTCAATCAATAAGATCCAATAACAACGAAGAAATCCAAATGTGGTTTATATATCTCACATCATTCTAAGCCCACAATATAATAGTTGAGTATAAAATCTCTAGAATTCAGGCTTAGGTGTGTACTGTATGACACATCCTAGTATAGGTTTACTTTGTGATATTTAGCACTTAAGGGTTAAACTATTCTTTGTCTCAATATCTACCCAAATTGCTCAATTGCAACAGGATAATTTGAAGAAAAGTGGTCTCACTTTGGTTCTAACTAACCTCTTACCTTTCTTTCGGGACTACTAAAGACTACCAATTTTCCATTCTATCGTAAACTATCCTCACATGATCTCTCAAAACTACTAACAACATTATAGTTACTACCTTAATCCAAAATTTATCGTAATATTATGACACATATGACTTCTATCATAAACCTACACTATTCTTTACATACTATTATTACAAGGTTTGTTACTGAGTACTTGTTCTAATTAGAAACTTAGCATGGTCTCGGAGTTATTATCACCATGAACTTGCTAAGATCTACCTAGTCATCATGATTGTAGGGCTAACCTCACTATGACGACTCTTATTCTTAGCTTACTATTAATGATTCTTAACAAAATACTACTACATCACATGGAATTCTCAAGTGAATGTCATATGGTTTACTTCTAATTGTATCTATACATACTCCAATGGTCCACCTGAAGTGGTGTAGTCATATCAACTAGTGGTAAGATTCTACTACTTCATAGGGATTCTAAATATAGACACCATCACCAATACTACTCCACATGATATCCTAATCTTAGTTGTAATATTATTTGATTTAAAACTTACTTAAGATATCTTAGTGGTGTTATACCTATTTTAGAGCTACAGTCAAATGACATATCTCTAGAGAAGACATATAAATAATCCTTAAGAAAGATGATAAAAACATCCAACTTAAGTGTGAAAAGGTTTATAATCAAATGGATATCCATCACCAGTCTTGGTTTAGATAAGATGGCTCCTATAGTCACTATCCAACCTACAGATCTCCTAAAAGAGGTTTAATCCTAAGGTCAAAGCCTATGCTCTAATACTAGCTGTGGTGACCTAGCATAAAACTTCATGATGTAGTACACTATAGTTGTTGACATAACACCAATGAAACACCGTCCACTAGTATTACATCCCTCGGAGTGGTACAACAGAAACACAACAGGTCCAAGACATGACTATAGATTACAACTCAACTCTTTAAAAAAGATCCATAGAATGCTCTAGGTTAAAGAGAGAGAAAGAAACTTCTTACAAAGAAGAATCAGAAATAACATCTCAGAACTATCTATAGACTAAGAATAGTATCTAAACTAATGGGCTTGCAATTGCTGCTATTGCAATTCTTTATAGAAGTACGTTTTATGGCTAGAGAATCTACTTTTATCTACTTAAGAACTTTGTCTTCACTTTGGTTGATGTATATGTTGACGTCATTGACTTTATTGAAGAACTTGAGGTGTCGATGATGGTTTCTTGAGCAGAAATTGATGTTGACATCATCTTAAACGGCTTAAAACCTAGCAAGGGTTAAGAAGGTATGGTTGAGTACGAGCGTACTCAGCAAGTTCACTAAAGAGGAGTGTTTGATGCTCTATCTCTATAGCCACAGACCAAAGGTCGTAGGCAATGCAGGTTTTCGTAAACATTTCTTCAAAGGTTGCTTTTATTATGAAAACTATGTCCGACAACCTTCACAGGTTGACTAGAACCTTTGTGGGGTTCCTTTCCTACCGCGTTCGTAGCTCCTTCCTGGAACAGGGAGTAACATGTCACAATTCTTACACTCTACAGAGGTGCATCACTTTTCCTACAAGAGACCTTAAGCTTTGTTGCACAGCCGGGAGTATGTCCCCGTTGAAACTTCCATGGTTTGAGGCCCAACCTAAGATCCAAGCAAATCACTGCCCCCTTCGCGACCCTACATGTCCCCTTGGTGTACGCCATGCCCATATCTTGAATTACGGCAATGGTTGGTACAAACCGTTAGATGCCAGAACTATCGTGGGACGTTGAGGGTTCCCACCGATATGTTGCATATCCTCTATGAATTACCAATTAATGCATGCTACGAGGATAATAGCCACAACATGGCCATCCAGATGCATGCGAGAGGAGGAAGATACAGCTGACTTCTCCGTCCCATTCCAAATCTCATGGTTAACGCATAATATACGGTGCTAGAATCACTACTGGCAACATTGGTTGTTAAGTCCTAGAGGATATATTCCTGTACAATGGTGATTCCAATGCCAGTTAAAATAGATTAGCCGATCACCCTGGATCAGTAACTCATACTTCCAGTTAATTATGAAAATAGTGTTTTTGACCTTTTTGCAATGCAAGTGATGACAACAGTTGAGTTACAACCGTAGAAAATAATCAAAGGACATGAGCAACTTGTGAACTTGCCTTTTGTTTTTGCAATATTATGCACTCACGGTCTTCGAGACATTAGAAGATACAAATTCTGAAAGTAACATCATTGGTCCAGTAAGGACTAATGTTTAAAGAAGCAAAATGCAATTATGAATAAGTAACGTAATGCAATTTGATAAACGTGACTCCCCGGACTAATTGTATCTGATCTAGGGTTTAAAACTTGTGATGAGTTCTTTGTCATGTGTTGCACTTCTATACCAATCTCACACTTGTGCTCCTTATTAAGGCTAGTGAGTGAGTAAGACAATATGTAAATACAATAACTATCATACAATATTATAGCACTCAATGGGGCATGTGATCTAAAAGATTCCTTGAGAAAGATTATTAATCAATTAGAGCTTTTAAAGAAGTGTTCAAGGATTACTTTTAATGTTTCTTAAAAGAATAACTCTTGAAGAAAAGATTACTTTACCAAGTAAAAGTATTTAAATCTTAATGTTAACACTTTAAGGTTTTCTTATTAATTACAAGTATTAAAGTAGAAACAATTAATATTTTTGAATAACTATTCCACCAGCAAGTGGACTCTTTTAAAACTTCATGAAGGTGAAACAAAAGTATTATGTATTTATGGAAGTGGTGTTCTCTTGATTTTATAAGTGAATATAATCACTTACTTATTATAGAATTAATACTTATTTCTGTAAACATGGGAATGGTATCATGTTAAATACTTAAAATCTTTGTTTAGAGTTTAAAGTGGATTCCCAAACTTGTAAAAGAATTATACTCAAACCTTGATGATTTTATAATTTATAAAATATTTTTGGAGAGTAAGATTTACTTAACTTTTAAATGGTAGTTTAGTAAGTATAACTTAAAATGGTTAGAGCTATTTTGACTTAAGTTAAATATCAATTGAACTTGTTATTATACTTTTAGATTTTCAATAATTTATATTAAAGGCATAAGCAAAATTTTATATAATTTGTATGTATTAAAGCAAATGAAAAGGCTTAACTAGTTTTATTAAACCTTTACTCTTTTATTTTACTTCAAATGAGAGAGTGGACATTTTTAATGTGTAGATTTTATTTTTGTGATCATTTTGGTATATTATAAGTATTTTTGAGATTTTTAAATAACAAGATATGATTTTTATAAGTTTTATCACTTTATAAATACTAAATAAATACTTAGTTAAGTGATACAAAAAGGTATAAAATAAGTTTATAAATTTATATTTTTTTTTCTAAGCCTTTTGATATATTATACTTATTTTTCTGAATGTTCAATAATAAAATACACTTTTTAAGGTTAATATTTAATAGGTTTTTTTCATTAATCATAATAATTTTCTTATTTAAGTTGGAAAATAAAATAGGAAACTAGGTTTATTTTATAGAATTTATTTTTCTTCACATTTTGATATATAATATATATTTTTCTGAATTATAAAACAAAAGATATTGATTTAACAAAATTTATTCATTTTCTGGAATTAAAAATAAATAACTAAATGTTTTTCTGCGTTAGTGCTAACATCAGCACTTCATTGAATTCTTTTTATAGCAAACCAGTTCTACCCTAAGCCACTTACTAGTGGGACCTCTGCCATGTCTTTTCTAGGGATTTATTTATTACAGAGTATGATTACTGAAAAGAAAATTATATATATGACATCACATGACGTCAGAGTGATGTCATCAATGGGGATTCCCTCCTAGTCGAGGACGGACTCAACGATTGGGAGCTTGCGGGGCCAAACAGAGGTGTGCGCTAGACAGAGAGGAGCAAGGCGAACCTAGGGGTGGTTTCATCGCCCGTTATTGGTCACTAGAGCTACTCCGGCGACCACAAGTTACGGTGACCTATAGAGGAGCATGACGGCAAGGCAAATCAGGGCGCGAGAAAGAAATCGAGAAGGTGCACGATGATACGTTACAAATGTATCTATAATTTTTGATGTTCCATTCTTGGTTTTTATATACTTTCTTATGTTTTGTTCCAACGTTGGAGTACTTTTTATACACTTTCTTGGACTAACCTATTGACAAGATGCCACAGTGCTAGCTGCCTATTTTCTGTTGTTTTGGTTCCAGGAAAGTCAAAAAATGAATATTCTCGAAATTGGACAGGACAAAAGCCAAAGTCAGTTTTCACCAAGGGGGAAACGGAGCGAGAATACGAGACAAAGAGGGGCCAGAGGGCCGCCACACCACCTGGCCATGCGGCCAAGCCTGGCCCGCACAAGGGGGTGGTGTCGCCGCCTAGGGCACCCCCTCGGCCTCCCCTTCCAATTATAAGATACCTCCGATATTGAAACCTTAAGTATCCAGTCAAAATTCCACGGAAGAGTCTGTAGCCGCCGTGATCTCTATCCCTAGATTGGGAGGGATCTGAAGCTCTTCCCGGCACCCTACCAGAGAGGGAAATTTACCCTGGAGGCCTTCTTCATCACCATGCAAGCCTCCGGTGTGATGCGTGAGTAGTTCATCCTTGGACTACGGGTCCATGTAGTAGCTAGATGGCTGGTTCTTCTTCTTTGTGCTATAATGTTTAGATCTTGTGAGCTCCGTTCATGATCAAGATCATCTATTTGTAATCCTACATGTTGTGTTTGCGGGGATCCTATGGATATTCAGATGCTACTTCAGATTGATTATTGATTCTATCATGTCTTTGTTATTTGTGATCTTGCATGCTTTCCGTTGTTAGTAGATATCTTGGCCAAGTAGATGCTAGCAACCCCAAGAGTTAGTATTTATGCTCGATAGTGGGTTGATGCCTCTAGTAATCTGGGGAAGTGATAGAAATCTCTAAGGTACTAGATGTGATGTTGCTACTAGGGAGAAAACAACAATCCTTTGTTCATAGAACAATCGTATTGTTTACTTTACACGCAATGTGTAATGCAATTATCTATTGCTTGCAACTTAATACTGGAGGGGGTTCGGATGATAACCTGATGGTAGATTATTAGTCATAGATGCAGTTGGATTACGTTCTATGTATAATGTTGTAATGCCCAATCAAATCTCAAAGGAGTCAAGATGTTTAGTATATGCATGTATGATTTATCGATGTTTGCCAATTGCCCCGCTGTAATTTTTTCACCCAACATGTTATCTATCTTAAGGAGAGGCACCACTAGTGAACTATGGACCTCGGTCCTTTCTTTTACCATCAATCTACAACTATTTACTGTTTTCTGTTTACTTTCTATAAGCTCTTATTTTCTTCCACTCGATACATTTAATCCTTTGTTTTCAGCAAAACCGGTGAGATTGACAACCTCACTATAAGTTGGGGGCAAAGTTCTATGGTTGTGTTGTGTAGGTTTCCACGTCGCTGTTGGCACTGGTAGTGCGCCCTGCCAAAGTCCAGCTAGAAACACCTTGCAGGTGTTTTCTTGCTCCTACTGGTTCGATATTCTTGGTTTCATTACTGAGGGAAAACTTGTTGCTGTGCTCATCATACCTTCCTCTTGGGATTCCCCAATGAGCTCCATATATTTTGGGCCATCAAGCATATTTTCTGGCGCCATTGCCGGGGAGTCCCTCATAACCAATCTCTTTACTTTGTTGTTTATATTTTTCTTAGTTTAGTTTCTGCTTTGTTTGCTTGTCTCTTTTTATCAAAAATACAAAAAAATAGTTCCTACTATAGTGGCTCTTTTCGTTGGTCTGTTATTGTCTTGCTTTATCATGTTTTCTATCAATGGTTGGTTTCTTTGAAACCGAATCTAATTGGCAAGGTGGCTTCACGGAAGAACAAAAATATTATTATAAGGAACACCGCTTGTCACAAAAAGGGAAACTCTTATGGGAACAAATTGATAAATTGAATACCATTGCTAGAAATGTGTGCTCTACTTATAATGTTACTTATTGCGTTGATAAATCTTGTTGTTGTAGGAGGTATAAACAACTCCCTTTTCAATGTGAGTATAAAATGTTACCATATCTTCTTATATTAACGTAAATTATGACTTTTATGATGTGGAACAAATTGAACAATTTATTGCTTGGAAGGGTGCATTTGAACTTGCTAGTTTGCTGGAAAATACTGATGATTCACCTTATAAATATGAGGTTTATGATATACTTAAATTTTTATTTGATAATTACAAGGAAGAAACTGGCTACATTTTTGAATATATTAATAGATGCTTTCCACAAACGGAAGAGACTAATGCCTTGAAGGATCTGATGGAAGAAGAAATTGCTGAAACGGGAAGCTCATTAGATGAAAAAGGTGCGGAAAGTGATGAACAAAAGGAGGAAGAATGGATTAGCTACCCATTCCTACCTTCTAATGAGAGTAACTCTTTGTCCCTTACATTATTTGATTTTCCCCCATGCTTACCAAAGGAGGATGCATGTTATGCTCATGTTATCTGTGATAATCCTTTATTTGTGCCTAACTTTGAAATGCATTGTACTAAAGAGTTTTTCTTAGAAAATGTTTGTGATAAAGCTCTAGACGATGGTCCTATATTGAATGATCAGTCATCTTGTTATACAATTGTTAAAAGTGGGTTTGAAGGTTTTAATCCCACTATTTTTTAGCTTGATAAAAATTATGTGTTTGTAGATCATGAAAAGAATACTTTATGATAGTTATATTGTTGAGTTTATTTATGAGGCTACTGAAAATTATTATGAGAGAGGAAAATATGGTTGTAAATGTTTTCATAGTACTGAAACACCTCTCTATTTCCTAAAAGTTTTGAAGTTACTCTCCCTTTATCTTCCTATGCTTGTCACTTTCTTCTTTGAGAATTTATTTGCATATAAGATTCATATGCATAGGAAGTGGGTTAGACTTAAATGTGTTTTGAATTGGCTTCTTGATGCTCTCTTTTACTTCAATTGATATTTCTTATGTTAGCATCTTTTCAAACTATCATGCCTATCTTAAAGGCGTTAAAGAAAAGTACATATTGGGAGATAACCCAAAAGTTTTATGCGAGTCTTGAAAGTTATTACAACCGCTCCTTATCATTTCTATTTGCGTTTTGTGCCAAGAGTAACCTCTAATGAGAGAGAAGTAATGCTTGGGAAAGTTGCAGTCCCAGAACAGATTTTTATTCTTCACCGTAAAAATTCGTGTAAAATATCTGTACGTCGGTTTGAGGCGTGAATTTTCGTGATTATGCCCCAGGTGGCTATCTAACTTTAGTTAGTTCAACACTTTTTGAGTTGAGCAACAGAAGGTGTTCGAAAAAAATAGTTTTTACCTGTTGGTCTGTTTTGACAGATTTTGGCCATTATTTGCATTTGCTTCTTGTTGGTTCCGTTTTGGGTTCTTTTGGGGATTTGAGCTTTTTGAGGGAAGTGCTACAGTAGCTTGTGTTTTAATGAAAGTTTTATTGGTGTTCAAACTGAACCCAAAGACTTATTATCTTGAGCGCACTAATGTTGCTAATAAAGATTGTGTGAAGTTTTGTATGAAGAAAAATTTCAGGTGTATGGAAGGAGTGAGTAGTGTGATGAAGAATGGACTAAAGCTCAAGCTTGGGGATGCCACGCGTGTCAACCCAAGAAATACCCAAGAAATACAAGCGTCAAAGCTTGGGGATGCCAAAGGCATCCCCTTCTTCATCAATAAAAATCTCAGGTTTCTTCCAAAACACTTCATTTTTATTGTTTCATGCACAGTTGTGTTGTTCTTCGAGCGTCTTTTTTTCGTTTTCGTTTTGTTTTTTTGTTTTCTTGGTTTGCTTAGTTTGCCGAATCAATTGGTTGGACCTCTCTTTCATACATTGGTTTTCAAATAGTTTGGTTTGGATTGGAAAAGAGTAGGAAATTTCATGCTTAAGTGGTAAAGCGAGCTTGTTGTTTGACTGTGGCCTATGTTTTCTCATGCCATTCTTGATATTGTTTTGGCTTTATGCTTAGTTATCTTTGTTGTAGCATGACTTGTTATAAACAATTGAGATTGCTTAATGTGCCTTAGAAGGATCATGCGTTGTTTTAGCATATTAAAGCATAGTATTGTGGTATTCTACTTTGATGCTTTATTTGGGTTGACTTGGCGCATGCTCACACCATGTTATGACTATCCAAAGTCACCATAGCCTTGATGATCATTTAGTTTTCAACTTGTAATATCACTTTATGCTTTAATCAATGATGTTTTGTCGCTTTGCATGATTATGGCCATTATTGCTCTCTTAGTTGGCGCTCTCAGTCTTTTGCTAGCCTCTGTAACCAAGTATGAGTTCCACTCATGCATCCAACTCCTAAAACCAAGTTACTCAAAAGAGTCCACCATACCTACACAGTAGCATATGCTATTCCAATTATATTAATGTTTTTATCTACCTTTCGAATTAAACTTGTTATGAGAAAACTAGTCATTAAATCTCTCACGAACTTGATGGCACACTTTACTTTCTTGCCCTTAATAAACTTGAACAATTGTATCTTCTATGTTGTATATGCTTGCACTTATATGTTGGGGATTAGAAGAACCATGCTATCATGGGGAACGCTTTCAACATTGCACTTGTACTTGGTACCTAGTTGATATCATGCTCTTTTGTCTATGGATGTCGTCGGTGTGAAATGAAAGGGGAGCTTGTAAGTCCATGGAGTTATGTATGTGTGTTAGAGAAACGCCTAAGCCACCGGTCTAATCCATGCTGTCATGGTGGAAACCTGCAGCTTAACCATAATGAGCTGTCTATGAAGCATTCTTCTTATAAAAAAGAGTCAGATATTGAGAAAAAAAAGAGAAAAAGAAAAGAAAAGAAAAAGATATGAGAAAAGAGGAAAGAGAGAAAAAAGCACCATTTTACCATGGTAAATAAGAAGATTGCTGAGATGCTCGTTGTCTGCTTGCCTTGTCATTTTGATATGGGGATTCTTCTGTATCATCGTGCAAAACGTATCCCATGGTATGATACGTCCAAAACGTATCTACTTTCCCGAACACTTTTGCTATTGTTTTTCCTCTAAACTTGTGTGAATTGGATGCAATTAACACGGACTGACGCTGTTTTTAGCAGAATTACCTTGGTGTCTAGTTTTTGTGCAGAAAATCAACTATCAGGAAAAATCCCGAAAAATATGCCAAAAATCCCATTTCACCAGAAGACTCCTAGAACCAGAAGACGAGACAGAGTAGGGCTACGAGGGGCCCACACCACCTGGCCGCGCGGGCCAGGCCAGGCCACGCCTGGGGGTGGTGTGGCCGCCTCGACTGCCCCCTCGGCCTCCATCTTCGCCTATGAGTTGCCTCTTGACCTAAAAACCAAGGGGGGTCGATGTTTTTCCAGAAAGTGTTCCGCTACGCCGTCACCACCAGATTACGCGATTTGGAACCAGAAACTCCGTTCTGGCACCCTGTCGGGACGGGAAATTGGGGGAGATCATCGCCATCATCATCACCATCGCTTCTCCATCCACCATCCATGTTTCCCCCATATATGAGTGAGTAATCCCCCGCTCTAGGCTAGGGGGATGTTAGGGATTGGATGAGATCGTTCATGTAATGGCATTAGATTGTTAGGGCATGGTGCCTAGTATCTATTATTAGTGCTTTTGGACTTTGATGCAACTTGTTATGCTTAATGCTTGTCACTAGGGCCCGAGTGCCATGATTTCAGATCTGAACATGTTATTGATTCATTATAATAGTATTGTTTATGGTCTTACCTTTAAGTTATATACACATATTGTTGTCCAGAACCAAAGGCCCCAAAGTGACAGCAATCGGGATAACTGGAGGGAATGGCTTTGATGTGAGGATCACATGTGTTCACAGAGTGTTAATGCTTTGCTCTGGTGCTCTATTAAAAGGAGCACCTTAATTGCCAGTAGTTCCCTTGAGGCTCCGCTTCAAACGGGCTGGCACGACAAAAGTTGTTGTGCAAGTTCTCATTGCGAGCACATATGACTATATATGGAACACATGCCTATGATTATTTAGTACTTGGATGCTTTATCTTATTTATCTGCAAATGCCCTATGTCTTGATTGCCATATGAATTGTCTTGTCCATGCAACGCCTATCCATCCATCCCTATGCCTAATTTTTACTGCAATTGTTACTACTGTCTTTACTTTTACTACTTCTATTACTTGCTATTGCTACTACAAAATGGTTGCTACTGATAAACTGCTATAAGCAAGATTGTTTCCAGGTGCAGCTGAATTGACAACTCAATTGTTAAGGCTTATATATATTCTTTGGCTCCCCTTGTGTTGAATCAATAAATTGGGTTTCACTTCCCTCGAAAATACTATGATACACCCCCTATACTTGTGGCTCATCAAGACTATTTTCTAGCACCGTTGCCGGGGAGCATAGCTCTATTTATCAAGTTCACTTGGAATCACTATTATTCGCTGCCATGCATCCATCATGGGTAAGTCTCGTGATGGCATGGTTCCTATTTTACCATCCACTACAAGAAGAGGTATGGTTCTAAACACCTATGTTGCTCTTGATTCACCATCTGTTATGAGTAAGCTCCTTACACCACCACATACACATGCTACACACACTGCTACTACAGCTGAATCTGAAACGTTTGATACTTATGATGCTGCTTCTATTCTGCTTGATAAGAGTGGTTCATAGGTCCTTTCCTAGATGATATGATTGCTAGAACTACGTGGAAATACTGAAACTCCTAATGAAGACACTACTACACCTGTTAGTTCACCTGAGTCTAGAGAGGTATGATATTGAAGACGATTATATTGAGATGACCGATGAATTTATTAAAGAATGTCAAAACACCCATGATAGGAGTGTTATTAAGAGTCTCCTTGAGAGGCGTACTATAAAACCCAAATTGTCTCCTAATGCTAAGTTTGTTGCATCTCCCATAAACATTAAAGATAAGGATTATGATTTCTCTCTTGATCTATCTTACATAGCTATTATTGAGAAATAACCTTTTTGTGGGACTAAGAATGAAAGTGCGGTAGCACATATGACTGAGCTTTCTACCATGAGTAGCCTGTTTTCTGATGATATTAAGATGCGCACCTACTTTGTTGCTAAAAGGAGAAGCTAAAACTTGGTTTAATAATTTACCTCCTGGATCTATTGATATCCCTAATTGCTTGATTAGTACTTTCCTGTAGAAATATTTTCCTCCTAATGCTAGACATGCTATTTTTCAGGAACTTTTTGATTTTAAACAGGCGGAAAAGAGATATTGCCTGAATCATGGGTAAGGTTTTATTCTTTGATGCATGGACGGGCAGGATGTCCATTACCTAAGAATGAGCTTCTTGATATATTTTATAATGGACTAACTGAAGAATCTAGGACATACCTGGATAGTTGTGCTGATTGAGTTTTCAGGAATATGACTCCCAAGGAAGCTGAGGAATTAATGGCTAAAATAAGCAAGAATTATGAATATTGGACTCCTCCTAAACCAACTATACCTGAGACAATTATACCTGAACCAGCTAGACCTGCACCTATACCAACATCAAAGAAGAGGTGAGTTATTGAACTAACTGATGAAGTGATGAAGGAAGCCAAGAAATGTCTTAAAGAGAAGAGAATTAAAGAAGTAGACATCAAGAATTTACCTCCTCTAGAATAATTATGTAAGCCGATCTCCCACTCATCCACTATTGAGGTACACTCTCTCCAACACTTTGATGAAGGTGATATCCCTTACTCTAAACCTCATGATCAATTCTTAGAAGAATTCGATATTTTTATTGTTAAGCAAGATAATTTCAATAAAAGGGTGCAAAATCATTTAATGGAAAACTCTAGAGCTATTGTTGAGTTATAAGATATTGTGGAAAGAACCTGTAGTGATGTTAAAATGCTTGTTAAACATTCTCAAATGGTCCAAACTCAAATTGATAAGATTATTAAAGTACAAAAAGACTTGCTAGTTAATGCTGCTAAAGAAAAACATGCTTATGAAATTAGAACTAGAAGTGGTGCCGCTCCCCAGGATCCTTTATATCCTGAGGGGCATCCTAAAAGAATTGAGCACGATTCTCAACAAGCTGAAAATAGTGGTACTACTCCCAAGAAAAGAAAAAAGAAACATAAAACTATTGTAGAACCCTCTGAACCTACTATAGATCCTAATAGTAGATCTGTCTCTGATGCTGAAACTGAAAGTGGTAATGAAGAAAATAATGTTCCTAATAAAGAAAAAGTTGAAGAAGAACCTGAAAAGCACACTAAGAATACTAAATACACTAAATAATATTTTGTTGCTAAGAAACATGGTAGTTAAAGACCATTATTCTTGCCTTGGTTCCAAAAACCTATGCCTTTCCCCGATAAGAAACACAAGTCAAAGGAAGATGAACACTATAACAAGTTTTGTGAGTGGATGAAACCTTTATTCTTGCAAATTCCTTTGTCTGATGCTATTAAATTGCCTCCTTATTCAAAGTATATGAAGGATATTGTCTCGAATAAAAGGAAGATCCCTAATGAAGAAATTTCTACTTTGCTTGCTAATTATTCCTTTAATGGTAAGGTTCCATAAAACATGGAGACCCAGGGATTCCAACTATCCCGTGCTCTATTAAAAATAGTTATGTTAGAACTGCTTTTTGTGATTTGGGAGGAGGAGTTAGTGTTATGCCTTTTTCTCTCTATAAGAGACTTCAACTAGAAAAACTAATACCAACTAATATATCTTTGCAAATGGCTGATAAATCTACTACTATTCCTGTTGGTATATGTGAGGATGTACTTATTCAAGTGGCTCATAATTGCTTGATATTAACTGATTTTGTTGTGCTTGAAATGCCTGAAGATGATAATATGTCTATTATTCTAGGGAGAACTTTTTTCAATACTACAGGAGCAGTTATTAATTTTAATCAAGGAAAGGTGATTTTCAATGTTAATGTCAAGGAGCATACTGTCTCTTTCCCTGAAAAGATTGATAGGACTTATGGTTTGAATTCAATTGAACATGTTGAGGGCATTCAAGTTGGAGAAATATATTGTCCCATACCAAGAGAAAAATATGAAACTATTATGATTGGGACCATCGCTATCAAGGTTGAGGTACATAATCATTAGTGGAATACAAAATTTTGTTTCATATAAAATTGTTTTGGTAACAAGACCAGATCAACCTTGTTAACAAAAGGATTTCAATGAACAAAACAATGTTTTCACCATGATTATCTTTGTTTACTTTTATTTTATCTTTTCTACTTTTTTGCTTTCGTTTAGTTTACTTTTCTGTTGCTAGTTGCTTGCATATTAGAGTGTCTTACTTCTGAAGTTCAGTTTAATTTTGCTTTTTGCATCTTTCCAAAATCACTTTTCTACAGAAAAATCATTCATTTATACCTCAAAATTGCTCAAAAATAAAGTGTCTCGAAAAATTCCTGAAAATTCATATTAAATTTTTACGTGAAAAAATGGGCAGAGAAGTGCCTGGGGAGTAACAGGGGGGACCACCAGGCGGGCACACCACCTGCTGGCACGGCCAGCCCACTGGCGCGCCTAGCCATGGTGTGGGCCACCCCTGGCCCTCCACTCACTCTCTCACTTGCCACTTCCTTCTCTCCCCCGAGAAAACACCAGCTCATTGCTCAAAATCGCGTTCTTGCTATTATTGCCCACGATTTTTCGATCTCCTTGCTCAGCCCATCTTTGCTGCTAAACTTTGGAGCATTTGTTCTCCGCTATGTGACTCCTCTACTTCGCCTTCATTATGTATTCACTTTGCAATCACTTGTATAATGGATGTTTAAATTTCAAAATATCAAAGATGAACAACCACACCTTTGGAGAAATATTTGAGAGGGACACACCTAGGAGGTCAAGGCCCTCAAGATCAGCCTCTCAGTTTAGGCCTTCATACAATGAAGATCTCATTGCACCACGCTTTGGCAATGAAGGAGATGAGGGGGATGCTCACCCATCTACTTTTCCTTGTTATATCTTTTTGCAAGCTGCAGGGATCCTCGATGATTTCTTACTACTGCTTCAGAGGGTCGGTTTGACCTCATACATGGAAGATGAGAGTGAGCAATATGCCGTGCTCACCAAAACTTTTGTTGAGAGTTTAGTTTTCATTAACACCCCCTATCAGTCAACTGTTTTTTCAGAATTTATAATCTGCCTATTACCATGTCGTTGGAAAGATTTTGCAGCATTAGAGGTATAGGCATGACGGGGACCGTGAAGAAGATCCAAGGGCGACCCGCTGATTTGTTGGAGCTCTATCGAAGTGTGACAAATGATGATGACCGCGTAGCTCAGCGCGGGAAGATAAGAAATATCCAACTCCTAGCTCTTAGATACTTTGCTTATTATCTTTCTACTAGCATTCTTGGTAAGGAGAACACAAGTAATATCTCCAATTATCATTTAGCCTTTCTTGCTGCTGCACTTAATAATGATATCCGGTACAATCTTGTCTCTCTCATTGCTCGCCGCCTAGCTACTAGGGGACCTATTTATGGGGGCATTATTGCTTCACGTATGGTTACTGCGTTAGAACTTTCTGTGGATCCTAATGATACTATATTGGCACCACAAAGGCTTGATTTTTCTTCCATGAAAACAGATCACTTCGTCACTGCTGACTCTAATACAGATAGTTTAGTATACAGGATGTTGTTTACTAACGGGGATGATAGGGAGATTCCTTTGCTGCAATCTACTTTGTTCAGTATTCACAGGAGGTCGTGGTCGTGTTCCAAGGAGGAGGTGGAGGAGCATCTCCGCTTGCTTGGTTTCCACAGGCAGCACCAGGAGGATGTGCCTTCTTACGACTACTCTGCACACTATGGTGGCGCGTCCTCGAGCTCGTACCAGGACGAGGGTACCTCCTTGCCATACAATGGAGCCGCTCCATCTTGGCCAGCTTGGGATTGATACCCACTTAGGCCAAAAGCCCAAGCTTTGGGGGAGGTACACCGACATCACACTCATCTACATATCGTGTTTAGTCGGTACGTTGTATATCCATGCTTCGTTCTCTTTTTAGTTTTCATTCTTTCTTTGCTTTTGCTTTCTAAACAGAAAAGACCAAAAATATTTTCTTTGTTTCTCTTTGTTTGCTTCTTTTTATTTTTGCCTTGGTTTGATTTTCCTTTTGGCTTTGCCTTTGTTATTCGAGAAGCCCAAAAATATTTTGCTTTGTTTTTTCTTCCTTTTTGCTCTTGCCTTTAAAACCTCAAAAACACCAAAAATATTTGTTGTTCTTCTTCTTTGGTTTTGTGAAGTTTGTTGCAGGGTTCAGCAGTCCTCAGTGGAGTTTGGTTTTATGTTATTATTCAAGCCACATAAGTGAAAGGCAATAATGAAGATTAATGAAAACTTGAGGTGTGGTAAGACGCTGGTAACGAACTCTATTTGTTTTCATTTTTTTACATATACTCATCGTTGTGGGCATGCTTAGTCCGTTCATGTAGGATGTATGTTATTGATGGATGCTTAGTAGTTCTTGCTTTCTCATTATTAGCTCGAGCTTGCTAATAGTTTGTAGCATGTATGAATGTTTGCTTGCATTGCTCTATTCATAACTTGGTATGACACCGTGGTATCCTCCTCGGAATGTTTAACTTGAATTGACTTGGCACATGCTCACGTATACATATGACTGAAATAATCAGTTAAGCCTCGATGAATTATTTTGCCGCAGGGGTCTTGAATCACTTTCATGCCATGATTAGTCCTGTTTTGTTGCAAGCATGATTATGACAATTATTGCGCTCTCGTTTGTCGCTCCCTTACTTTTGCTAGCCTTCACTTGTGCTGAGTATAATCTTTACTTGTGCATCCAACTCCCCAAAACCAATATTGCCAAAAGTGTCCACTATACCTACCTATTAGCATCATTGATATTCCGTGCATATTAAGAATTATTTGTTTTCTTCCGAATAAAATGTTTGCTTGTTATGAGAAAGTTAGTTAGTAAAGCTCTCACGAACTTGATGGCACACTTTATTTTCTTGCACTTCATAAAGTTGAACCATTGTGTCCATCTTTGTTGCGTATATGTTTGCGCTTTATAAGTTGAAGTTAGCAGAACCATGTATCATGGGGAAAACTTTCAACATTGCACTGGTACTTTGTACCTCGTTGATATCATGATTCTTTTGCTTATGGATCCCAGCGGTGTGAAATAAAAGGGGAACTTGTAAGATCATGGAGTTTGTATGTGTGTTAGAGAAATGTCTGGGCCGCTAGCCTAAGCCATGCTTAATCATGGTGGAAACGTGCATCATAACCATAATGAGCATTCTATGAAGCATCCTCAATAAAAACCTATGCAAATAGCAAATGAAAAGATCACTTAGATGCTCATTGTATGCTTGCCTTGTCATTTTGATTATGGGATAGCTCATGTATCATGTGCAAGGGGTACCCCGTTGGCAGTTCTCTATGATACATATGTACTTACAATGACAAGAGCTTAGTTGTGACTGAAGTTGAGTAGCATGAGGTTTGGTACTCGTAAGTAAGGGGCATTTGATTTCAACTTATAACTTGTCCAGCATATCCTCTTAGTTGTGTCACTTTAACCTTAATCACCTAAAACATGCTTATGATAGGGGTAATGACAGCTCAAAGCTAACGAGTACCATACTTTCAGCATTTGGAATCCTTTCAAACTTTTGAAAACCTTTTAATTTCCTTGTTGAGTCTCCACACATTCTATGAGCATTTCTTCAGAGCATAAGTGTCATTCATAGTGTAATGTGCTTGTCTCAAAACTTGATTAACTGTGTTATGACTTTGAGGCTTGTATCTTTCATATCTTTACTTCTAGTCTTCACCTGAACTTCAGAGGTGCCTTGGCATTTATGTTTTCTCTACAATCAAAGGCAAGTGAGATACCACTCCATCATACCTTTTTATGAGCATTGCAATGTTGCTTATGTTTGTGTTTCATTCTACTTACTATTTTTGAGTTGGAATATCTTCATATCTTGCAATGAACATTAAGTAAACTTAGTCACATAATCTTTATTATGAATTGCCTAACAAGTTGACCATATGCTGAGACTATATACATCTTATGAAGCAAATGTGTTCGTGAAAGTTTCTTTTATCGCACTCAGCTTTCAACTAAATTGTTTGAGGATAAGCAATAAGCTAAGCTTGGGGGGAGTTGATACGTCCAAAATGTATCTACTTTCCCGAACACTTTTGCTATTGTTTTTCCTCTAAACTTGTGTGAATTAGATGCAACTAACACTGACTGATGCCGTTTTCAGCATAATTACCTTGGTGTGTAGTTTTTGTGCAGAAAATCAACTATTAGGAAAAATCCCGGAAAATATGCCAAAAATCCTATTTCACCAGAAGACTCCCGGAACCAGAAGACGAGACGGAGTAGGGCTACGAGGGGCCCTCACCACCTAGTCGCGCGGGCCAGGCCAGGCTGCGCCTGGGGTGGTGTGGCCACCTTGACCTAAAAACCAAGGGAGTTCGACGTTTTTCTATAAAGAGTTCCGCTGCACTGTCACCAGCAGATTCCGCGATTCGGAACCAGAAACTCCGTTCTGGCACCCTGTCGGGACAGGGAATTGGAGGAGATCATCACCATCATCATCACCATCGCTTCTCCATCCACCATCCATGGTTCCCCCATCTACGAGTGAGTAATCCCCCGCTGTAGGCTATGGGGATGGTAGGTACTGGATGAGATCGTTCATGTAATGGCATCAGATTGTTAGGGCATGGTGCCTAGTGTCTATTATTAGTGCTTTTGGACTTTGTTGCAACTTTTTATGCTTAATGCTTTTCACTAGGGTCCGAGTGCCATGATTTTAGATCTGAACATGTGATTGATTCATTATTATAGTATTGTTTATGGTCTTAGCTACAAGTTGTATACACATATTGTTGTCCGGAACCAAAGGCCCCGAAGTGACAGCAATCGGGATAACCGGAGGGAATGACTTTGATGTGAGGATCACATGTGTTCACAGAGTGTTAATGCTTTGCTCCGGTGCTCTATTAAAAGGAGAACCTTAATTGCCAGTAGTTTCCTTGAGGCCCCGCTGCAAACGGGATGGCAGGACAAAAGGTGTTGTGCAAGGTCTCGTTGCGAGCACGTATGACTATATATCGAACACATGCCTATGATTATTTAGTACTTGGATGCTTTATCTTATTTATCTGCTAATGCCCTATGTCTTGATTTCCATATGAATTGTCTTGTCTATGCAAAGCCTGTCCATCCATCCCTATGCCTAATGTTTACTGCAATTGTTACTGCTGCCTTTACTTTTACTCCTGCTATTACTTTGCTATTGCTACTACAAAACTGTTGCTACTGATAAACTGTTGTGAGCAAGATAGTTTCGAGGTGCAGCTGAATTGACAACTCAGTTGTTAAGGCTTATAGATATTCTTTGACTCCCCTTGTGTCGAATCAATAAATTGGGTTTCACTTCCCTCGAAAATGCTGCGATACACCCCCTATACTTGTGGGTCATCATGGTACCATTTTGGCGGTTCTCTATGATACACATGTACTGACGATGACAAGAACTTACCGGTGACTAAATTTGAGTAGCATGAGGAGTGGCCGTCGTATTCAAGGGACATGAGATTTCCAACTTATACTTTGTCAAGCATATACTCCATAGTTTGTTCCGTTTAACCTTAATGACTTCAAGATGCTTATGATAGGGGCAATGAGAGCAGAAAGCTAGTAAGTACCATAATTTTTGGAAGCGCTTTATGAGACTTGAATCTCTACTTCCTTCTATGAAGGCCTTTCTTTTACTTTTATGTTGAGTCTCCACCTTCTATCTTTATGCACCTATTTTGAGAGCATAGAGGCCATTCTTAGTTCTATGTGCATTGTCCCAAGACTTGTTGATTGATGCATAACTTGATATTGCTTGTTCTTAAACTACTTGTATCTAGTCACTCTTATGAACTTTGAAGGTGTCCTATGCATTTATGTTTTCTACTCTATGAGGGACAAGCTGAATGCCACTATGCTAAGTTTTCTTTATGTGAAACAAACAAACGTCTTGCAAAGCATTGTTATTCATGAATCTTTTGTTTGTGCCTTTTCATGTTGCAACATAGTTGCTATGTCTTAATTTCTAGAACTTTATCTTTCATGTTATGTTGAAGTACTTTGATCCCAGCTATCCATGTTTTAGAAATACTTTGATCAAGTTTATGATGGTGCATGTCACATCAAACATTATTCTTTCTTTTTATCACTTACCTACTCGAGGACGAGCAAGAGTTAAGCATGGGGATGTTGATACGTTGCAAACGTATCTATAATTTTTGATGTTCCATGCTTGGTTTTTATCTATTTTCTTTTGTTTTGTTCCAACTTTGGAGTACTTTTTATACAATTTCTTGGACTAACCTATTAACAAGATGCCATAGTGCCATCTGCTTGTTTTCTGCTATTTTTGGTTCCAGGAAAGTCAGAAAATGAATATTCTCGGAATTAGACGGGACAAAAGCCAAAGTCAGTTTTTCACTGAGGGGGACACCACCTAGCCATGTGGCCAAGCCTGGCCCACGCTAGGGGGTGGTGTGGCCGCCTAGGGCACCCCCTCGGCCTCCCCATCCGACTATAAGATGCCTCTGATACAGAAACCCTAAAGAGTCTATAGTTACCGTCAACTCCATCCCTAGATCGGGAGGGATCTGAAGCTCTTCCCGGCACCCTGCCGGAGAGGGGAATTCACCCTGGAGGCCTTCTTCATCACCATGCAAGCCTCCGGTGTGATGTGTGAGTAGTTCATCCTTGGACTACGGGTCCATGTAGTAGCTAGATGGCTGTTTTTCTCCTTTGTGCTATCATGTTTATATCTTGTGAGCTCCGTTCATGATCAAGATCATCTATTTGTAATCCTACATGTTGTGTTTGCGGGGATCCGAGTGATATTGAGATGCTATTTCAGATTGATTATTGATTCTATCATGTCTTTGTTATTTGTGATATTGCATGCTTTCCGTTTTTAGTAGCTATCTTGGCCAAGTAGATGCTAGCAACTACAAGAGTTAGTATTTATGCTCGATAGTGGGTTCATGTCTCTAGTAATCTGGGGAAGTGACAGAAATCTCTAAGGTACTAGATGTGATGTAGCTACTAGGGAGAAAACAACAATCCTTTGTTCATAGAACAATCGTATTGTTTACTTTACACGCAATGAATAATGAAATTATCTGTTGCTTGCAACCTAATACTGGAGGGGGATCGGATGATAACCTGAAGGTGGATTATTAGTCATATATGTAGTTGGATTATGGTCTATGTATAATGTTGTAATGCCCAATGAAATTTCAAAGGAGTCAAGATGTTTAGTATATGCATGTATGCTTTCTCGATGTTTGTCAATTGCCCCGCTGTAATTTGTTCACCCAACATGTTATCTATCTTAAGGAGAGCCACCACTAGTGAACTATGGACCCCGGTCCTTTCTTTTCCATCAATCTACAACTATTTACTTTTTTGTTTACTTTCTGCAAGATTTTATTTTCTTCCACTCGACACGTTTAATCCTTTGTTTTCAGCAAAACCAGTGAGATTGACAACCTCACTGTAAGTTGGGGGCAAAGTTCTGTGGTTGTGTTGTGCAGGTTTCCACGTCCCTGTTGGCATCGGTAGTGCACCTTGCCAAAGTCCAGCTAGCAACACCTTGGAGGTGTTTCCTTGCTCCTACTGGTTCGATAACCTTGGTTTCATAACTGAGGAAAATTTGCTGATGTGCTCATCATACCTTCCTCTTGGGATTCCCCAACTAGCACGATATATTTTGGGCCATCACACGAGGGCCGGTAGCTCACCACGAAGCTGAAGAGCGTGATGGAGAGGCCGAAGAAGCTTTGTGACAACGGTAATCGATGATGAACGACGACGACTAGTGATGGAGAGTCGGGGACGGTAGCATCGATGTGGAGCTAGAGTGCTCGATTTCTTCTGCCAGACGAACCAAAACAATGAGAGGAAGCTCCCAGGCACCACAACGGAGCTCGGCAACGTCTCGTATAGCTAGCCGACGGTGCCCGCAACGGCTAGGGTTTCAGTTTTGGTGAAAATTAGGAGAGAGCGCGTGATTGAGTGATATGGGTATGACCGGATAGAGGAGAGCGTGGTCGTTCTTATCCTCACCCCTAGGGATGGCGACACACATCATAGCGCGGCGGAGGATTAACGGCGGCAGCAAAGCCACGCAGTTGTTTTGCTGTCGTCGACAAAGACGATGAGGCGGAGAGGTATCGAGGCTAGGCCGATACTAGGTTGCGGTGGAGTGGGCGAAAATTTCACGGGTTGCACGTGAGCGACAGGCAGCGTGAAGGTTGTTGGGCTGCGAACTGGTTCTGCTGATAGTCCTATTCCTTTTACTTTTTTTGCTTCTATTTACTATTTTATGGAACCTTTTCAAATATAGTTTTCTCAAGGTTTAAAATATCCCGAAATTTTTATAAGTCATGAATATTATTATAGAGATCAGTCATAACCAATTCTTTCCACACTACTGATTGTATTCACATGATGTGTCATTATATATAGGTTTCTTCTTATTAGAGAAGTATTAATAGGGATTAGGGTTTTTAGGGATTAACTTCTTTTATAAAGATCTTGTATAGTTATTCTTATTTTCACCATATGGTAATGGTTATGGTAAAGATGGAAAATGTTGAATGATCTGCATGGAATATATCCATACCAATCTTTATTTAACAATCACATAAGATGGTGGTTTATAATATAGTGATTTAAATTTTAAAGTTCTTTAAAGTTTGGAATCTTTTTATTCCAATTTCATTGCAATTTCTTCATAACTATTCTACTCACTTTTGAAGTAGATATGGATCACTTCATGAACTAGTTGTTCACTACTTTCTTAAGTGTGGTTAATATTTAGTTATAAGTTTATCATATAATGGTGAATAACCATTATCATTCATGTGGCACAAGTGATCTCCATGCCCAACAACTTTTATTTAGGGTTTCTAATACCACACTTACTAGGGATCCTAGAGGATACACTACCCTCAATTTTATTGGTCAATGTTGCTAGGGATCAAGGTTCAAGGATTGCTCCTAACTTCATAATCATGGATGTTATCTCAACTTAGAGTGAGCAATAAATATTACTTATTACTGTGATCTTGATGGTATATGAGACTAGGGCTTTATTAGGGTTTAAGACAATAAGGTGGACAAGGCTCTCATCAATACACCGTCAACTAATATTCTAATTATCTCTTAGAAGTTTCATTTGACTAAGAGATACCTTTCCAATGGCTGCTTGAAATTAGAAATTAGTTTCACTCCTAACTTAATTCTAGGGTTTTGGACAAAGAGGTATAAATGGTTCTTGTCATGGCTTTATATGATTTTGGTTAAAGGTTTCTCAAGCACTCCTACCTTAATACCTCACTAAACTTATCTTTAGATAAGGAATTCCTTTCCTAAATATACTTTATAAATCTTTCTTATCTTATTCACAAAGATCACGTCTTCCTGAATAAGTCAATCATCTGACTCCACCATATCGATCATCATATGATGACATGGTCATGTCACTTCTACAATATTCCTTCATTCTGCTCCTAGTATATATATACATCTTCCATTTACAAACTACCCTTAAGTAAGTCATTCATCTAGTTAGTTTTAACTTCACTATTCCATTCTCCTAGCATTCTTCCTTTAATGCTTAAATTGCACTTCTTAACTAACCTTGATGAATCCATCAATGTAGTTGCTTCTAACTCCACCCATTAACTCCTTTAAATCCATCTTACAACTACTTCCGAGGCTTGCAAGATTATAGTTATCTCTATATCACATGTGATATCAAACCTTTGGAATGGGTATGGTACTACTCCCCATAATACAAGTTTGTTCTTGTATTAGCTTGGTTAAACTACTATGCCTTCAACTACTCCATACAATTCATGTTATATACTTCAACATACTCTAGCTTGACTTTTCATGTTCAAGCTAGACTATTCATCTTACTAGGGCTTTGCCTAATTTGGTATACTCATAACTCTTCTTCAACACCTAGTCATCTATTCTCCAATGACTTGAGAATAATGATCACCAACCTTTGATCATGCAAAGCTTAGGCTTCTAATTGTCTGATCAAGATCTATCATCAACAAGTAGTATACTTATACTAGTCTCTCTATAAGGCTTATCTTGTTAAGGAAACTTACTTTAGGTTTATACCTGCTTGGCTTAACAAGATTACCACTGGATTCTCTACTACTTATTAGCTTTCTCATAGCTTCATGATTACTAGCTTAACTCTTGGGTTTAGGTACTGCTTCTAGTTAACTCATGAGTGAGTTAACTCCTGCAACATCAGATGGTTTGATCTCCACTAAGGATCACATTCCATTGACGATGGCACACTCTACCATAACTAGTTTCTCCTTATAAATTTACTTGAGGTCTTTGGAAGGCCAATATAATAGGTCACTAAGTTCTAGGACAAGGATTTATCCCTCTACATTGAAGATCAATAGACACTAGGACTTGGCTAAGTAGGAATGCCATCCTTTTAATATGACAATAAATACTTTTGATGAATGGTATTGGCTTGACTTCCTCCCCTACTCTATCTATGATAAGAGTTAATGTTTAAGAACTACCATGATGCTCATGGTGGAATAACTATGGCAAGCAAGTGTTTCAAGATTTAGTTATGAGGTTTCTTTACTTAAGTTATATACTTAACTTGGTATTCAGGGTTTGTGGTAGATAATACCTTGCTATCATATTTAGAATATTAAGTATTCATCCTTGAGTTATTGAATGGAATACCATGTAATGATCTCTTAGAAGATCAAGTACTCCTTATTAAGTAATGTGTTGTGACTTAGTTTTATTACATTTGATCTACCCTTAGATAAAATTATATTACCCAAATATATGGTTTTAGCAAAGGTAATATTGAAACTTACCGCAATCAACTTGATGATCTACTTCAGTTCCACCAAGTTAAGAGAAGCTTCAATCAATTTGACAAGTTTTATTTAAAAGCGCAAAAATTAACTAGATTTTGTATGCATGAATGCAATGCACACACCTCAACTCAGCTTATTTCTAAGCTCTAATGTTGGAATGTTACACTGTACCTCGAGGCCTAGTTGGTACGAGGCATAAGCCTGCTCGTCTCTGACTTCTTCTTGGACGTCCTCTGGCACTTCCGGGTACTCCCCCACAATATCTCTCACAATATCATCTTAGTACTTAGCAACTTCTTAGTCTTGTGCGAAGGATTCCTAGGCATTAAACCTAGGTTAGATATGTTTGTGTACTTCTTTACCGTCAGGAGAGAGTCCATAGAGTCCAAGGACGAATTGCGTATCTGCGGAACCATTAGCTTCAAGATCCGGCCTAGCCGGTGCTTCCCCGACATCGTAGGGCATGAGTCATGCAAGAAATGGTAGCACACATATTTCTACGGCCCAGATATTCCTCTGCCAGACCGCCTTGAGACTTATCCCGATTTCGTCGATGGAGCTGCCACTGAGGTGCCCGCATGACGGACCCCAACCTCCCTTCCCTCCGACGATGAGGCCAATAGCTCCGTAAGGAGGATTGAATGGCTCGTAGATGGAGGTCTGACGAGCTTGGATCTTGCCATGTGCTGGTTCGTTAGGAGGATCCAGCCTCTGTAGCACCGCACCGAGTTGATGTGTAAATACACTCAGGACATGAGGGATCCATGCGAATTTCGCGGGATAACTTCTCTACTGACTCCATCAAACTCCGGCTAAAATACATTGTCAAGGTGAAGGACAGGAAACGTGGCTTCAAGATCACCTACCACATGTTCGATCGTGGCAAGTGCCTAGAGGTTGCTTCTGTTTCCTTTATCGCTCGTTACATGCTCTAAGGCTTTTCTGACTTGAAGTTGTCAATCTAACACTCCTCTGTATCCTAGCTGGCGACCTTGGTGGTGCATCAGATGGCCTACCAGGTATATGATACTAAGCTGAAGGATATCCAGGTGGTGTCCGACGACGACGCCCCCAAGGATCAACCAGCTCCGGCAGCGCGAAAGTGCAAGAGCTCCACCTCTAACACTACTGCCGAGGCCAAGAAGACGAAATCAGAGAGTGGAGTCTCCAAACGATCCACTGCCGCCTTAGAGGCAGAGATGAAGAATACATTCACTGGCATTCCCCTCACCAAGGCTCCTGCCGAGGAGTAAGTGTTTCATTCTCCGACTTATAATTTTCAGCTCATACCTTTTTTCAACTCTTGTATTTATACTTCGTACGTTTCAGGAGGAAAGCCGGTGATAGTTCGAAGAGATCCTCCAAAGATGTTGGAGGGATAGAAAACATTCGTGACATGCTGACTAAGGATGTGGCCGCCAAGCCCTCTCCCGCTACTGCTCCCCCTACTCCTGCCGCCAAGCCTTCTGCTGGACCTGCTGGGCCTTCATCTCCCGTCATCACTAAGATATCCACCATGGAGACAGATGTCAATCAAATCCTTGATATCTCAGGCTCTGTCGAGGCAGATGTTGCTCCCAGTGGCCAGGCAACACAGGAGAGTGTTTCCTCTAAAGTGGTTGAAGCTCTAGCTAAGGATACCACCCAGAAAGGGAAGCAAGTGATAGAGGAGGTGGAGGCGGAAGCAACAGTCCAGGAGGGAGCCTCTGAGCCACCATCTGTCTTGAAAATGCAAGAGACGGCTAGGGAATCATCCATGCCTACGGCTTCAACTTCTCCATTGGCTGCGACTCCTCCGACATTGTGCCTGGATAACCTCATCATTTAGGCCAATGCAATTTATAAAAACGCCCGGACCTTCCATGATTTCTATGCTCATCTGGTCAACAATCTTAGAGTCATTGCCATCGTAAGTCTTTTGAACTTCACTTCTTTTGATTTGTAATGTATCCCACTGTAGCCCCGAGATCTTAGGCAAAAAATCAATAGTTTTGGCCTGAGTGCTCCAAAGAACTAAGTGTAGAACTTGTTCGTGTAGCCCCCGAGTTTCTAGTTTAGAATAAAGATTCCGACTAGACACTCTCAGAGAAAACACTAGATGATTTTAAAATCTTATACTGTAGCCCCCAAGCGTTTAGTTGAAACTGGATAGTATCGACTAGATGCTCTAGAGAAACTAAGCATGTTAACCTCTTGTTCAGAATGAGAATAAACGGAGAACATCCGCCAATGGGAGGTTTGCTGCTTTGCGGAAGGAACTAGAGCTTGAACAGGGTAAAATAGCCTTCCTTAAGCAACATATCAAAAATAGCCAGAGTCAGTTTCTTGTAACAGCTCCTTGCTTTCCTCATGGATTCATTTCTTCTGTCTTCTTATAGCACCTTTTGATTTCCGTCTGACAGAAACCATTGCCAAGGCCAAGATCATCGTCGAGCAATCCAAGAATATATAGGAGCTCGACGATGAGAACAAAAATTTGAAGAAGGACCTAGATGATGCCGTCAAGGGCCATGAGGCAGCGATGAAGGTGCTACAAGAGTCTGCTAACACCGAGATGCAGTGCCTGAATGACGAAATTGCGCAACTCAAGGAGCAGAACCAAGCTGCCAAAGAGCATAATGCTAGGAACCTTGAGGTGTACAAGACAGTCTAGAAGGAGCGTGATGTCTTGGCGGAGACATGCAAGCAAGCTGAAACAAGCATCTTCAGTAACCTTTCTCTTTCTTTGTCATTTCTGTACTTTTGGATAATCATTCGATTTGTGTGTGCTCATGGTCCTTGTTTTCTGTGCAAACCGCAACTCCCATTGGCTTAGCCAACTTGGGTGAAGGTGCTCCGGATCCCAAGGAACACATGATTCTTGCCGGCAACTTCGTCAGCACCGACATCACCTAGGCCAAGGAGATAGCCCTTCCTCTAGGGATTAACATCAAGGTGGCAGACTTGGCGGCCAAGTACGCAGAGATCCTGCGCCAAGCTCCTGAGAAGGTCAACAACTGGAAGGCCTCTTGCATCCAGGTTGGTGCTAGGATATCTCTGTCTTTGGTCAAGGCGCACTACGACAACACAGACATCGACCTAATTTTTTGGCCTATCTTTCAACTCGTGAATATCAACGAGTTAATAGGAACCATTTAGTAATGCTATGCTTATGAAGAATGGTCCTTCCCAAGGCGGGGATAGTTTGTGTGATTTCTCTTGCTTGAGTCTAAGAACCAGATCCCCCTCTTTGAACGAACGATGCTTTACGCGGTGACTATGGTAGCCACGCAGCTTCTGCTGGTAGGTGGCGGATCTCTGGCATGCCAGCACGTGCTCTTCTTCAAGTAGGTCCACAGATAGGCGTCTAGATTCTTCAGCGTCATCCTCCTTGTAGGCGGAAACTCTTGGTGCATCGTGGATGATGTTGGATGGGAGGACATCTTCTGCTCCAGAAACCATGAAGAAAGGAGTTAAGCCGATGGATATGTTGGGTGTGCTTCGTAAACTCCACAAAACATATGGTAATTTCTCTGCCCAGGCTCCAGCTGCTCTACGTAGCGGTGCTTGTAAGCGTGGCTTGGTTCCGTGCAGAATTAGTCCATTGGCCCTTTCAACGTGGCCATTTGATTGTAGGTGTGCCATGGATGCTAGGTCAAGGCAGATGCCCTTTTCATGATAGTACTCCTCAACTTCTCCGAGGGATAAATTTCTACCATTGTCGGTGATGATGCTGTGTGGGAGACCAAATCTCACCACTAGATCCCGGACAAATTTTAGGGATGTTGCCCCATCAAGCTTTCTAATGGGTTTAGCTTCAATGCATTTTGTGAATTTGTCCACTGCTACTAGCAACTGTGTGAAACCACAGGGTGCTATCTGCAAAGGTCCCATCATGTCCATCCCCAGACTGCAAACGGCCAAGTTATTGGTATTGTTCGCAATTAATCATCTGGAACACTTGGTTCTCTTGCATAGAACTGACACCCAAGGCATGTTTGTACCAACTTGTCGGCATCCTCCTTGGCAGTTAACCAGTAGAATCCTTGTCGGAAGGCCTTAGCCACCAACGACCGGGGAGCGGCGTGGTGCCCACAATCTCCAAGATGTATTTCTTTAAGGATTTTGATACCTTGCTGCTGGGAGACGCATCAAAGAAAACTCCCATTGTACTTCTTTTGTAAAGCTGGCCGTCAATGATGACGTAGCCTTTTCCTCTTCGTACTATTTGCCGGCTTTCGAGTTCGTCGGTGGGCAAAGTTCCGTCTTGTAGATAGTCCATGAACGGTTTCATCCAAGCTAGAAAGGTCATTGTTACTGTGTTAACAAATGAGTCCACTCTATTCGGGTTGTCGGGGTCCGCTCCCTTCACGGATGGGGTCCGTAAATGTTCCAGGAAAATGCCTGGCGGAATTGGTCGACGAGCTGATCCAAGCTTTGACAGCAGATCTGCCGCCTCATTCTCCTCCCTTTTGATATACTTGACTTCATAGCCATCGAAGCACTTGGCTATTTTATCTACTTACCTGGATATGCCGCCATCATAGGGTTCCGCGCGTTCTAGGTACTGCTACTTGCTGGGCAACCAAGTCAGAATCTCCACAGCAAACTATGCGCTTGATTCCAATATCCTTGGCTACGCGAAGTCTGTGAATGAGGGCCTCATACTCCGCCATGTTGATGGAAGCATTGAAGTGAATCTACAGGATGTATTGCAACTTTTCTCCTGTTGGTGATTGTAAGAATACACCAGCCCGCAAGCTGTTGAGTAGTTTTGATCCATCAAAGTGCATGACCCAATATTCTAGCTCTGGCATAGGAGTATCTTCTGGCAGTTCTGTCCAATCTGTGAGAAAATCCGCCAATGCTTGTGATTTGATAGCGTCGCGTCTCTTGTAGGTGATTTTCAAAGGAGGCAAGTTCAATGCCCCACTTTGCCACTCTCCCTGTAGCGTCGCTGTTGTTGATAATTTCAAACAGTGGAGCTTTGCTCACCACTATGATAGGGTGCTCCTGGAAATAATGCCTTAGCTTGCGTGAAGCAAGGAAAACTCCATAAGCTATCTTTTGGTAGTGCGGGTAATGCTGTTTGGATTCCGTCAAGACCTCGCTTACATAGTAAACGGGTCGCTGAACTCCGTATTGGTGTGTTGGTTCCTTGCGCTCCAACATCATGACGATGCTGATTACCCGGTTGGTTACCGCCATGTAAACTAACATAGGTTCCCTTCAGACTGGTGCTCCAAGTATTGGCAGGGAGGAGAGTATTCTCTTCAACTCCTGAAGTGCGGCGTCAGCCTTTTCTGTCCATGTGAATTTGTCCGCCTTCTTGAGCAACTTGTAGAGCGGCATAGCCTTCTCACAAGTCGGCTGATGAACTGGCTTACTGCTGCAAGGCAACCTGTGAGCCTTTATATGTCCTTCAGGCATATCGGACGTTTGATTTCGATGATAGCCTTGATTTTCCCCGAGTTCACCTCGATTCTGTGATGCGAAACAATGAAGCCCAACAGTATGCCAGAGGGTACCCTGAAGACGCATTTCTTGGGGTTTAGCATCATGTTGTATTTCCGAAGATTGTCGAAGGTTTCCTGCAAGTTATCGATAAGATGTTTTGATTTCTTTGACATTACCGCGATGTCGTCCACGTAAGCGTGTACGTTGCGACCTATTTAGTCGTGTAGGCAACGTTGCATTGTCCGCTGGTAAGTAGCACCAGCATTTTTCAACCCAAAGGTCATCGTGATGTAGAAATACGTGTCATAGGGTGTGGTGAACGAAGTGGCAGTTGGTCTGACTTTTGCATTCGAATCTGGTGGTATCCTGAATAAGCATCGAGAAAACACAGAAGTTTCGAGCTAGCCGTCGAGTCAATGACTTGGTCAATGAGAGGCAAAGCAAACGGATCCTTCGGACATGCTTTGTTCAAGCCGGTGTAATCAACACACATTCTTAATTCATTGCTTCCCTTTTTTGGGGACAAGTACAGGATTTGCCAAACAGCGGGTGTCAATAACTTCTCGGATAAAGCTAGCCTTAAGTAACCTAGCTATTTCTTTGCCTATAGCCCTTCGTCTTTCATCACCAATGTGTTGTAGAGGTTGCTTCACTGGTTTGGCATTAGGATCAATATTCAAGCTGTGCTCGACAAGTTCCCTTGGTACACCTTTCATGTTGGCAGGTTGCCATGCAAAGATGTCCCTATTCTCATGGATGAACTCGATGAGAGCTCTTTCCTATTTGGGATCCAGGTCCATGTCAATGGCGGTGGTCTTGGAGGAATCTCCTTCAACAAGCTCCACCGGCTTGGTCTTGATGGCGGCCTTTAATGCGGGTTTGGCAACAGTGATCTGCTTCTTCGAAGACAGCATCTCCGAGGCATCGACCTAGTCCTGGATTTCCTTGAACTCTTTACCGTAGAGGACTGCTTCAGCGAAGGCGGCCTCACTAAGATCGCACTCCCGTGCCTTGGTGAAGCTTTCGTCAACGGTAATGACGCTGTTTGGTCCGGGAATCTTGAGTTTGTTGTATACAAAGCATGGCCTTGCGAGGAAGGAGTGGAACATGTCCCATCCAAAGGTGACGTGGTACATGCTCTTGAAAGGCACCACTTCAAAGGTCACACGCTCTTGGCGGTAATTGTTGACATCGCCAAAAGCAACTGGAAGGGTGATGCAGCCCAGGGAATTCGCTTTTCGGCCAGGTACAACCCCATGGAACACGGTGTTTCTCTTCCTTAGCTGGGTCTCCGTCAAGTTCATCTTGTGCAGTGTATCCAGGTACATGATGTTAATGTTGCTTCCACTGTCCACAAGGCACTTGGTGAACTCTGTGTCGTCAATCAAAGGATTGATGACCATGGCATACTGGTTCTCTGTTGGGATAAGATCTGGGAGAACCTTCCAATCCCAAGTAATTGGAACTTCCGACCACCTGACGTACTGGGGAACTGGAGGGAGGGTAGCCATCAGTATCCTCAGAGAGGTTTTCTGGTCCCGGACAGTGGGGTGCCAAGGAAGGTATGGTAACATGGAGCCTTCGGAGGGATTTTCCCTTTATCCTCTTCCTTACTAGAGGCTTTGGGTTCCACGTCTTCATCCATATCGCTTGATTCCTTGGGCTCTCACTCCTTCTTCCCTTTGCCCTTTCCGTGGGGTCTATTCTTCTGACTTCGCTTGTAGCCGGACTCAGGTTCCTCCTTGAGGTTGTTGACAAATTTGGATTAGAGATTAGTGTGGGTGGCCTTGCCATTTCCGTCAAGGTGGATGAAACATGACATATCATGGTACTCTTCATACGTTTGGGGAACGCAAGGCACTGAGGGTGTAGTGTCACTCCTCTGCTGGCCGCTGCTAGCCCCCCAGCCACATCCATGCTGTCCGCCTCCACCTCTGCCAGTGAACGTTGCGGTGACCATGTCGTCTACTTGCTTTCCTTTGGGTGGATTCTTCCGCTTGGTATTGTTGTTTTTTCTAGCCTGGGTAGGGATTGCTATTGCCGGCAGTGATCCGCGCGCGTCATCATCAGCAGTGGCAAACTCGCTAGCCATGGCGATCATTGCGTTGAGGGTGAGCTCATTGTTGTCTTCCTTGCGCTTCAACTTATGGCGGCAAAAATCCCCCTTTTCTAGACCGTCGATGAAGGAAGCCATAGCGGTTTGTTCATTCACCCCTGCGTAGGAAATTTTTATATCCAGCTAGCGAGAGAGGTAAGCACGGGAGGTTTTATCCTTCTCTTGCACACACCGCTGCAGGTCTCCGACAGTGCAGGGACGTTTGTACGTACCCTCGATGTTCTTGGTGAACGCTTCATGCATGTCCAGCCAATTGCATATTGATTTCTCTGTTAAGTCATCGATCCATTGTTGGGCGGTGTCGGTCAGCTTGAGTGGGAGGTACTTGACGGCGACATTGGGGTTTCTGCCTGCAATGTGAATCGCTTCACTGTAGTCCTACAACCATGTTGCTGGCCTGGCAGTGCCGTTGTAAGGCTTGATGGTCTTGTCTATCTGGAGGCCCTTGGAGTAGGTTGTGGCCCGTATGACTGGCCCAAAGCAAGGTGGCCCAAGGTATGGGAGCTCCCGAGCTTCTTGGATCTTGTCCAGCCACGTACCCACATCAGACGACTCTAGTTGCTTCCATTTTCTGTCATGGGGAGGGGAGTTGTGGCATGATCTATGGGATCCACCGTGCCCTCCGCCATGATGGATGCTAGGTGGTGATGGTGGTGGTGGAGGCGGTGGGTTAGCTTTATTGCTGTGCCCCTCCTGCGACTCCTCATGCATGTCGTTGTTACTTGTCAAACATGGAGGCTCCTTGTGGGACCTGCTCCTATGTCCTTCAACGCCGCTGCGCTCTCCGTCATGCCGTGGCTGCTCGCCCTGGTCGCGTATAATGATGCCGGCCTGGGGGCGCCTTGGCGGTGGCATGCTTGTATGGTGGCGTGGGTCTGGTTCCTCGTGACGCCGAGATGGGGGTGGAGGTGGCGATCGGCATGGACGAGCCTTTTCTCCATGATCGGAGGATATGGGGATGGCGTCAGTCCTATTGTGTGCCTCCCTCCATCTTTGCTCTATAGATCCTGTACGCGATCCTTCGTCATGGGGAGATTTGGGCCTTCTGCGGATATTCAGGGTAGACTAGCAAAGCTCCGGGTTAGACTCAAGCCTCTACGAGGCAGCATTCTCCTGTTGCTTGCATGCCTTAGCGATGAGGTCATACATCTGAGCAACTGCTTCTGGTGACCTGTCCTATTCCAGGAGGGTTTTGCCGAAGGCGGTGTTGAGGCCGGGAGTTAGTAGGAATTGCCTCCCCTCTGAATCAATGTACAGGGTGGCTTTTGTCGGCTTAGATCCATCATACCCCAACCTCCGCCGAACGCATGGGTCTTCGATGACATGAGCCGGCACTTTCTTTGCCTTTTGCTTTAACAACAATTGCTTTTACTCGGCCTCCATAGCTCTTGCCGCCTTGTTGGATGGTTCCGCCTGAGCCATGTCTTCTTCCAGCTTAGCTACCTGCTCCACAATGCACTTGGCCTCCGCCAAGATTGTCGCGCGCTTCTCATCAAGCTCCATAACACTACGGATATGGGCGACGGTGATAGGATTGACGAGGAGTGCGTCGTAGATTGCCTTGTCGGCGGGAGTAGCCAATGGGTTGCCAGTTGCAGACATTGACGGTGGCATTGGCGGTTGATTTGATTGTCAGGCAATATTGGGGTTGTGGTGAGTTCCTGCACCGGTTGCGGGCAGATAACCGGAGAAGCCATGGCCTTCGCCAGAGCCGGAGGCTCGGTGGCCTTCTTGGCTACTGCTGCTCTGGTAACCACGGGCGTGAGCGGAGCTCTCTCACGTTCTGGTTCCTGTCCGTCTTCTTCCATCACGCTCCCAATGGCGACTAGCACCTGGTGGGAAGTGTTGGCCTTCACGGTGCACTCCTCCTTCTCGATCTCCTGCTCAATCTCCCTCAGAACAGCATCATATTCCTCCGAGTTAGCGTCTGAGCCACCACCATCCATATTGATGTCGGTGTAAAGTGCGTCAAGGACGGAGTCGGAGTTGGCTTCAGTGTTGACGATGGCGGATGTGGAGGGTGATGGAGGCGGGCCATTGGTGTTGTTTCCTCTGGCTTCCGGCCCAGACATATCTTGGGTGTTCTCCTCAGCGTCCGCATATTCGTTGATGATGGTGACCATTTCACCAAGGTTGAGAGGGCCTGTGGCTTGCCGCCTTTGTAGGGTATGCCGGAGGAATGGTCCAGGTGTGAGCCCTTCCATGAAGTGGTACACGAGCTCGTCGGCGTGGTCGTCCTCTAGGGTTTCCCTCACCCTCATCCATCTAACGAGGTATTCGAGGGGAGGTTCTCCAGTCCTTTGAACGCATCTGGCCAGATCGAAGATGGTGACTACGCCGGCAAAGTGTGACCTCCGCATCTCTAACGCTCGGGGAAGCCAAGCGGATTTGCGGGGTCCTTACACCATTATATCCTGCACAGGGGCGGTTTGGGTGGGCCTTGAATTTTCCTGATCCGAGCCACCACACTCCAAGGAGAGGTATGGCCCAGATCCTTCCACGAACGTGTCCTCCTCATAGGCGGTCTGTGCGGGGCTTGATGAGTTTCCGACTTCCTGGGAGCTAGGACCCGAGTCGGTTTCGCCGATGAAGATGTGGATGTCTCCGAAGGGGATGACTGAGCAACACGTAGGGTTTGTCTTCGCCGGAACCCAGAACTTATCCGGAGGGACGATCGGGACATTGCCGGAGAAGAGAACACGTTCGATGGCTATGGTGTCGCTGATTCCTGCGAAGAGATTGAACCTCGCCCAAAGGTTACCCCACGGTGGGTGCCAACTTTCGTGGTATTGCCGACGAGTACGCCATGGAGGGGTCCGCACAGTGCGTGTTTAGAGACGTGGGGTAAGGGAGAGAGTTGGCGGGTACAAGGTAACACAACTTACCTAGGTTCAAGTCCCACAATGGTGGCCGAACTCTACTCCTGCTATAATTCACTATAATGGCAATAAGACGAGTTATAGAGATAGGTTCGATGTGTGAGGTGTTACACGTTGTACGTAGCAATCTAAGAGGTTGTGGCCTAAAGGCTCCCACGGGTCGGCTTATAAAGGCACCAAGACCTAGGGTTTACAGGGAAAGGTCCTTGCCGGACAAGGTAAAGAGTCCTACACTAATACGAACTAGTATTCCATGTCTTGTACTCCAAGGCTCTGAGTATGTTGGTGACTCCTGCATAGCCTTCCTTTATCCGGCATGGGCCTCCCTTCTGGATTCGTCTAACTGGGCCGCCCAGCAGGCCATAGGCCTTTCTACCAACTATGGACCCCCGGGTTAGGCGGATTGGTGACATGCTATGAGGGTACCCATTTGGCATATCCCCAACAAACAACATTCTAAATACCCTTGCACGCACTAGTGTGTATCACCAAGCCTTCAAGGTGACCAATTACTGCCTGTAATCTCTACATGAACCATGTCCAGCTTTCATTGGATTCACCCTCATGAAAAGCATAAGCTACAGGTAGAAGCCAATTATGCGCATCCAAAGCACAAGTAGAAGCAACATGTCCCCTGAACTTCCCTGTTAAAAAAATTGCGTCTATTGCCAAGTATGCCCTGCAGCCGTCTAGGAATCCCTTCCAGCATGCCTTCAGGTAGAGAAAACATGTTCGTAAGCATTTCTTATATGCCTGGTTATACCTTACCCCCCTTGAGACATTTTCTCTTCCTTTCACAACCTCGTAATAAATATCAACAACACTACCAGGTGATGTTTTCTCTACCTCAGCTTTGAAACTATACAACATGCGAAAACTGTCATTCCACTTGCCTTGAATGAAGTTTAGAGCCATCTCCTTCCAAACAAAGACTATGTGGTAAGGAATTGGAACGTTAATTTTTTTGTTAATCTTTGCTCTGAGTTCAGCAGGTCCAATGTTATGATCCTGCCTCACCCAGTCAAGCATAGTAGAAGCAATCCATTTGGTAATTGCCGGTCTAATTTTATCACTTAAAGAAGTATAATGGCAATTGTGTTTCTTCTTTTTTACTTTGATCTGCATTCGATAAGAATCCAAATAAATCAGAGCTAATTATCAGCAAAATAAATATGATAAAGACTGAAACTAAATGTAGTTATTGCAACTTGAAATGGGTGTCCACCCCGTATTGGAGATGCATGTAATCTCTATTTACACACATTAATTTCCCTACAATGCACCCTAAATATCTTTTGGTCGCTCTTTTCAATGAAAAATTCGAACCCAACTCTAATGGCATAGGTTACAAGTGCATATCTACAGTCCTCCACAGTCTCAAAGATAGTCCCCTCATCAATTGTAGGATTTTCCTTGTAAAGTGTATCACTGGCCTGTCCACGTCTTCATCGTCGTATCTACATCCCATTTCCACACCTTCACATTCCTCTTCCGCATCAGTCCCATAGTCAGGCTCAAAGTTCGAATCAACCAAATATTCCATACTCTCCATCCTATCAGGGTCAGCAGCCACATATGGATATGCTTTCTCATCATCATCCGCACCGCCACACATTTCAGTATCTTCATACTCGCTTGAGAAAGCATCATGGTCAAGGACAAGCTGTACAGACGTCCTGCGGTTACCAACACAGATCCTTGCCATCACCACGTGACTAGAAACGCTAATTGGGGTATGCAGAAAAGGAATCAATGTTCTTACCCTTCAACGAGGACGTATGACACCTTCTCAGGGCTCCATACCTCCAAAGCTTTGCACCCCGCTTCCTCTTGCCCTGTTTCATTCTCCTCTGTGCTCTCAAGACTTGAAGGAGATTCCTTGTTCTCCAGCCGTGCAGGACACACCTCCGTGTTCTCAAGCTGTACAGGATGCATCTTCGAGCGGGATCTGGATCACCAGGATTGTTGGGCGCCTAACCCAACTTCCAACTCTTGGTTTTCGTTTCTAGACGCGCCTGGGCGGTGGACGGCGGCAAGGAGACATGGCAGGGAGGGGAGGGGACGTGAGGGGATGGTAGGAAGGGGAGGGAGGGAGTAAGATGGACCAAGGGGAGGAAGAGAGCGGTGCAAGACTGAACGGAGTGGTAGTGGCAAGACCTGAGGAGTAGAGTGGAGCTGGTTGCGACAAAACATGGAAAATTGCACAATAATGTGTTGGTGGGTGGCACTTGTAGCACCCTGGTAAAATCACTACTAGAAAAATCACTTGGTGTTTCTCTTTTGTGCATCATCATGACTGCATGCTCATGTCATCATGCCACATTGCATTTGAGCATCGTCATGTCATCATGCATGGTTTGCCTAAAACTAGTTTCCAAAAGCCTATTTTGTTTTCTACATTATCCCCTTCTTATTTCAAAGTATAAACCCAGATCTTCCTGGATATTTTATTTGTCTAAAAACAAATTACAAAAGTATTTTAAATTAATAACCCAAAATTTATATTATTTTTGGGAGGCAGCCAGCCAGGCCCAACAGCCCAACCGGCCACCTCCATCCTAAATCTAGACAAACCCTAGTTCTAAACCTAATACTAACCTCTACCTGTCCGCCACACCCCTTTCACTCACCAGCGCGAGCGACTGACCCACCCTAGGAGGCCAGCGAGCAACCACCCTGAGCTGCCCCGCACACCTTGCGTGACCCCACCTTGCTGGCCACGCACAACGTCCACCCCGCGTACGCACCCACGCTTTCGTCCCCCGATCGGACACGGGCCCACCTCCGCGTCGATCCCCACGTGCCCTAGCCCCACCCGGCTCTCTCTTCCCTCGTAGGAACCTCCCCGCACGGGATCCCCACGATCCCACCGTGACCCCACTCAACCTCGATCGCACCCACCAACCACCTGTGCCGCTCCTCCCGATTCGGGCGCCACCGCCAACGGGCTCTGCCCCGAGCTATTCCTACGACCGGCGACCTCGTCCCGAAGCCTCGCGCGAACCCGACATCCGCGTCGCCAGGGAGCTCCTTTGTCTCGACCCTGCGCGTATCCCGGCGTCGCCTCTTCCTCGGCCGTGGAGCACCGCCTCCCCTATCGTCTCCTTCACGGACCACAAGCCGCCTCCTTAGAGCTCCACCGTGCCACCTTGGACGCTCAAGCCGTCGCCCCGCCTGTCTCTGCGCTCCTGCGTGTGGCGGCCCTCTGCTCATCGCGAGCGCCTCCGTGTACCGCACCTCTTCACCGGCGTCGCGCGTCACCGTCGCACCTGCAACTCCATAGCCAAGCTCGCCCCAGCGGCACCCCGAGATCCCCTCTCCAAGCTCTCTTGCGGCCATGGCGTCGACCTCGTCGTCTCCAAGCCCTCGCGCGGCCGCTGGATCCCCATCGGCGTCAAGCCCATCTCCAACCTCTACTCCACAAGTTGGTCGTGCGTGTAATCTCTGGTACTACTCATTAAGTCCAGTGGAGTATGGATATGAGGATGTGGAGCTTGATCGTCTCATTGTCAAGTTCTCCGTTGCGTCGTATCTGCAAAACGTCCTGCTTGTACATCCAAAGCGTTCTGTTTTACAAAGATCTCCTCGTCGACCTGACAGTGATATCTCGAAGGCGTGCCAATGTGGAAAGTCTGGGAACTTGAAGACTATCAGCACCGAACAAGTCCGTCACCGAGCACCAGGGCCAAATTCCGAGAACTCCGTCATGGAACACCGAGGTTGTCTTCCTCGACCCGATGGCCGAGAGCCTGAACCCGGAGATCTTCTTCACGACAATACAAGGTCTCCTTCGCGGAACCACCAAGCCCTCCATCAGGGATCCGATGGATGGACATATGAAGGCCGAGCCCAAACCCCATCGAACCCCAAGACCATCAGTGTCGAACCCTAATGTGATCCCCTATCCATGACCTCTTTTTTATAATATATCATATCTATCTTTTTGAATATTAAATTGTTCATGTCGCATACCTATTTTGTGGTTTGGGGCATTATGCTGATTCACCTCATAATTAAATATGGAGACCATATGCGGGATATTCTAGTCTTATATTGGCACCATTTAAATTTTCCTAGCGAACCGATGCCATGATTTGCCTTATTAAGCCAACATTTAAACCGCGGGGTAACTAAACAACATGAACCATTTAATTAATTGTCGGGACCCCGGTTCTGCTTAATATTGCCTAGTTGCATTGTATCTTTTCCATGTCATGCATCATATCAGGAACATGTTGATTCTTCTGCCGTAGTATTAAATATTGCATTCGGTGGTTTCTTTTAGTGCTTTGCTTCTTCACGGAATAGGCCATTGAGTTGATGCGAGTACCGACAAGTTCTTCGCATAATGAATCTTCGGCAAGATCTCTCAGGCGAGCAATCTCCCCCTTTCTACCTATGTTGCATTTATAGTCTTTACTTACTTCATGTTGATCTACTGCTATCCGTGTTGCAATGCTTTAGTTTCCGTACCATTTATATACCTTGCAGTCCCTATATTGCCTTGGACACATCCTATTGCCTATAGTTTGATAGATAGTCGGCCTTGCGAGTCGTAGTTGCTTGCTCAGGTGTTGCTTCGCGTCGTTGTTGGAAGGTTGGCACATGCTTAATGATGGAGATGATCATGACTTTCATTTGAACTGATAATTAAAATGATGGGAATAGATATAACTAATGCAGAGGCACCGGTGGGCAATAGCTAATATTTGGTTCTTCCACACGCAATTGTGTCCCGTAGGCCCCGAGTACTTGATACCTGTTCCTTGACTATTCGCACTATCCACATATGGGAGACTCTATGAATCCCCCTTTGCCTAAGCTTGATTCACACTTTATTTCTTGGGGCCACAAACTAGTTTGGGGCTTTATTACTATCATGTACCTATGCCATGATTTACTGCTTTATTTGCAATTGTGCGTGGAGCACCTATACTATTTTGGATCGTGGCATGTTTTCGCTGTATCGACAAGCCCATTCACACTTTTGGGTTCCTAGTCGTTTACCACCGTCCACACAAACCCTGGGTCCGCCTCGGAGCCAGCCATTTTCGTTGCGGGTAGCTTAGTGGGGTGGCCCCCTTAAATGATTGATGAATCCTGTGAATGCTTTGTCGTGAGGCCTCTTTGCTTTTTATTTGGTTCTTACTGAGGTTGATCGTGTGTGTGTTGCTATTTATGCACCCCTGCAAGGTAAATCTTTCTGAAAGCCATGTCGGCGGTTATGGACGACTTGGAGCACAGTATCTCGATCATAGACAACTATAACTAAAGTACTACTATAAATTTGACTTTGACATGTCTAGTAATCAGTTTCACTACAACAGAATGAGTCAATAAAAGTGCCAACAACTGCTGGAGTTGGGATGTCTCATGCTAATTGTATCTGACTAGTATGTATTGCAACTATAATGGAATGGTTAACTAAAACTGCCCGCTTCTTATGATATCAGGATGACTCATGTTATCTATATCTGACTAGTAAGTTTTGCAACTATATGGAATGAATAAAACTGCCAACTGTGTGAGTTCCTCGGTTTGACTTCCTCGTTTGGTCTCGAGGGGGGATACCAAGATGGGTTTGATTGGTGTTAGAATCAGGTTGGATCCGAATAGGTCTTTCTTATCCCTCTCTAATAGCCGACAGTTGTATCGGCTATAGGTTGTATAGTGCATGCTTTGCTATCGCTTCAGTCCACCATACCTATGTAGGCGAGTGCCGCCGAATTCTAGACTCTCCGTGTACTGGCCTTAGTACTGACCGCTCTCTTTTTCCTTTACCCTTTGTCGGCACCTCTTTTTTTTAACAGGTATAAGTTCGTCGTTGTTAGCAGGGTTACCCTTCCGGCTTGGCCTGGGTAGGGATATGGACTCCAATTGGTTATTCTTAAGGGCTGTTAGCCCCATTTGCATCGTATCCGTACTCGGATGTTGTATCGTTTTCAACGTGATTTGGATCTTTGTATTGTATATCTGAATTTTTGACTCATGGAGTCGCTGTTGTACATATATGTTCTGCGGGTTCCATCGTGAACTATTGTGTAATGTTATTACTTCGTTTTCCACCAGCACACATGCGCCTAGTGGGCATCTTTGAATCGTTTCTATGCGGGTTTGGTGTGAATCGCTAAAATTTGCATAGGGCCGTTTCGACGGTGTTACAGCACTAGTACTCAAACCTGGGATGTGCGCCATCGAAGGTGGATGAGGCGGGCCCACCAGTCAGAAAACATGCCACATCGTCATCCCTTGTTTCTGATGCCTTTAAAAAACAAAACATGCCACATCGTAATCCCCTATTTCTGATGGTGTTGCTACAATTCGACAGTACATAGTGGCACAAATGTAATATCGTATAAACATAAGGGCACAGTCATTAATATATTTAAAATGGAACCTGGTTTGTTTCGTCTCCTACCTATCATGGTACATTGCCCGATTAGGTGGATAGCCATGACCAGAATTTTTAATACGTTCGCACTCTTATGCTGAGAAGGGAAATAAAGATTGAGTGGTTAATGCAACGATTGTCGAATTATTACCCTTTCATGAAATGGTAGATGATTATTTTCACGCGTGCTTAGAGTCCAAACCTACTGTCATTATGTCACTACCCTTCTTCGATAAACCATAGTTTCCCTTGCGTAGCTCCGCAACAACGCACCACCTAGGGTAACATGGCCCCGCCTAAGCAGCGACCGCCATTGCCACGGCAGCTCGAATCTAGGGTATTTACCCCCTATAAGGCAGGCCATGAATCTCTACTCCAAGGCCGGTCTCCCATTCCCCTTTTAGGCGGATGATTTTGCCGAATGTGCCGAATCAGCTGCGGTGGCGGCTGCGCCGAGCAGGGCCAAGAAACTGCTATGGAGAAAGCGCGTGGCAGAATTATCACGTGTTCTACGCAGGGAGGCCAAGGTACATGTCAAATCGTTCATGAGAGCATGTCGCCGAGGGTACACACCCTCGAAAAGGGGAGCCCCAAGGTTTAGGAACTCTCGCGTCCATGCTTTGGCGCGGACCACCTTACCACAGTGGGTGAGGATGGGAACACGCCGTCTGAGGCCTTACTGCGGCGGCGACCAAGCATCTACACTCAGCCTATTGGATTGTTCGACAGCTGGAGCCGGCGGAGGGCAATAGCTCAGCGCCGGAATTCAGGTTCCAGTTCACACAGACCTACGATCCCTACAAGGAGATGCCGAATTTCAGGTTCGAAGAATTCGTTGCGGCCGCGTGGATGGTCCTACTGAACTGGGACTGACGCATGAATGATGCAGATTTCTTGTAGTTAGGCGGGAAGGCAATATATACTCTCAAGGCAATTGGCCAGCCAAATTTTCTGGTGGAGATCTGTAGTTTCTTCAGTGTAGAATAGTTAAGTTCAGACTGAAGAATGGATTTTGTAGATGAAATGCTGACGCATTTATCTATAAATTAGTAGGAAGTTTATCCCACTTTTGTGAAGATATAAGACCCAGTATGGAAGTACTACTGATATAAACAAATACTATCATGTCTCTATTTTCTTCACTTACTACTCGTGGTTAAATCCAGTTAACTGCCATTTTTTATCCCAGACAGATAAAATTTAGACGATAGTTTATGTACAGATTTTGTGTCTGCTATCTGTGATGTAAACCATTTTTCATTTGGCTTGTGCTGTCTGCAAAATGGTCCTGCAGTTCACCGTGTTACAAAACCAGTAGATAGTGTTATAAGGATCATCATGTAATCTTTGTTTGAAACAAGAATCATTTATTGTCTTCCCGATCACTCATCGCTTGGCACAATAATCTAGCTACGTTGTACTTGAAGAGGAGATGAACTACATTATCATGGCATTCAAAGAATTGACATTGCTCATTGTCAGTCCACCCTCTTTTCATGAGGTTGTCCTTGGTTATTCACCGAAATTATAAGCACGGTGTTCAATACAGATGCATTAGACACACATACTTCAAATTCATTACCCACACATACTACATCGATTCAAACTATTACATATTTTTAGTCCATGCTAAGTTCCTGCTACGTTATCCATACTAGAAATTCTTTAGCCACACATACTGCAACAATTCACTAGAGCTTTGTCTTCAATCAAGGGAAATCAAAACAACCAGCTTGTCCATGCCTAGTTTCCCCACCGAAACTATGTGCGCCATCGAAAAACGGTGGTGGTCCTATGCCATCGATTCTTCCAGGGCAATACTGCAGGCGACGAGGATACTTTCTGGCCGCCTCTTCAGGGTCCTGAATGTCATGTACCGATTCCAGAACCTCCTCCAGGTGGATGACGACATGGTGCTTCTAGGAAAGCTATCGCCCTGTCCTTCTTGGAATCTTCACGTCGTACATCTTAGGAATGGCGTTAGGATCTTTCAGCCGCGCCTTTACCTCGATAACCCATCCGTCGCTCGATGGCACGATCTCCACCATTTCGCTGCCAAAGCTACTGGCGACCTGCTTGAGGGCCTCCGGCTCCGAAGCATCCAATAGGAGGACATCAAAGCCAAGTTTGGAGAAAAAACATAGATGCCCCAAGCGATCGTCCCACCAACTAGTGCGATGCCAACGCATGAAGCTCATTTTCTCCTCGTAGCACTCAAAAGAACGGGAAGAATGCAGAACACGCTCGGTGTCTGAGCTGTGCTCGAACAGGACGAAAAATCGAATGGCGGTGCGCATACCTCAATATTGATCTCATTTCATCTGACCCCAAAATGAAACCTGAAAGCCGACAGCAATTATGCCGGTGACACGACGGAACGGATTCCCAGCACGGTGGCCATGAGAGCATGCTTGTCGAACTGTTGTGCCAGGAATACCATGCCTGGGGTGCGCGATAGCACGCAACCGCCTGAGGCCGGTTGCCGGCTAGGATCGCCCGACGGGTCACGCTCCGCCATGCGAGAAGGACTAGCCAGAGACACGATACTAGTCTGGGGACGTGAAGCTCCGATATGGCGGATGACGCGACTGCGAAGGCGATAGCTGCGAGCTTCGATTAGGGGCGTGGGAGGTTGACCGGATATGGCAGGGATGCAAGGAGATCAAGTGCGAGCTCTGATCTAAGACGAGCAGCAGGAGCTAAGCAAAGGTTATGGGCAGGGGAGCAGGGGAGAAGAGCATAGCAGAGCAAAGAAATAGATCTGATCCACGCAGGGGTAAAATAGTCCACGACCGCAAAGTATAACGGGGAATACTCACAGGGCGGTCCAAGAAGAGTTGACCTAACAACGGTATTTGAGTTCAACTGTTTTTTGTCTGGTTCAAACGACCGTTTGTCTGTTAGATTTGTATTCACCCCCATTTGGCCCCTTTTGACAATTGGCGATTATACTACGGCCCCTCCACGAGATTAGAGGCAACTCGGGTACTGGGATGCACTCGCCCGAGTACTTTCGGGCAACAAACTAGCAAGCCCGCCCTTGGAGGCTCCACCAAGAGGAAGCAAATGATGGCCTAGGAGAATGCCATGGCAAAGAGGGCAGCCGTCGCACTGTACCTGCCTCGTGAGAGACCAGGCCTAGCCAGCGCCCATAGCCCCAGGAGGTAATCGGGAGTTCCCCCTCCAATGCTCGCGAGGGTTGAGGCACCTCCATGGGGCGGCAGCGACGCGGGGGCTCCTGACTTCCCCATGGACTATACCCAGCGCCCATACAACACCGACTACCCCCACAACGGTAGTTACGTGGCCAAGAGGGACGCCAGACTAGGCCGCGCAAAGGTGGACAAACCTCTCCAAGCGACGCGCCTGGATCAACGACTTTTTGAAGGTGAACCTCGAAAAAACCCCATCCATTACGGATTTGCCCCTCGTCTGACCCTGTGCAGGCCATGGTGGCATTTGTAATAAGCATGTACTACTGGTGCTTCTTTGGATCTTTCGTGAAGCGCACGATTGGTTGTTTGGTTTTTTCTTCGAAAAAGCATTTTGCAAAAAACCACACCACTCGATTACCCACACACTCCGCACGAGCGGGGATAGAGACGGTTCCTTTCACCAGGCCAGCTCGGCTTCCTATCACCATCAGGGCCTAAGGTGCAGAGCTATGAACACACAGGACAGACCCGGCCCAGAGTCACCTTGTCACATGGTTCCTGGTGCCTAAAATGCTTGCGCGGTGCGTGTACGAGTCTCTAACGGTGGGTGCTTTTTTCCTACGGACCTCTACCGGTAAGGTCTATGGGGCACCTCGTCAGGGCCTAAAGTGTCGAGCTCTAAACTCTACGGCCTGTCGCACGGCTGTAAGTTACCTCACCCATGGTCCCTGACCTCGTTCTTATCCTTGCGATGACTCACGAAGCCCTGTCCTCCACAGATCGAGCTTGTCAGGGCCTAAAGTGTCAAGCTCTAAACTCTACGGCCCGTCGCAAGGCTGTGAGTTACCTCACCCACGGTTCCTGACCTTGTTCTTATCCTCGCGATGGCTCATGAGGCCCTGTCCTCAGCAACCTGAGATTGTTAGGTCCTAAAGTGTCGAGCTCTGAACTCTACGGCCCATCGCACGGTCTTGAGTTACTTAACCCATGGTCCCTGACCTCATTCTTATCCTCACGATCGCTCATGAGGCCCTGTCCTCTGCAACCCGAGATTGGCAGGGCCTGAAGTTTCGAGCTCTGAACTCTACAGCCTGTTGCATGGCCAGTTACCTCACCCATGGTTCTTGACCTCATTCTTATCCTCGCGACGGCTTATGAGGACCTGTTCTCCGCAGCCCGAGCTCATCCGGTCCTAAAGCGTCGAGCTCTGAACTCTCCGGCCCATCGCACAGCCATGAGTTACCTCACCCACGGTTCCTAACCCTGTTTCTATGCCCATGACAGCTCATGAGTCCCTGTCCTCCGTAGCCCGAGCGCGTCAAGACCTAAAGTGTCAAGGTATGATCTCTATGGCCCATCGCACGGCCCTGAGGTACCTCACCCACGGTTCGTGACCCTGTTTCTATCCCGAGCATGTCAGACCTAAAGTACCGATTTATGAACTCCGTGGCTCGCCCATCGGTCGTGAGTCAACTCACGTCCTAAACCCTCGGCACGGGGGCTGAGAGACGAAACACCTAATCCCGCGGTTTCTCCTCGAGAGGCCCGCAGGATGCCCCTGGAGACACCCTCTTCAGTGGTTAATCTTGGCGCGGCCAAAAAGTGTGGGTCCTAAAAACCTACGACCCGAGGCAGAGTCGGCATCTCACTCGTGGTTTGTCCCCACTAGAGGTGCCCGGAAAGGGCACACGAACCTAGCGAGGCCGTTCTCCCTCTCAAGGGGGTAAGCTCCAGAAGTTAACAGGGGACCCCTCTTCGAGGGTACCCACAGAAGTAACTCCTCATGAGAACCTCCCAGACTCGCTATAGTCCATGAGCCATGGGGAGCCTTCCACTCGATTCGACCATGATTTCCCCAACCTAATCAGGCACGACCCACTCCACGATGGGTCGGTCCTAGATCCAATGGGAGCCCCCGCATGCAGCACGCTCAAAGCGTCGCCTCTGGAGATCGTCTCCCCAGGCACCCTACCCCCAATCATGCCTCGTGAATGCTCCGCCCCTGGACATCCATCCCTTCAACGAGCGTGCTCGGTCCTCCCAGAAGGTCGTCCCTGCAAAAAGAGGACATGAGCTACCATTGTGTGCCTCGGCAAGAGGTCACTACACCATGAACACACAAAGAAGAAACATCCAGAGCAAAGATCCGCTTACATACATAGAAAACATGTCTTTCTTACAAGCCCCAGACAGGGACAGAGTACTAGGTGGTATCGCACCTAGACCAGCCTTGTAGCTCCGAGGCCAGGGCAACATACCCCGAATGGGCCTGACCCTAGCTCCTCAAGGGACGTGAGCGGGGTATTCCACCCAGCATAACAGTGTATCGAACACCGAGATAGAGAACTCCCCCTCCCCGACAAAGCAGAACCGCGCTGAATGCGGTGATCAGCGAGGAACTGGCTCAAACCATCGCAGAGGTACATCTCATTGGGCAAGAGGGTCTTCATGCGCACCTGCCACCCTTGGACTCCGCTGGAGTGCCGCAGCTCCACCTCCTCCAGGAGGTCCGCCATGACCCCTAAGGCGAAGCGGGTCGTGAGCCGCACCTTGAGGAACCAATCGGGGTTCCCAAAGATGACGATAAAGTTGATGACCCTTTTAGGCTCAGGGTCATCCTTGATCTTGACGACCACGGAAGCAGGGGCTTCTGTGGCAGCAGGAGTGTCCAGGCCGGGTTCAACTGTGGCCCCACCACCACGCCCCCACGGTTACCCCTGCTACTCCCGCAGGGACGTCAACACCCGCACTTGGGGAGGCTTCTCCCGAGGCCGAGCCCGTCCCCGCAGGTGCAAGAACGGCGAGAGCCGTACCGTGGCTGCCGCGCCTCCCTTGAGACGTACCGGCAGGGGCTCCATCGCCTGGGCCTTCACTGCCTTGCCCTTCTCCTCAATTGAGAAACGTGGGAGTGTCATGGAGAGGGGAGGGGTTTTCCACTAGAGAGCACAAGAGAGGAAGGAGGAAGGCAGCAAAGTGGGGGTGAAAAGATTCTTCACTCACCTTTAATCGTGCCCGTCGAAAAGACGTATCACTATGCCACCTACATGGTATTAACCGCCAGGCCCCACGCGCCGTCGCGTTGTGGGAACAACTCCCAGAGCAAGAACTATGCACTTCAAATCTACGAACGAGCGCTCACGGCCGATTAAGCTTCATGGCTAGGATTCGAGCAAGTCGGGTCCTTGTTGACCAAGTGATCGCAGGGGCCCGCCCACCATCTCGGGTCGCTTGCCCCTTCAGGCCCCCGAGGGGACATGTGTAGGACAAGCGCCCGGGGGCTACTATCAGAGACCTGGCATCTGGGGTGCCACGTCTCCGTGCTAAACGGTCCCTATAGCGTAAGGGCCTCCGCCTTCAAGAGGAAGGGAGCCCCTCCATGGAACGAGCCTCAATAGGGTTCATGAGGTTACCTCATTGAGGAGGCTACCGCCGCCTCGTGTAGTGCCCTCGAGCCTCGGAAACCCCTGAGTGTGTCCGGGGTAGAATGGTAACTACACCGTGTGGAGCAGGGGCTATGACCCAGACAACAAGTACAACGAGTACATGAATATCGCAGCATCAACCACATCGGAAAATAAGACCTCGTCCACCCTCCTTTGGTAGGGAAAGTACATAAGATCTCTTGGCACGAGGTTCCCTTGGTCGCTATTCTGGTGCAAAGGAGGGAAAAGTTGAGATCGCCGGATAAAGCAAAGCGATGTCAACAAAGGACACTTTATAGGAGGATGGGGTGGAGCATGGCGAGCTGAACCGAGGCTACGTAAAGTAGCCTCCTAGACCGAGATCATGAGGGGCAGCTTTGTGGTGACCCTCCCTGTCTATTAACCAAGTGGAGAGGCCCGACGCCGCCCTATATAAGGGGCCCTTCTCCTACCTTGTCTCCTATCCTAGAGATCTAAAAACCCTAGTGTTTAATCCATCATTGTAACCACGCGAGGCAAGCGAGCAATACAACCAAGAAGAAGTAGGGGCTTTACCTCCTCACGAAGGTCCCGAACCTCGGTAAATAACCCCCGATGTCAACTCTCTGTTGTGCGCTAGTTCCAGCCCTGCTCCCACTGTCAAGCTCCCTCGGAATCACATGTTTAGCCCTCTCACGAACCAAGGGAACATTGGACCTATGTTCTTTTGCGGGAAAAAAATCTTTGGCACATGCCTTTAGGGCCCTCACTGTAAAGAGTTAGAAACTAGTTGTTTCCTAACATCTTGTTTATAATGGGGCAAGCGACAAAAGGGATAACCTTCATGAGAAAATTGATAAAGAAGTAAGGTGGCAAAAAACTGAGATACAAGATCTTACATCAAGTCGGTCTAAACCACTTGAAATCCATACCTGATACTATGGGTACCATTTGCGAAGAATGGCCATGCACCATTTTTCTTCCCTCTACCTTTGGAAGGGCATACATGGCCCCCTTTCAATCCACAAGCTTGACAAGAGGATGGTAGCAGAAAGGGATGAGCAGCTGGTGTGTGGTACTAATTGAAATTAAGTGGAAAGGTTAAAGAGCAAGTTAATATAATAATATAAGACAAAACCGTTGCCTATAAAGAAAACATATTTTATTTTTGTGAACTTCTGATGAGCGTAAAGATACAGTACTGGATTATAACAATAACATGAAAAATCATAACAAGTGAAATTGTGGATTTCAAAATTGTACCCACTTCTTAGAGAGGTCACTGCCCACCTGGGTCTTGTTTTGGCGCTTCCTCGTCATGTAGACGATGTCTACTTTTCATGCTGGCATCAGCAATCTACTAGCCTCTATAGAAGCCTCAGCCTCCACAGCAGCACCTTCAATCTGCATAAATAGCAACAGAGCTCAACAGTTCAATACAGTACATAGTAGTCATATACTAACTATATGAGATAGTCAGACAGATCCAGATCTGGAGTCACATAAACATAGTGCAAGAATTATGTTTTTGAACATCTGATAAGCATGCATGACACCAAGTGGGTAATAATTAAATCAGACTGCACCATGGTAATAAGGGAATTAAGAAAAAATAACTTTCTCTTTAAGCTGGGCCCTCCCGGCTGGTCAGTAGCCTTGCGCTTGTTTGGTGAGTAGTGGTACTGGCCGGATCATGGAGCATGTGGGGGTACCATCCTATTTGCCGCACCTGGAGCACCACACGTCGCAGGTATGTAGCATAGTGCTACAGTAAATAAAGAAGATATGGTGTTACAGAGGCTTCCACAAAACAAGATGTAGGCAGAGTCAACTTTTAGCACATGGATACATCTAGGTTATAGCCAACCACTTTCAGCATTGGAAGAATGGAAGAACGCAACGAATATACTGCTACATTACCTTTTTAGGCAACTTCAGGGAACTGCCGACACCATCCTTGTTCGTAGTGGCCATGCGTGCCACTGACAATTAGTTCATATATAATCTGATGGAAAATCCACTTCACATTACGAGTAGCAACTAAAGGTTATAGAAGTGAAGAACACCAAAATTGAACCCAACCAAATGCCCCAATCAGAACAGCGGTGACCATGCCCTGATGCCGAATCCATAGGAAATCAGTACCCCCCAAACCCCCCATCAGAAAAACAGTTCCTTGCTGGACGGGAGCTAGCTAGTGGTGGTTTATTGTCTTGTTGTCAATAGAAAGGCATGGGCAGGGGAGTAGTAGTACTAGTAGTAGGGCTGGGCAGTATACTCTTTCTATACTAACTATTTTTAAGTGGTAATGGCGGGAACATTTTGCCAGGAGAGATTCCCCAATTATTGATCCCAGCTATCACATGGGGCCTACAACTGTTTCAAGCGGGACCCACGTCAGGGGTTAGTTAAAGCAGATCCCACATAAGGGGGTGAGATAATTGACCGGGCCAACCTCCTCCTTCCCTTGGTACTCCTTCCAAGGACCAAGAATTCCCCTCTTCGAATCAAATTGATCCCAGCTTATATAGTATATCCTCTTCCTTATTCGCCTCATAGAGCATTGAGGGAGGGGAAGGGCTAGCAGCATAGGGAACTAGCGCTGGGGCCTCAAAAACCGTTTAGGAACCGATAAAAGCATAAGCTCGGATTTGAGACTAGAAACACACACAAACACACATATATGTACTAATATACGAAATAGTTTCCAATTATATTTCTGCTAACGAAGACCTAGAAATCATAAGGTAGCTCCAGGTTACAGAACTACGACAGTAGCGAACCAATCATTGGATAGCTCTACACCCCAAGAGTTTTGTAGGTGTCCTAGTGGTCATGATACTACCCAGACGACACCAAACGTTCACCCCTGATGATCAGCAGCCCTGCATCAAATCCATCGAGAAGTAGTGTACCCGATCCACACCCTCATGTGCAGGCTCATCAATGAACAGGTCATCGTCATTACCATCAGAGTCCTCTTTGGTCGTTTGCTTCTGCGATTAGTGGATTAACATATACATTGATATAGAAACATCAAAGACGCACAACTTTAACATTTGTCGTTCTATAGATATACCTGTTGGGAATATGCCCTAGAGGCAATCATGGTTGATGATATTTCCCAAGTATTCATAAAGTAAAGTTGTCCTTGTATGAACATCAGATATGTATCACTGAATACGTGATTCAGTTGTAGAACTACATATTCATGATTGTTCATACTAGATTGTCCTTGGTCGTTGAGGTTGTGCTAGACACACAACTTAGACCAATGTGCAGGTCGGCAGATGACACGGTTCCACTTGTCATGGGCATGGTGATGCTATTCCGACTTACACTGATTTGGCTAAAGAGTTTAGCAAGTCGGACTGACCCACAACTGAGATGCAACGAGCATGTTGTCATTTTCAGTCTCAAGCAATGGAATCCTTTGACCTGAGGTGATTGCATGATCCGAGTTGTGGATCACCAACTTAGGTTCTATCAACTTAGGTTCTATCTGTAAATGGGCAGTTATAAAGGTAGGTTTCGGGTTGGTTGTGAAGCAAGATGCGTGACGTGGATTACCAAGATGGGATTTTCCCCTCCATAATGGAGAGATATTCTCTGGGCCCTCTTGTGTGATATGATTTGGAAGCATGGCCATGCGCTATTCAGTTAAGTGTTAACTGAGGAGTCGGACTAAGAGTTTGCTTGTTGTTCGTTTGGGCCTGTGCATGTGAGTATATACCATATTATACTCCTTACCTTCACACCAGTTGACAGAAGCTACTTCCCAAAACAGTCTTGGCTTAATTTCCATATTCTCAAATGTTCTGGCATTTCAAAACCTGAGCCAAGAAGCCTTGCAGACCAACTATTTTAGTAGCTTCTATGGAGCAAACTATGGAGAGCTATATAACATAATCTCCTTATGTTTTCAAGACAGAATCTTCTACTATTCTTATCTCTAGATCTAACAAAACCTTTTCATGAAGCATTTGAATTCTACCCTTGGTAGAGATACCATGGAACCCTCATATCTTTCCAAACTACAACCTATTTCAAAATACCCATCCTTACCTCAAGCTAAGCTTGGTGGTAACCCCAGTAGTAGTTGATTTGTTTGTAAGATGAGTTGCCCTGATCTGCTGTTTGAATTGTCTGCTTAGGAGATAGTATGAGTTACTCTAGGATCTCAGCACTAGGATCAAGATGTTTCCAAATCATCACTCCCTAAGAAAGAATACAATCTGGATCTAATCTCTAAGCACCAGGTGATCCTCTAAAACCCCTAACCAGATCAATTCTAAAGATATCCCTTCTAGAAGTTTCCAAGTCAGGGAAGACCAATATCAAGCATGGACCCTTACTACTCAATATACACTTCAACATCATCCACTTGATGAAGCTTGGGTACCTTGCAACCCATCAAAAACATCCCCTCTCATGCTCTAGTCAAAAACCTCAAATCTGCCAAATTTGGCTAAGTCTAGAAATCTGTTTCCAACATCACCTTTTTGGATGCCTCCCTTTCTCCACCCTTGTGCATTTTTGGAAATGCATATAAACCATATTGGTAACCATTCTAAGGACTACCAAGGCCCACTATTTCCCTTGGTTATATCATCCTCCAACTCACTTGTTCTTGATGGTTTTGCAGGCAAGATAATAACTTTTCCTACAAATCTAGTCAGCATGCCTACTTTGGTAGGAGCTCACACAACCATCCAACCTTCTTTGGACCAACTCTTAGCATTGTTGTGTTCTACTCATATAGGTCTATCATTTCCTACTTCACTTGTTCCAATTGGATCGTTGAGCTGTTTACACCCACAAGGTTTTGAACGCTAGTTGATAATCTGCTTTGGCAGGCTTATTATTTTCAAAGTTTGAAAGCTTGCCATGGTGAGCTCAAGCAGGATCAAGCTCAAACCCCTACACCACTGAAATATACCTCACTTGGTCTATCCATATATCCCATGCCCCAAGGGAAGCCCTGAGCTCCGGGATCCAACAATGTTTTGGTGGCGTGAAAACAATCCTACCCAAGATCCCCAAATCTCTAGTTTCACCAAAATCAACTTGGAATCTCCAATCCCAAGGTTTCAAATGCTTGCTACACCTTGTATACATCATCTACCGTGATCATCAATATTTATCAATAATTCTCCATAATTATTTTGGCTCCAAATCAAATTAATTCCTCAATAGACAAATTCTTCAAACCTTTCCATAAGGGAAAGTTTGGATTCTTCCAAAGCACTTCCCCAACTTTTGCCTCATTTCAGACTCACATATCATACCCCACCTTCCCACTTCAAAAAACCAAATATTTTTGTAGAGCTTTATTATTTCTTTTTGCCTATTTTCTTAAATGGAAGAAATAAGAAATAATCCTCTAAAAACCCTTTCCCACCTCAATAAATCTTTGGAAAATTCCCCTAAGTGTGTATTCACCTTTGGGACCATCTCACATCAAAAGCACCACTTGTCCAATGTAAAAATTTCAAATGAGCTCCAATACTTCACTTCTGCAGTTTTTGAACAAATGGATTTAAGAGGACTTATAAGTCATGGAAAAATCTCTAATAATTCCTAGAGGGGCATCTCAACCCCCTCTATCTACTAGCATCTTTAGTTTATCTTGCCTAAACCAAAAATTGAGACTTCCATCATAATCATTTACATTTGCCAATCTTGTCTACTTCCAAGATGTTGATCAATATTAAGTCAAAACCCCTCAAACCTTCCATAGCAAGCCTCCCCTACCGCAGCACACCCCTCTGGTCGAGCTACACTGTAGCTAAGCTACTGTAGCAGCCCATTCCCTTTGTCCTTTAGTGCTTGGACGAAGGAGAGATGCACCCATTGGTCACACTTTCTCCTTACTTCTTGCAGCAGCCATCTCACCTCACCCCTCCTCTACAGCCAACCAGATACCACCCTTCCCACGCCCACATCATCCACCGCTGGTATCACCTCCCTCCATGCCCTCTCCATGGGACAAGTCCATCATAGACCTCTCCTCTCGGGTTAAATACCCCAGGTCACCCAGCTCTCTCCCTCTCTGGCTCATTTGTCCTCCCTGCTCCCTACTTACCACCCCCAAGATCCATTCCCCCTCCCCTGAACTGCTCTATCCGGGAGAAGGAGAAACAGGGAGCCTCGGCCTCCCTCAACAATCCAGCATAGCTCCCTCCTCACTAGTTCGCTCCCCCTGCATGTCCCTCTCCCGATATCTCCTCTCGATTATGCACCTAACCCTCCTCTCTTTTCTCTCCAGGGCTGCCCCTACCATCGCCACCACCGAGCTCTGCCGCACTCCTCTCGAGCCTACGCACGCGAGCATGAACCAGACGCAGGAACTAGCGTTGCCGCCCCTCTCCAGATTCGTCGTCGTCGACCGCGTCGCCTCCAACCATCTCTGGCCATCGGCGAGCCCCCAGTGAGCCTCCCCATGCCCCCTCCACCGCCTCTAGGGTTCCCCTCTATTCCTCCGTCGCCGCTCTGTTTCGCTTAGGAAGACAACGCCCGGCCGTCGATCTTCACTTGATCGAATGACCGGTGGTGCCCGGTACCTCTTCACAGCCCACGGCGACCGACAACTGGGCCCCGCCCCGCGGGATTTGAATTCCCTCTCCCGCTCGCAGCTCGCGCCGGGTGGGTCGCTTCTCCCCTAGATGGCCCAGCTCCCTTCTAGATCCGGCCTGACAAGGATTTCTCTCGAAATTCTAGATCTGAAATATACCTGTTAGTTTAAAACCAATTAAAATATAAAACCTCATGATATCTTCCAGATGACAATTTTACATGGTCCCCTAGGGTTTTCCTCATCATGCAGAACTGGTCTTTTGCCCAAACTAATTTTCATTATTTACTAGAAATAAATCTACTAAAATGCGTCTATCCCACTAATTAAATTCCTCTTTGAGCTTCACATCTCCAAATGGAATGAAGTCAAGTGCCACTGGTAGCCTTTGAATGTACCCATCTCTAGAGCTTGGTCTCATGCCAAGGTGAATAGTAGTTGGCCTTTAGTAAAAATAAGAAAAACAACTCTGATTTGACTTTAGGTATTTCTCTAGTTCAAACCAACAGATGTATTGACCCACTTTCAACTCCATGTGATGAGGGACACTATGATCCACCAAAATCCAGGAGTTCAAATTTTATTGAGGCCCTGTCCAATTTTGGTGAATTAATCATCTCTACCTAGGGTAATTCCAGTAAAAAAGCACTACACAAGTTTTACAACTCCAAATTGGGTGATTCCAACTTCTTTAGAAAGTTACTCCAAATACCTACACTGTGTCCTTGAAGTCAAACTAAAACCTTCTGTAGATTAAATTTGGTGAAAAAGACAAATTGTGTACAGAACTGCCTTTGGGAAATTCCTGAGGGCATTCCGGTAATTATATTGACTTGATTCCAACTCCTAGTAAACAAGTACATCAATACTTACTTAACCACCCAAAGAAAAAAATTTGGAGCTCCAGAACTATTCTGGGGATTTATCTCCTAAAACTAGAGTTTTATCCACTAAATAATTCATAAGTCATTAAAGAAATGGGATAAAATAGTGAAACCACTTTTGTTGGATTCATTTTATCACCACCTATCTATTGGGATCACCTTTATAAAATGGTATCTTCTAGATTAAGTCTTTGAATCATAATCCCCTCCTAGGTAGTTCCTCGACACTAAACCCAAAGGGGGGATATTCATCCCTGCTTCCAAGCCAATCTCAATCTCCTAGGTCCAGTCCTCTCGAATCCTACTAAATCTAGTTAGATGTGGTTCCCTTGCTTGCTGTATGATATTGGTGATTGTATGCCTTGTATTGATTGTGCCCTTTTGTTTGTTTGCATGTGTTCCCTATCGACGATAGTTGCGATTATATCGGAGAGAAGAAGATGGTTATTATTGTATATTGGGTATTCTAAAGAAGAAGTCCAGGAACATTTATGCCATATTTCTGATCATCAGGCAAGCCACCTTCTTGCTCATAAGCCTTGTCCTACTATTTTACATATGCATGTTTTATCTACTGTTTATTAAAAACTGCATTGTTTTACTATATGTTGATATATACATATATATATGGTAGTGGTTTGGCTCCTCCAAACCATTACACTTTGGTACTACTAAGTACAACTCCCTTGGCGATACCTAATTGTCCCTAGTAGAGTAGATGGTTCTTATCCACCATACCCCTTTGGAGACCCCGATTTAGCCGAAGCAAAAGCTAGAGGATGGGAAGACCCGGAAAAAGTTTTACCAAATGTTTTATGATAAAACCTTGGTGAGGTGGGACCTCCCAAGAGATGTTGAGAAAGAAAAAGGTTTTGTTTTATAAATGCTGGAGGAAAATGGGAGGAAACAGGTTTACGAAAACGCACCTAGTTCTCTTCATTTTTGCTAGAACAATTAACCCTGTGCAACCACATTACTCTGGTATGGGACAGGGCTGGATTTGATGGTTGTCTATTCCAGTATAAGCGGCCTCGCAACAACTACAAGGGATCGGGGATCCCTGGAGGGTGGGCCTTCTCCGATAAATGTGGGACCTGGAGAAGGAACAAAGGGTCGGTAGGCCTCCACGCGTTACTATGAGGCACTCATTGAAAGCGCACACTCGAGAAGTGGAAAAAGCGCTCCGGTTGGTCCTGGCCCGACGTACCAGTTTTGAGCGGATTAACACTCATAGGGTAGGCACTTATATTGGAGTGGGCATCCGGAGAGTCTTGATCGGTTACCCGACCCATGATCGGTGAAGATCAGGGTAGAGTACCCGGATGGTGTGGGTAAAGTGTACAACCTCTACAGAGTGTAAATCTATTTGAATACCCATGTCCGCGGTCATGGAGAGCGGTGCGGGTTTTGATTTCAAAAAGGATTTCGGAAAAGAAATGGTTTTGGAAATGTTTTGACCATGGGATGGTCGGGAAGGATACCTGCTTTGACCATGGGATGGTCAGAGAGGTATGGAAGGAGTTTGGTCATGGGATGACCTGAAAATGGGAACAAATGGCTGACCCAGTCCTAATGTTTTCCAAAACTTTTCAAAAAGGTTTTCCAAAATGTTTTATAAAAGTTTTCAACAAAAGATATGTAGATGTTATATCTACAAGAGAAACTATTTAAGAAAATAACCTCCCTTAAGCCTGCCTACTACCACAGCCATACTACATGTCCACTTGTTATTATTATTTTAAGGTGGTTTGCGAGTACATTCAAAGTACTCATCGGCATAGTCCTTGGCTATTAACTTGGCCAGATCTCAAGAAGAAGACGAGGATGGCGACTATGTGAGCTAGGACGTTCTCCTAGTCAGCTGCCTGTAGGTTAAGGCATGGCTCGGGCTCTGCGCTTGATGAAGTTCTGCTAATGATTATTGATGTAGCCATAACGGACTTTTGTAAGTCATATAATTCGGTATATTCTCGGATGTTGTAATGATACTTGTCGGTTATGTGCCACGACTAAATGATCATGGGATCTGGTTATATGCATAACAGGGATTCTCGAAGGATTAATCCGGGGGCCCCACAGACTTGGTATCAGAGCCATCCTAACTGTAGGAGAACCTTAGTTAGCATGGTCGCTAGACATGAACCTTATTTTGAAAACCCCGGCTTTCAAAAACTAGCTTCTCAATGAGTTTCAAAAAGTTCTACTTCTTCTCTTACTCTAAGTAAATGCTTTCGAAAATGGTTTCCTCTAACTCTCTTCCAAACTTCAAACCTACGGATTCTAAATATCTAGGATCTAGAACCTGGTGAGGACAAGGAGAACAAGATGAAGACAAGCAACTACCAGCAAACACAAGGAGACTAAAATATCGCTCTACCCGCGGAATCCTCACAATCAGAAGACCTTAGGTGTTGGCCTAGCAAGGAGTGTCCAAGATACGATGAAGGATTCATCTGCAAGATAGTGACTCCGACCTAAGGAAAGATGGCATCTAGGGTCCATAGTCCTAAGAATAGGATTCCCCTACATTGCGAATAGTTAACTCCTTGGTCCCTAGTGTTGACCATGTTTGCTTGCTTAAGTGCATCCTGTGTTGCTTGATGTGTGTTGTTTGCCGAGGACATTGCGATCCCCTCGCTTTGTTCGCCTTGTTTGTATGTTTTGGTTTGCTTTGACCTCCTTAAAAATGTGACTCGAGGAGCGATAAACCACCTACTAACTCAGGAAACCCCTGTGCTAGCTGTCGGTATCCAGACCCAGAATAACCTCGAGTATATGAGAGGAAAAGCATCGCCAGAACCAGGAGTTCCACATCATCAAGTCCGAGTCAACTCGAAGATTTCACCTCAGCAGGACGGCATACATCGTCAAACTCAACTTGCGGTACTCATCAATAGCTCAACCCTCCCTTGTTCATCAGAGTACTACAGCAAGAATCTCGTTGAAACCGGAAGTCAATCAGCGAAGGATTCCCAATACCCACAAGAGACCACCTGATAAGTTAACTAAGACAAGAAGTGAAGACCAAATCACACTAACCTTAGTATATTAGGGCTTCTGACGGCCTCAGTAGACTAACTAATCTAGTCGACCCTACCCAAACCGACGGGAAATTCCTCCCTAGAAGCTCAGAACCACCGCTGAAGCCAGATAATAAGGAAGCGTAAAGGCAATGAGTTACTCCATATCCGAGCAGGAACAACGCCAAGTGTTCAAGAGACGACAACCTCTCTAAAACTAGATGACTCTATCCGGGCGAAGCATTATCAAGAAGAGTCGTAAAACGCTAATTTACCTCGAGCTAACCACCCTAAAAGCTTCATTAGGAAACCACCCGCCAAGATTGGTACAGTAGGTCGTCGCCCGAAGACCTCAGCTCAAGGTTCAGGAAAGCTATATCCTTCCGCTAACAACAAGTCAGCCTTCCAAGGCTGAAGATCCGCACCCTCCCGAAGCACCTTAGTGAAGCTCTAAGGTGGAAAGATGGCGTCTTTCCACTCAATCTTCAGAAGACTGTCTACCAAAGGATACTTTAGAAAATATCTCAAGCTCCAAAGTCTTGCCACCAAGAAACAACCCCTGGGTTATCCGAGGAGAATCTAGCTGAAGGTTCTACAAAGTCCCTCCGCTACTTCAGCTGAAGACCCACCCGAAGGACCGCCGAACCGCTACCCCCCCAGGTACTTAATGCTTAGATGACTTGAGACTCCAATGATTTCCCCAGGCTAAGTATGAATAATAGTAGTATATAAGCCCGCAGGCCATAGCTCCGCGGATGCTTTCCGAAGACCTTAAGTACAGGAAAAAGATGGACGACAATCTTTAGAACCACCACCAAGGAAGTCAAGAAGGAAGGAATGCATTATCTCCGAGCTAACCTAGTCAAATCCTAAGGGGGAAAGACTGCATCTTTCCCACAAAATAGAATAACCCTCTGCCAAGAGCAACCTCAGGAGTCCATACCCTAAAATCGTTAATAGGATATGCTACGACCCTAAGGAAAAGCGGTGAATCCTTGGAGAGAGGTACTCCCAGCTGTAAATGCTATCCTCCGACGAGTACTCCGTGAAGTTCAGCATCGTGATAGTCCGCCCATTCTAAGCCCTCGAGATATAGAGTCCGGAAGGAAAAGAAGGTCATCGCTCGCAATCGGGACTAGACTCTGCTCAACTCCCCGTGCATCCCGGAAGACTAAAGCTCAACTTCATCGACAGAGTAGTCACTTTCAAAGACGGAGTCCGGAAGATAGTAAGTGTAAGACACCTAGTATCAACTCGACCCAAAATCCCCTAACCTTACCCTCCTGAATCTCGGGACGAGATTCTTTTAAGGGGGAAAGATCTATAACATCCCAATTTCTGCAACCCTGATTAGTTGTTAGAATGCAAAAATCAGGGGGAACAAAAACTTTTCCCTGTTCACTGGTGCAGTGTTTGCTTCTTGTTTGTTTGTGCCTGTGCATGTGAGTATATACCATATTATACTCCTTACCTTAACACTAGTTGACCAAAGCTACTTCCCAAAATAGTCTTGGCTTAATTTCCATATTCTCAAATGTTCTGGCATTTTAAAACCTGAGCCAAGAAGCCTTGTAGACCAACTATTTTAGTAGCTTCTATTGAGCAAACTATGGAGAGCTATATAACATAATCTCCTTATGTTTTCAAGACAGAATCTTCTACTATTCTTATCTCTAGATCTAACAAAACCTTTTCATGAAGCATTTGAATTCTACCCTTGGTAGAGATACCATGGAACCCTCATATCTTTCCAAACTACAACCTATTTCAAAATACCCATCCTTACCTCAAGCTAAGCTTGGTGGTAACCCCAGTAGTAGTTGATTTGTTTGTAAGATGAGTTACCCTGATCTGCTATTTGAATTGTCTGCTTAGGAGATAGTATGAGCTACTCTAGGATCTCAGCACTAGGATCAAGATGTTTCCAAATCATCACTCCCTAAGAAAGAATACAATCTGGATCTAATCTCTAAGCACTAGGTGATCCTTTAAAACCCCTAACCAGATCAATTCTGAAGATATCCCTTCTAGAAGTTTCCAAGTCAGTGAAGACCAATATCAAGAATGGATCCTTACTACTCAATCTACACTTCAACATCATCCACTTGATGATGCTTGGGTACCTTGCAACCCATCAAAAACATCCCCTCTCATGCTCTAGTCAAAAACCTCAAATCCCTGGTTTCGGAAAAGGAATGGTTTTTGAAATGTTTTGACCATGGGATGGTCGCGAAGGATACCTGCTTTGACCATGGGATGGTCAGAGAGGTATGGAAGGAGTTTGGTCGTGGGACGACCTGGAAAAGGGAAAAATGGGTGACCCAGTCCTAATGTTTTCCAAAACTTTTCAAAAAGGTTTTCCAAAATGTTTTATAAAAGTTTTCAACAAATATATGTAGATGTTATATCTACAAGAGAAACTATTTAAGAAAAGAACCTCCCTTGAGCCCGCCTACTACCACAGCCATACTGCATGTCCTCTTGTTATCATTATTTTAAGGTGGTTTGCGAGTACATTCAAAGTACTCATCGGCATTGTCCCTGGCTATTAACTTGGCCAGATCGCAAGAAGAAGACGAGGATGGCGACTATGCAAGCTAGGACGTTCTCCCAGTCAGTTGCCTGTAGGCTAAGGCATGGCTCGGCCTCTGCGCTTGATGAAGTTCCGCTGATGATTATTGATGTAGCCATAACGTCCTTTATGTAAGTCGTGTAATTCAGTATATTCTCGGATATTGTAATGATACTTGTCGGTTATGTGCCATGACTAACTGATCATGGGATCGTGGTTATATGCATAACAGGGATTCTTGGAGGATTAATACGGGGGCCCCACATGAATCACATATCAGGTACGAGAAGCAGTTAAGCTATTAAAGGGATGGCAACTACTCGCCTATTGTTTAATAGATATATCGTGTGGAAAAGGGACTTGGACGAAATTCACATTGAAGGTTCTTCTTGTGACTTTACGACACTTGGGAGTTGGCACGTCTTGCTAGAGGCTGCTACCATCAATCGACTTGAGACCGAGTGTTCATGGGAGTGAGTTGGACTCAAAGCCGTGACAGTATACTTGGAGGAGTAGCTCATGTCGTGTCTAGGTGTACGTGATCCTATAGGGTCACACACTTAAGGGTAAGGAGCCCAAGTGGATTAGATCCATATGGAGATTGGAGTACAGCCTAGATGGGCCTCAAGCATTGAGCCCAACTAGGAGTGTATATAAGTGGACTGGCAAGGGATAGTCCCTAACCTAGCTGTCACTTTCTCCACTTCCATTTCAGGCTATACAGGATCTAGCAATCTTCTGTCTGAAGCTCCATCCTGTATGTGTGGATACCGGTAGAGGCGTTCCACGTGCGGCGCTTGTAGATAGGGAAGCTCGTGGAGATCTGGTGAAGGAGTTCGTGGGATCCGGAGTAGCTATCCATGGGATTCGGAGGGCTGTCTGTGGGATCGTTCAGCACTGCTTTGACGCGCTACATCAACTTCCGCATCTACGCGTCTAGCGGTAATCTCGTGGCCTATAACCTGAGCTAGATCTTAGGAGTACTAAATTAGGGAAAAGTATTGTTTATCTCTGCGTGGCCCAATAGTGGTATCTGAGAGAGATCTTCTGGTTTTAGACTCTAGATCTGTGCGTATGTGATATGCACGAGGTGGTGGATAGAATCCACTTAGGGTTTCGGTGGTCGATCTATGAGATAGATCGGTTTTGTGCAATATTGATTGGATCAATCACAGTCGGGGGTGCATGGAATATCAGGTGCGGATGATCAATGATGTCGTATCACGGGTTTCACAACGCCGGTAGATATCATAGCGCATTAGATGTCGTTGCGAGTTTCACAACGTCGGTAGATATAGTGTCTATGCATAACTTGTTTTTGCAGGAAGTTGTGAATGGTATGGCTTATGTGCATGTGATGTGTGTAATCCATATGTGATCTGTGTATCACGGGTTTGTCAGCCGGATGGAGCCAAAGTGTTGTCACTGTTATTGTATAATGACCTGCGTGTCGGCATGGGAAGCCATCTTCTTGTATATTCCTTAGTGCTAGAGTACCATGTTTGGAGGACTTGAAGGACAGTGCAGCCAAAGGCATGATGAAAAGGTTCATGGAGATGGAGATCCCCATGAAGAGAGCCATACCATTTCACATTATAATTGGATTATTTTGTGTTATTGTTATGTCTCTATTTTTACCTCTATGAGATAGTGGTTAAACTTTTATCCCACGAAGAAGGTCTAGTCGGTCTCACCGCCAGTGGTGCACGATCACAAGTCAGACATTCTTGGTAGTGGGCTCATAAAATTGAGGTGCTACCAATTCTTTTTGACTAGATGGGTTCGAGTCGGACTCTTACAGTGAAAGCACTTGGTAAGATAGACGGGTCCATCACAACGGTTGTGGGGGTTGGGGAGAGGTTGGTCAGGAGCCAGGGCATGGGATGCCACCCGACCAACAGGAGACGCATGAGATGTGATTGGCAAGGAGTTGCCTACCTAGATCACTTGACGGCTAGCAGTGATGCTAAAGCTCACTAGTCGGCTTGCTTATTTAGGGTCCTGAATCACTAAGTAACCATCAGAGGGATGTTGGTTCTAGTGGGAGCATCAGTATTAAAATGTTTAATACGCCTCCTCTTTTATCAATGCTTGTCTTAAGTGTTTTGCATATTTCTGTTGTAGATAATGGCACCTAGTAGCAGTCTCCCTCGGTTATCCAGTTTTTCTTTCAGGACCATCCTAGAGAAAGATAAACTTAATGGAACAAACTTCACCAAGTGGTATCGTAATCTGAGAATTGTTCTCAAACAAGAAAAGAGGGACCATGTTCTAGACAACCCACTTCCAGATGTGCTGGATGATAATGCGAGTATCGCAGCAACCAATGCCTACCATAGAACATGTGATGAGTCTACAAAAATTAGCTTTCTTATGCTTGCTCACATGGAACCGGACTTGCAGCAGCAGCTCGAGAATGTTGAGGCCTACGATATGATTGAAAGCCTCAAAAGTATGTTCCAGGCGCAAGCAAAGACCGAGAGATATCAAGTCTCTCGAGCTTTGCTGAGTTGTAAGCTTTAGGATGGTGATCCACTAAGTCCGCATGTGATCAAGATGGTTGGTTATGTGTAGTCTCTCGAAAGGCTTGGCTACCCCATTAGCAAAGAGTTTGCTACGTATATACTTCTGAACTCTCTTCCTAGTGTGTATGGTTAGTTCATATCGAACTACCACATGCATGGTATGGATAAGAAGCTCACTGAATTGCATGGGATGCTTAAGCAGGTAGAGGTTGAGCTCAAGAAAGGTACTAGCCAAGTGTTGGTGGTACAGATTAATGATAAGTTTAAGAAGAGTTCCTTGACTAAGAAGAAGAAGGCTAAGTTAGGAGGTAATGCTCAGGATGAGATCCCAAGCGCTTTCTCAGGGACTAAGTCATCTCCTCCATACGGATCCGCTTGCTTCTATTGCAAGACAGATGGCCACTAGAAGAGGAATTGCCGCAAGTATTTGGCAGATAAAGACAAGAGTGGAGGTGTGACTTCCAACTCAGGTACACTTATTTGCAATGTTATAGACCTTTATCTTGCTAATGCACCCGGTAGTTCTTGGGCATATGATACCGGATCAGTCATTCATATATGCAACTCATTGCAGGGACTGGTAAGAACTAGGGGCATACCAAGAGGCGAGGTTGACATTCGGGTCGACAACAAAGCAAGAGTTGCTGCGTTGAAAGTCGGTACGATGCAACTTCATTTACCTTCCAGATTCTTAATGAAACTAAATAATTGTTATTATGTTCCAGTGCTTAGTCGAAACATCATTTCTGCCTCATGTTTGATGAGACAAGGCTATGAGTCTAATATTAAGAACAATGGTTGTTCTTTATATTTGAATGATATGTTTCACGCCTTTGCACCCGTTCAGAACGGGTTATTTATTTTGAATCTTGATGGTGGGTCAGTCTATAACATAAATGTGGAAAGGTTGAAACCAAATGATCTGAATATGACTTACTTTTGGCACTATCGACTTGGTCATATAAGTTGGGAACGCATGAAGAAGCTCCATGATGATGGACTCCTAACTTCGTTCGACTTGGAGTCGTTCGAGACATGCGAATCCTGCCTTCTAGGCAAGAGGACCAAGACACCTTTTTCAAGGAGTTGTGAAAGGGCGTCTGACTTGTTAGGACTAGTACATAGTGATGTATGTGGTCCAATGAGCGCGATAGCCAGTGGTGGTTATGAGTACTTCATTACCTTCATTGATGATTTGAGTAGATATCGATATGTCTACTTGATGAAACATAAGTCGGAAGCCTTTGAAAAGTTCAAAGAATTCCAGAATGAAGTATAGAATCAACTCGGGAAGAAAATAAAGTTTCTTCGGTCTGACCGAGGAGGCGATTACATGAGCCATGAGTTTGATGACCATCTAAAGAGTTGTGGAATAGTTCCTTAGCTCACTCCGCCGGGTACACCGTAGAGGAACGGTGTGTCGGAACGGTGGAATCGGACCTTGTTGGAGATGGTACGATCAATAATGAGTCGGATAGAACTACCTTTATCATTTTGGGGTTATTTTCTAGAAACGGTAGTGTTCACACTAAATAGAGTACCATCAAAATCGGTAGAGAAGACACCACATGAGATGTGGACAAGCAAGAAGCCGAGTTTGTCTTTTCTTAAGATTTGGGGTTGTGAAGCATTTGTCAAGCGACTTTAGTCAGACAAGCTTACAGCCAAGTCGGATAAGTGTATTTTCGTTGGGTATCCAAGGGAAACCTTGGGTTGCTACTTCTACAACCCAGAAGAGGGCCAACTGCTTGTCGCTCGGAACGATGTCTTCCTTGAGAAAGAGTTTCTTAGTCGGGAAGTCAGTGGGAGTACGGTGTGGCTCGAAGAAGTTCGAGAGGAACCAGTCAGTAGCGATTTGGCAAAAGCCTTGGAGGTTGAGCCAATCGTGGTAGCTAAGCCGGTAGTAGCACCTACACTGCGAAGATCGGCAAGATTGCGACGTGTTCGTGATGTATTATTGTTAGACAGTGATGAGCCAACAACTTAATCGGAAGTGATGGTGGGTTCTGATTCTGAGTCGTGGCTTGGAGCCATGAGATCCGAGTTAAAGTCCATGGATGATAATCAAGTTTGGAACTTGGTTGATCTGCCAGACGGTGCAAGACCCGTCGAGTGCAAATGGGTCTTTAAGAAGAAAACTGATATGGATGGAAACATTTCTATCTATAAAGCACGGCTTGTCACGAAGGGGTTCCGGCAGGTTCAAGGAGTTGACTACGATGAGACTTTCTCACCCATAGCAATGCTTAAATCAGTTCGGATCGTGTTAGCTATAGCAGCCTATTTCGACTATGAGATATGGCAGATGGATGTGAAAACGGCTTTCCTTAATGGAAAATTAACCGAGGACGTGTATATGATACGGCCCGAGGATTTTGTCGATCCGGCTACTGCTAACAGGGTATGCAAACTTTAGAAATCCATTTATGGGTTGAAGCAAGCATCTTGGAGTTGTTACATTCGCTTTGACTAGGTAGTCAAATCGTTTGGCTTCATCAAGAGTGATCATGATTCTTGTTTATACAACAAGTTTAGTGGGAGCAAAGTAAACTTTCTGATCTTATATGTGGCTGACATATTATTGATTGGAAATGATGTCCAGATGTTGCAAGAAACCAAGGAGTCATTGGAAAGGAGTTTCTCAATGAAGGACTTGGGTGAGGCAACTTATATACTAGGAATCAGGATCTATAGAGATAGATTTAGGCGGCTCATTGGATTGAGTCAAAGTACATATTTGGAGAAAGTGTTGAAGAAATTCAACATGGAATCGTCTAAGAAGGGGTTCTTACCGATGTCCCATGGCATAAGACTTAGCAAGACTCAGTGTCCCTCGACAACCGATGAGCAAAGTAGGATGAGTGCGATTCGGTATGCTTCGGCAGTCGGGTCCATCATGTATGCCATGATTTGTACTAGGCCAGATGTTTCCTATGCTCTAAGTGTTGTGAGCAGATACCATGCTGGCCCTAGAGAATCCACTGGGCAGCAGTTAAGAACATTCTTAAGTACTTGAGAAGGACTAAGGATGTGTTCCTAGTTTATGGAGGTGAGGTTAAACTCAGTGTAAGGGGTTACACAGATGGAAGTTACCTTACTGACTCAGATGATTCTCTTTCGCAATCTGGATACGTGTTCGTAATGAACGGATGGGCTGTGAGCTAGAAGAGTTCCAAGCAAGAGACTGTGTCTGCATCTACAACAGAGGCTAAGTATATTGCTGCCTCGGAGGCAGTAAAGGAAGCTGTTTGGATCAAGAATTTCCTGATTGATCTTGGTGTGGTTCAGGGCTCGTCCAATCCGTTAGACGTGTATTGTGACAACAATGGTGTTATTGCAAAAGCCAAGGAACCTAGACAACACCAGAAGAACAAGCATATACTCATGCGATACCACTTGATTCGCCAGTTCGTGGATCAAGGTGATATCAAGCTATGCAAGGTACACACAAATGCAAACGTTGCAGATCCGTTCACAAAGCCACTTCCACACCCTAAGCATGAGGCACACGTAAGAGCCACGGGCATTAGATGCCTAGACATATGATGTCGGGATGATTGACTCTAGTGGAAGTGGGAGACTGTTGGGAATATGCCCTAGAGGCAATCATGGTTGATGATATTTCCCAAAGTATTCATAAAGTAAAGTTGTCCTTGTATGAACATCAGATATGTATCGCTGAATACGTGATTCAGTTGTGGAACTACATATTCATGATTGTTCATACTAGATTGTCCTTGGTCGTTGAGGTAGTGCTGGACACACAACTTAGACCAATGTGCAGGTCGGCTGATGACACGGTTCCACTTGTCATGCGCATGGTGATGCTATTCCGACGTACACTGATTTGGCTAAAGAGTTTAGCAAATCAGACTGACCCACAAGTGAGATGCAATGAGCATGTTGTCATTTGCAGTCTCAAGCAATGGAATCCTTTGACCTGAGGTGATTGCATGATCCGAGTTGTGGATCACCAACTTAGGTTCTATCAAATGATGTTCCATAAATGGGCAGTTATAAAGGTAGGTTTCGAGTTGGCTGTGAAGCAAGCTGCGTGACGTGGATTACCAAGATGGGATTTGACCCTCCCTAATGAAGAGATATTCTCTAGGCCCTCTCGTGTGATATGATTCGGAAGCATGGCCATGCGCTACTTAGTTAAGTGTTAACTGAGGAGTCGGACTAAGATTAGTGTAGTGAATCACATATCATGGTACGAAAAGAGAGTTAACCTATTAAAGGGATGGCAACTAATCGCCTATAGCTTAACAGATATATCGTGTGGCAAAGGGACTTGGACGAAAGTCACATTGAAGGTTCGTCTTCTGACTTACGACATTTGGGAGTTGGCACGTCTTGCTAGAGGCCTCTACCATCTATCGACTTGAGACCGAGTGTTCATGGGAGTGTGTTGGACTCAAAGCCATGAGGGGATACTTGGAGGAGTAGCTCATGTCGTGTCCAGGTGTACGTGAACCTACAGGGTCACACACTTAAGGGTAAGGAGCCCATGTGGATTAGATCCATATGGAGATTGGAGTACAACCTAGATGGGCCCCAAGCGTTGAGCCCAACTAGGAGTGTATATAAGTGGAATGACAAGGGATAGTCCCTAACCTAGCCATCACTTTCTCCACTTCCATTTCGGGCTAGACAGGATCTACCAATCCTCTGTCTGAAGCTCCTTCATGTATGTGTGGATACCGGTAGAGGCGTTGCACGTGCGGCGGTTGGAGACAGGGAAGCTCGTGGGGATCTGGCGAAGGAGTTCTTGGGATCCAGAGTAGCTGTCCGTGGGATTCGAAGCGCTATCCGTGAGATTGTTCAGCACTTCTTCGACGTGCTACATCAACTTCCACATCTGTGCGTCTAGCGGTAATCTCATGGCCTATAACCTGAATTGGATCTTAGGAGTACCAAGTTTCATCGGATAGATGACAAGTACGCCATGAAGTGGTCCTCGAGGCGTGCAGAAGAGAGGGGTGGGAGGCGTACGGTGTTCCGGGACGGTGAGCACACAATTTTACCTAGGTTCGAATCCACCGGCTTTGGACGGATCCTACTCCTGCTAGCAATCCAGTAATACGGCAGAGCCGGAATATGGGTTACAAGGGGTTCGCCTGTGCGAGTTGAGATTGTAGACTATTGGGTGTCCTAAAGTCTCTCCCTAGTACGACTTATATAGATATCCGGCCTAGGGTTTACAGGAGAGATCTATCCGGCTACGACTAAGAGTCGGTTACATAGTACATCTTGAACTACAAGTAACACTATGGGCCTTTGTCGGTGAGTCTTCTCGGCCTTCCCGTAGCCAGACTGGACTCCGTCTTTTCTCCCTGACTGGGCCGCCCGTGAAGCAAAGCTCTAACCCGAAGTTGGCCACCATGGTCAGTGAGGAATTGTTGATGATACCTGGAAAGTATATCCCCAACAGCAGCCCCCGGAAGTCTCCAAGATTCAAAGTTGGATTCATCATCGTCTAGCTTGATTTTCGGCTGGTAGAATCTTGAAGGGTTCGTGAAACTTCAAAACAAAAGATATGATCCCGGTCTCAAAAATAAGTCGGACCTATCAGTGCATATTCGGATTTCCAGCTTGATACTCAAACTAAGCCGGAACTTGGTCTCTGACGTCATCTGACACCAGTCATGTCACGTCACTGACAGACATTTCCTGTCAGCACGACCATTGGTGGGTCCGCCTTTCGCGGAACTGAGGCACCGTTTTAACGCATGCGCGGAGATCAAGGCGACGTAATCATCGCACGGAGGTTTCACTGTTCCTTCCACGACGTGTGCACGGTTACTATGGCATTTACACGAATCTTGGCGCAGTCGGTGGTTATAAGGGGTGAGGATCCTTTCTCCTCATCTTCTTCACCTATTCCCCGCACTGTTTCCTTCTCCTCCACTTCTCCCACGCGCACAGAGCTCTATTGCCCCCAAAATATCCCAGCGCCGTCCATCCAAGGTCACCGGCGCACCAGGAAAATGGCTTCCACTTCAACTTCCGGCACAGCAGCGGTGGAAAAGGAGAGCAATGACGGGGTCTGGATCCCGTGCGTCCTCGACGATGAGAAGCTCCATGGCGTAGAAGAAGAAGGAGTCCTCCATGCCGGTGATTGGCGGAGAGGCTTCGGCGAAGCCGTCCCCAACCCTCACAACGGTGAGCGAGTGCAGTTCGGCACCCACCTCGATAGAGGTTTCTCCTTTCCTCCCTCAGATTTCTTTTCTGAGGTGATAGATCATTACGGCGTTCAACTTCACCATTTCCCATAGAACTCTATCTTAGAGATGAGCGCCTATGCGTCTTTGTGCGAGGGGTATCTCGGCATTAGGCCGAGTTTCACTCTCTTCCGGTTCTATTTCCATATCCGAAGAAACTCCATCACCGTCGGTAATCTTTATATTACCGGTACGATTAGTCTTTCGGTTAGGCGTGAGCGCGTCTATCCTCGGATTTTAGCTAGTGAGTCGTTCAAACAGTGGCTGGCTACCTTTTTCTATCATAAGGATATTCCCGCTCCCGGCAAAGGCACAGCTTTGGAGGCTTTCGTCGATGGAGCTGCCACACCTCAACCATCTTGGGACGAGGTCGCTCCGGCTCTCAGTGACGATATGATTCTCGCCAAGAGGCGAATTGAATATCTGATGAAGCACAAGGACCTCAGAGGGTCTGACTTAATCCAATGTTGGGTTTCTTGCCGGATCCAACCTCTCAAACACCATGGCGACCGACTGATGCACTCCATCACGACGTCAAAATAGGACTCCCTCCGCATCAACCCTAAGGCCTTAAAGCCACAAGATTATATAAGCCAAATCAAATGGCTAATAAAGGAGCGGATCAAGAGAAAGATTCTGGATTTGTCCCTGGACCTGCATACAATGGAAGACCCTGTAGTGCTGGTAAGCTTTTAGCAATAAACCCTTTTTATGTGTTTCACCTTTAAGTTGTTTCGCTACACTGAGATACTATCTTCTTTTCAGCTTGCCGACCTCCCTGAGTTGGAATTAGCTCCTATCGAGGGATATCCTCCTGAGTTCTCTTAGGAGGAGGAATTGGTCCCACTGCCGGGCGTTGTGCCCAGGAAGTTCAAAGCTCCGACAGTGGCAATCCACACAAAGGAAGTGTCAGTTGTGAAGAGGTAACTTTCCACACAATTTCCGCCATTGTACTTTACTCATGATTTCTTCCGAGATATAATGTTCTTCATTCTATTACCTTCTCAGAGCTAAGCAGCTCATCAAGGGCAAGGGGAAGAGAACTACTTCAAAGCCCCTGCTTTAGACGAAGCTAACTTTGGCTTCTCGTGCCGTGGCTCCTCTGACTCCTGCCCCTCAGCCTTCTGCAACGCTGGAGATTACTCCATGTATGATCGTTGCAGAAGATCCGGCTCCCTTAGTAGAGCCAGGGATCCTTGAGTCTCAAACTGACATCACCATGGGTGACTCAGGTTTTTATATGGGTGAACCCTCTTCGGGTAATGATCCCTCGGCAGAAACCTTCGCCGAAAATCTCCTAAACAATCCGGGAGTTGCCAAATTTGCCTTATCTCGGAAATCTGCAGAGGAAATCTAGTGGCTGGGCCGGTAATGCCTGGAAAGCCGAAATCTTTCTGCTAAAGAAGAAGCACAAGAAGCGGAGGACGTCAAGTACTCGGAACTTGTCGAACAAATCTGCCTTCAGGACGAGGGACTGAGAGATGGCGTATTACCACCTCCACTAGTGATCCTGCTCATCCTTGCCGAGATGGTTACCACTGAGAACATGTGTCTGAGCAAGCTCACACATGAACATCATGTAAGTCGGAATTCCAACTCACGTTTTTCTTTATTGTACTTTATATCACATCCTCTAGCCCCCAAGTATGAAGTTGGATAGACAATCCGGGTTTATGCTTCCTTAGGATGCCAAAGAATGAACTAGTGTAACTCCCAAGGCTCAAGCTGATATTAGCTACATTATTAGCCCGAGTCTTTAGTAGACTTCTGACTCTGGGTATTCTGACTTACAAAAAGTTAATTCATATACCCAGGAATTGTTGAAGAATATCTGCAACAAGCGGAGAGAGATCAAAGCTCTCCGACATGAAAATGCTGAGCTTAAAGTTTCCAAAGCTGAAGCCGAAGATAAACTTTCTGAGACTCAAACCTTGTCTTGCTTTTTCATAGTCGAATATTTTTGTTGAATTGTTGTTCTATTTGACTTATAGCACTAGTAAAGCAGTCATGTGCTATGATTGAAGAGGCCGAGAATTTGAAAACCTTGGTGGTGGAAAACAAAGATCTCTGCCGAGAGCTAGACCAGCTTAAGGCGGATCATGAGAAGAGCATTGCTCAAGTTCTTGAATCCTCCTCCATGGCCACCGTGGAGCGTGATCGCAAGATTGCACTCCACGAGAAGAAAATCTCGGATCTTACCAATGACTTGTTCAGAGAGAGGGACATTTTTGAAGCACTCCGGGCTGAACTCCAGAGTCTTCATGAGGAGAAAACCAAAGTCAACGATGTCATCTTTGGTATGTTTCCATCTATCTGACTTGTCTACTTTCTTTGTCTCTTTTGATGTCGGATTTATTTAACCGCTTTGCATTATATGCATAGGTCCTCTAAACTTGACGGACTCCGCCTCTACCGAGCCTCGCTCCCACCGGCTTACCCAAGTCGGTGATTTGCTTCATGACTTCCGCCAATCCCTCGAGGATATTGGCGCAGCTCTCAAGGTTCTGGATATGCTAGCATGTCCAACTTTCAAGTGCGAGATAAGGCAAAGGAGATGTCGTAGCTTGTCCAGGACTGGAACATGTCCTACACGCGATCCGCAACACAAAACGCTCTCACAATGGTCATGAGCCACCATGGAAGCATGGAAATCTAGCAAGTGACCAGAGGGTACTCTACTATGGATGAAGAAGGCCAGGAGCAAGATATGGGTGCCACGTAGCTGATCTGACCAGCTACGACACTCCCTTTTTCACTCGCGTGGAAACGCCGCCTCCGTCTTTTGAAGAAACAGCTGAAGTTTCTGGCAATGACCAAACCATATCATATTTGGACATCCCAGATCGTTATCAAGGTGTTTGCTGATGTATCCAGTGAGCTGGAAGCTCCTACCTCTCCTCCTGCGTCATAGAATATCCAAAAGCAACAGATGTGTTATTCTGAAAACATTATGGATCTGTAAATAAGTAGTGTTATACTTTTGCTAGTGCTAAGTTTTTATCTATTCAGCACTTTTGACTTAAGTTTTTGTGTGCCTGAAATGTTTACATAAGCACTTGTACTTTTTTGTCTGTACTTATCATTTATCTGGCTTTCTGCCTCGTCCCTTTCTTGAGCCGGCTAAACCTTTAGCACGGAAACTTTGTCGAGCAACGGAGCTCAATTGCTAAACCAGTTTAAACTCGGAAACAGAGCTAGCTTCCAGTATGACCAATTCACTACTCGGAAAATACCCGCATCCGGCAATCAGACAAACAACCAAATTATAGACTAGAAACTTTAGAGTTATACCCGAGGGTAGCAATTTTAGAATCGTAAATCTAAACCAAAACAAACATGAGCCTAAAGTACTTTCAAGTATTCTGGGATTTTCGACGTGTGACATGATCATTCGGAAATAAGATGGTAAAAACTTCTCAGAAAAAACTTGAGGCAACCAAAACTTTTATTTCTCACAGAACATGTACACATGATTACAAAGAAGGATAAACTAAGAATAAAAGGGACGTAGCTGAGAAATATTCCACGGTCTGTCTAACTTATCCGGATTTGTACTGTCTCTGGATCTCTTTCTCTACTTAGTAGCAGGTCTTTCTTTGACTGGCCGCTTATCAGTTAGGTAGTATGACCCATTTTGTAATACTTGACTAACTAAAAATGGCCCTTCCCATACTGGGGAAAGTCTGTGCTTTCTTTGTTGCACAAGACGGGGAACCAAATCGCCCTTATTGAAAGACCGTTTTCTGACTCTCCAGCTATGATACTTGCGTAACTTGTGTTGATAGGCTATTGATCTCATTTCAGCAACGACACGAACTTCTTCGACTAAGTCGAGATCATTTTATCAAGAAACTTCGGCATCCTCTTCGATATACGCGGCCACTCTTGGAGAAGTGTGAATCAAATCACTAGGAAGAACTGTTTCTATGCCATAGACCAAGAAGAAAGCTGTGTATCAGGTTGACCTATTCGGGGTTGTTCGTAAAATCCATACTACAGAAGGTAATTCCTCTGCCCAAGGCCCCGCAGCACGTCGTAGTGGTGCTTCAAGTCTCAGTTTTAGTCCTTGTAGGATTAAACCATTTGCTCTTTCGACTTGTCGTTAGCCTACGGATGTGCGACTGATGCAATGTCAAGCCAGATATTTTGCTTGTTGCAGAATTTGGCAAGTTCTCCCATAGACAAATTACTCCCATTGTCTGTGATAATACTATGCGCATAACCATACCGGATTATAACATCCTCGAGAAATCTCTTGGTTGTTTCTCCATCACAACTAGTGACGGGTTTAGCCTCAATCCATTTGGTGAATTTAGCCACCATCACTAAGAGGTGAGTAAATCCACTTGGAGCTCGTTTGAACGGTCCTACCATGTCAAGCCCCAGACCGCAAAAGGCCGTGTTATAGGTATTGTTCGCAGCTGATCAGCCGGAATGTGACCTTGTTTGGCGTACTTTTGGCAGCGTCTTGACTAGCCGTTCGGCATCTGACTTGGCTGTAAGCTAGAAAAAAAGTGTCGAAAATCTTTTGCCACTAAAGATTTGGCTACAGCATGGTGGCCACACTCGCCTTCGTGGTTTTCTCTTAGGATTTCCACTCCTTGCGGATATACGCAGTGCTGAAAAACCCCAGATACACTCCGCTTATAGAGCTCACCACTAACTATAGTATAGGCTTTTGCTTGTCGGATGATCTGTCGGCTCAGGACTTCGTCTTCGGGTAATTTTCCGTCTACCAAATAGTCAAGGTAGGGTATAGTCTAGTTGGGAATTACAACCAGAACTGCTATTAGAGGTGATTCGGATTTGGTCAGATATTCCTCGTCTACTCCCTTTATTGAGGGAACTTTGAGATGCTCTAGAAAAGCGCCATCCGGGACCTCTTTCCGTGCAGAGCCGATCCGAGATAATGCATCTGCTTCCTCATTTTCTGCTCGAGGGATGTGTTGAACCTCAAACCCTTCGAACGATTTAGATAGATCATCCACGACAGCTTTATACGCTGCCATGTGCTTATTTGCGTTACAAATATCTGACACTTGCTGAGCAACAAGATCCGAATCTCCATAACACATGAAACGTCGAATGCCGATATCCTTAGCAATCTGGATTCCATGCAGCAGTGCTTCATACTCGCAATATTATTTTTCGCTATGAAGTGGATCTGCAGCACGTATAGAATTTATCTCATTGGGGTGATTTGAGCACAACGCCAGCCCCCGAGCCCCCGCGAGCCTTAGACCCATCAAAATATAGGGTCCAATATTCCGACTCAGGGAGGGTCATATTCTCCTTTATCTCTGTCCATTCAACAACAAATTCATCAACAATTTGGGATTTGATTGCTGTCTGAGGTTTATACACCATATCGAAAGCTGAAAGCTCTATGCCCCATGTAGCGACGCGTCCTATGGCGTCACTATTGTTGATTATACCTCTCATGGGAGTTGTGCTCAGCATGGTAATTGGATATTCTTGAAGATAATGTCATAGCTTATTAGATGCTAAGAACACGCCGTAGGCCAACTTTTGATAGTGCGGATACCGCTGTTTCGATTCTGTTAAGACCTCGCTGAGAAAGTAAGTTGGACGCTGCACCAAGTGTTCCTGATTTTCCTCCGGTCTCTCCACTACCATGACAATACTGACGACTTTGTTTGTCGCAGCAAGATAGATAAACATCGGTTCCTATGATTCCAGTGCAGCAAGGATGGGAGCAGATGAGAGTACTGCTTTCAGATCTTGCAGTGCAGCTTCAGCTTCGGCGGTCCATACAAAATCCTTGGTCTTTTTCAGGAGTTTGTATAATGGTGTGGCTCTTGCACCGAGCCGGCTTAAAAACCGACTGACTACAGCAATGCAACCAGTTAGTCTTTGTACTTCCTTCAGGCGAGTTGGCCTGGAAATATTGAGTATAGCCTTGATTTTGTCTCGGTTCACTTCTATGCCTCTTTGAGACACGATAAAACCTAACAATTTTCCGGCTGGGATTCCAAAGAAGCATTTATTCGGGTTAAGAATTATGTTGTATTTTCGTAGATTGGCGAACGTTTCCTCCAAGTCGGAAATTAATGTTTCCTTCTCTTTGGACATCATCGCGATATCATTCACATATGCATGTACATTGCGTCCGATTTGGTCGTGGAGGCAATGCTGCATTGTGCGTTGGTACGTAGCTCATGCGTTCTTCAGCCCAAAGGACATCGTAACAAAACAGAAGGTTTCGAAGGAGGTTATGAATGAGCTTTTGACTTTGTCAGATTCCTTCATCCGAATTTGGTGATAACTGGAATATGCGTCGAATCTTTAGGAGAATCGATAACTTGATCTTTCCGAGCCTGCCGTAGAATCGATAACTTGATCAATCCTAGGCAAAGCAAATGGATCTTTAGGACAAGCCAAGGCAGTTTAGTCATCACACATCCTTAAATCAGTGGTGTCCTTTTTAGGGGCCATTACAGGATTGGCCGACCACTCAGTGTGGATGACCTCTTCTATGAATCCGGCTAACTCGAGTCGTGCTAGTTCCTTAGCTATTGCGTCACGCTTTTCATCGCTGAAGCATCGTAAGGACTTTTTGACGAGTTTAGCGTTCGGGTTTACATTTAAAGAGTGCTCAGCAAGTTCCCTAGGTACTCCGGTCATGTCAAATGGCTGCCATGCGAAGATATCTTGATTTTCTTTGAGGAACTTGCCGAGCATGCTTTCCTATGCGCTATCTAGGCCTACGCCTATCTGGGTCACCTTGGAGGGGTCATCATCCTTCAACGGTGTCTCCTTCGTCTCTTCTGATGCCTTGAACTCCGGATTCGGCTTTGTCACCTCCTTCTTCGTTGGAGGCATCTCGGACAGATCTATGCTCTTCTTAATCTCTTGGTACTCATGGGCGTGCATCACGGCTTCAGCAAAGGCGGAATTTCCATCCTCGCACTCTCGCGCTTTCTTCGGGTCTCCCATGATAGTGATTACGCTGTTGGGACCTGGAATTTTCATCATATTGTAAATGTAACACGGACGAGCCATAAAAGCCCAGTAAGCCAGATGTCCGAATATAGTGTGGTACGCGCTCTTGAATGGGACCACTTCGAAGGAAAGTGCCTCCGTCGATACTTCTTTGGAGTTCCAAAGGTAACATCCAAAGTGATTTCTCCCAGGGAATTTCCTTGTCTTCCTGGGATAAGTCCGTGAAGGATCACAGAGCTGTGGTTTAGCTGGGTCTCCGAGATCTTCATCCGGCGTAGCGTTTCGACATACAGAATATTGATGCTGCCGCCACCGTCCATGAGGGTCTTGGAGAAACCATAACTGTCAATAGTTGGATTAACGATTAAGGCGTATTTTCCTCTCCTGTGTAACTTAGGCGGATGATCAGCACGGTAAAATGTGATTGCCACTTCCGACCAGTCCAAGAATTGAGAGACAGCCGGAACTGTTGCGTTGAGCTCATGTAGAACTGCTTTCTTGGTCGGAAAAAATTTCGTCCCTTCCGTCTTGGGTTTTGAAGCATCGGCTTCCTCCATGTCGGAATCTTCCTTGGTCTCTTTATCTTTTTCTTAATGTCGTCGTTAAAACGACACTCGCCGTTTGTGTGGGACGAGCCCCCATTGGCGTCTAGTTGATGCACACATGGGTTATTGGCAATTTCGGCCCAAGAGTAGGTTTTGCCAGGTTGCGGATCTCCTCTACCTTGAACTCTTGACGTCCCACGACCGCGTCCGCAGCCACCGCCACGTCCTCCTTGTCCTCCAGACCCGAAAGTAGCAGTAACCACTGTTGTTTCCGCATTGGGCTTTTCTTCCGAGGTATTCTTGCGCTTCTGATCTTGCTTCTTTGGTTGTTTTGCCGACTGTGGCACATCTAGGGCGTTCAGTAATCCCTCGGCATCATTGTCAGCATCTGCATACTAGCTCGTTGTTTCTATCATCTCTCCCAAATCAGTGACCTTGACACACTTCAAGCGATGACGTAGTAATCCAATTAGGAGGCCTGGAATGAAAGCTTCAATCGCAGTTTGGTCATTTACTCCTTCACAGGAGTTCTTGGTGTCGATCCATCATCCGAGATAATCCCTGCAAGTTTCTCCAGCTTTTTGGGTGCAACGCTGCAGGTCTCCAACCGTACAAGGCCTCTGGTATGTGCCTTCGAAATTCCGAAAGAACGCACTTTGCATGTCACACCAGTAGTGGATGTTGTTCTCCAGAAGTTCATTGAGCCATGATCGTGCCGTCTTCCGCAAAATGAGTGGGAGATATCGGATTGCGACCAGGCTGTTTCCGCCTTTGGCGATACAGCAAGCTTGGAAGAAATCATGGAGCCAAGTATCTGGCCGAGCCATACTGTCGTAGGCTTGAATGTGTCTTGAGATAACGAATCCTTCGGGGAATTTTGTTGCTCTTATGCATGGTCCGAAGCATTTTGGGGCCACGTATATATCATCATTTTTGTAGCACCTCCTCTATATTGGAGTTGATCATGTGCCTTGCGTCGTTTGGGGATAAAGATCGTCCCGAATGACGGCTATGGCTGTGGTGCCTTGGAGCCGAACTTTGGCTTCTGCCACCACCTCCTCCACCATGACACCCTCCTTGGCCTCCTTGGGAGCCGTTGTAATGGCTACTTGGAGGAGAGGGTGGAGCGGCTGGATTATTTCCGACTGATCGCCAGCCTCCGTCCAGAGCGTTACTATTCTGGTTCTGGGGAGGGTCTTCACTACGACGAGCCCCCTGCCGGCTTCACTCGGCATGGTGTCCTTCGTTCCTTCGCCCGTCAGTCGGACGGCTTGCATGTCTAGGAGGTGGCATTCTTTGTCGGTCCTCTTCTCGATGTTTCTCTTTTTCTTCTTCCCGGTGGTCCTTTGACTCTCGCTGGGGAGGATTCTTTGGATTCAGTGCAGCAATTGCCTCTTGCTCCGCAACTAGGGTAACGTTATGCCAGTCACGGGCAGTTTTGTGGTGTTGTCTTGAAGATCCGGTTCTTGAGCAGTTGTCTTCCCGACGGTCAGAATGATGATGCTGTTCCGGACATGTATGGGTTTTACGTCAGCCCAGGCCAGATCCGTGCGACATTGGTCAGAGTGGGACACCAGCTCGTGGCTTCCGGACAGGGCGACCTTTTGCTGTTCCAGGCCCTTGTTGAGTAGCTTAATGCCCAGTTGGATCTGTTCTGGGCCCGGATTAGTAGATATGATTTCTCGAGCTGCAACGGTGTTATGTACTGGTGTTTGATACATCCAATCCCCATTGCTATCACGTCGAGGCATGCCATGTTCTCCTCCAAAAAGGACTTTGTGAATCTGCGGGAATTGGTTGTCATTAGTATGACGTTTCCTGGTCTTCTGATGTTACCTGGAATTGTACTTCTCCGCAGTTTCCATGCATTTCTTTTCTTCCTCAAGGTTTTTAGCTTCATCGAGGAGTACTTGGCGACGCGCTTCTAGGGCCTAGGCCCTTTCGTCCAGCTCTTCAGCAGTAAGTTGTGCAGCTGTTGGGATAGGTGTGGTTAATGCAGCATCGATGAGTTTACGCGCACCTTCAGTGATCAGGTGTCCGTCCACCGATTCTTCTTTGGGATCATCTGGGATAACTGCTCCATCCGAGTCTTCCTCATATTCCTCGGTGATCACCTCCTCTGTCGGAGGATCTTTCGCCGGGGTCTTGTTCTGCTTTGCCTTCTTGGCAGCGCCTGTAGCAAAGACGGCTTTGGGTCCATTTCTCGGAGTTGGGCTCTGATCGGTACTTTCGAACATCTGGACCTCAGGATTATCTCCGATTTCGATGTCATCCTGCGCTTTGGGAGAGTTTTCCCCGGATCCTTCATCCATGGCTTATTCCTCCTCTGTAGCTTTGGAGTTATACTCCTATTCATACTCCGTGGAGAACATACAGAAACTGCCGACATCATCGAGTCATCCGAGGATGCGGGTACGTCGGCGTTTGTTCAGATTGCCTCCAGAACTGAGTCGGTGTTTTCTCCAGAATCAGCAGAGCCGGATCCGGATCCAACGTATCCGACGAAGTGTCACGTGTGGGTCCTAAGGTAGTTGCGGCTTTCCTTGTGGGTTTTCTCGAAGATCCTGATGGTTTCGAGAACCTCATCCACGCTTGCGTTTTGCAGTATCATGCGCCTCAACGTATGCCTCAGGAACGGGTGATCTATTCTGGCGTTGGCAGAGCCGGAACCATGGTTGTTACTGTGCTCCTCTGAGATCTCGACCTCGGCAGACAGATCGATCTGGGATCGGACCTCACCCGGGAGATCCACTCCAGATTCGACTTGAACCGCAATATCTGCCTAAGGCTCAGCTTTCTCCACTATCTCCACAATTGGTGCGGGCTAGGTGGGGTTAGGATTTTTTGAGATCAGGAATTCTGCCACCTCCGTGGAGAAAGGGGATCCAGAAATTTCTTCTGTCTCTATCATCACCGCTGGGGTGGGTGGGGCAGGTTCAGCGAAACCGAGGTAAACATCGATCTCGCCAAAAGACATGATGGTGTAGGCAGTCACGTCCTCCCTAGTCGGAATCTAGGTCTCGTCGAGAAACGATGAGAGGGACATCGCTGGCATAGAGGATGCGACCGACGGCGATACTCTTGCCGTTTCTGATTCTTGTAGATTCCGCTCGGAACGCAAATCCGAAGCTCACTTGCCCCACGGTGGGCGCCAACTGTCGTCGGATTGATGACAAGTACGCTATGAGGGGGTCCTCGAGGCGTGCGGAAGAGAGGGGTGTGAGGCGTACGGTGTTTTGGGACGGTGAGCACACAAGTTTACCCAGGTTCTAATTCGCCGGCTTTGGACGGATCCTACTCCTGCTAGCAATCCAGTAATACGGCAGAGCCGGAATATGGGTTACAAGTGGTTCGCCTGTGCGAGTTGAGATTGTAGACTATTGGGTGCCCTAAAGGCTCTCCCTAGGATGGCCTATATAGATATCGGGCCTAGGCTTTACAGGAGAGATCTATCCGGCTACGACTAAGAGTCGGTTACATAGTACATCTTGAACTATAAGTAACACTATGGGCCTATGTCGATGAGTCTTCTGGGCCTCCCCGTAGCCGGGCTGGACTCCGTCTTTTCTCCCTGACTGGGCCACCCGTGAAGCAAAGCTCTAACCCGAAGTGGGTCGCCCTGGTCAGTGAGGAACTGTTGAGGATACCTAGAAAGTATATCCCCAACACCACGTTAGAGAAAAGTTTTTTTTATCTCTGCGTGGCCCAACAATACGTTGTCATCTCGCATAGTGGTAGTACCAGAAATGAAACTCGTTTGGTGTAGCTTGTGCTTTTTCTCTCCTCCGTCTTCTCAAGGTTGATCTAGATGCTCAGGAGCTGCCACTGTCAGTTGATATAGTTGATCAACATATTCTTCCCCTACTTGATCTTGATTAGAAAGATGTGCTTCCGCCGGTTCATATGGAGGATCATATGGTTCACCATGAAATACCCATCTAACATATGTGCTTAGTATCCCAAACGTAAAAATATGGTCTTCCACTTGAGGCAGCACCCTACGATTCACACATAACCGGCAGAGGCAATGTACTTTTGAGTTGTCACAATGAGCTCTAACAAACCCCATAAATCGTAGAACACAAAGGATATGTTTAGATCTGCCTAATGGAGCAATCTCTATCCAAAATCTGCCCATCTGTTTAATTATGACATACAAGGTTGGTTGTTATTAAAAGAAAAGTAGGAAACATATAGATGGAGTACAAAAACTATATATGCTTATGTATTTCCGCAAACATATTGAAAGCACGAATTGCGGAAGGTATTTAGGAAAACAGATTGAGCGCAGAATAAACTATGACCATGCAGATTGAGGTCAAATTAAACTAACCAGATCGAGGTTGAGATAGAAGGCAGATCGGGTGAAAGGGCAATAAAATACCAACCAGGTCGAGCTTTAGATAGAAGGACTATAGTGGGATCGACATGCCCACTGGGGCGTATCAAGAAGACCGACGGGTAGGGAAAGCTTCTCCGTGCACGTTGGTGATGAGGAGCAGCTGTGAGCGTGTCTGTTTTGTGGGCAAGAGGGTGAGGACCTAGGCAGTGGAGGGTGGAAGTTATTACACAACGCGAAGGCGTGGGGAGGGATAACTTTGGAAACTATGACCTACCCTACTTTGGGCACCACCATATATGTGGCCCACCTACCAGTCACCATGGATCAAACTTGATCCAAACGTTGTCAAAATACAAGTTTATGTTTAACCATAGAAACTAATGCACATAGCATTGCACTTTGCAAACGAATGGCTTTATTTCAACATATATTTAATTTCTTCCCTAATTTTTCCAAAAAAGGGCCAAATTTGGAAATTCAAAAGTAAACTTTAAATTTTGAACCAGACATATTGGTTGATTTGCTAAAATGCACCGATATACCAAATGCGGACGCGTCATCATAAATCATGACCATGACCATGGTTACCTTTTTTGGACGATGGTCATCTTTTTGAAAGCCTTGAATTGTTCGATAACTTCAGCGAATGCCTAAAAACACATATAAATGTTGTAAAGCAACTCTCATTGGCATGCAGGTCTAGAGTGTAACAGCGCATCTTAGCATCCCCACGTTGAAGCAGCATATGTTTGAAGCTTCAACCTCAAAATTTTGGTATTGTGCCAAATCATCGCACACATCCATTTAAATATCACGCGCATCCATTCATATATACTTCATCTTTTTTTAGAAGGCATAGTTCCTCTTCTATCCCGACTCCTCTTGTTTGAAATCCTTCAATTAATGTTCATTAATTTCGATTGATGTCTATCAAGTCATTAAATGCTAGAAAGCATACAGCTCTATGGGTCTATCTGATGGGGACAGCATCCCAAGTGGAAGTAGCGTACCTTAGAATCTTGAACTTCAAAATTTTGGAAGAGCACAGAAATATCCTGCCCACCCATTTAAACATCCCGCCCATCCATTCAAACATCCATCCCCAAAAATTATATTATTGCACAAATTTAGCCTGGAAGCTTGATAGGGCGTTATACATTGTGTGAAAAAAGGGGCAGTGGTATTTGAGCCATCATCTTTGTAGTTGCTCCACAACAAAACACATAGTTGTTGCATAGAAATTTGTAAACAAACTTCAAATTTGGAAACAGGCATATTGGTTGATTTGCCAAGATGCACCGATCTACCAAATGCGGACACGTCATCATAAACTATTTCCATGACCTTGGTCACCTTTTTTTTTGGACGATGGTCATCTTCTTGAAATCCTTAAATTGTTCGAAAATTTCAGCAAATGCCTAGAAACTCATGTAAATGCTGGAACGCAACTCTCGCAGGCGTGTGGGTCTAGATGGTGACAGTGCATCTGAGAGGCCCCATGCCGCAGTAGCATATGCTAGAAGCTTCGACCGCAAAATTTTGGTACGACGCCCAAACATCGCACCCATCCATTAAAATATCACGCGGATCCATTCAAACATGTTTCACCTCTTTCTAGAATGCAAAATTTCCTCTTCTATCCATGTTGCGGAAACAAGAATCTGAGGAACACTGCAATAACAAACGGATGGTAAATATGAGTTATCCCAAGTGCATCACCCCATCGACATTTCCCAGCCCTTCTACAATATTTACCTACCCGCCCACTCTGACATACACTAAATATTTGGACCCACCATGCAAGTGAACCACATGTCAGTGAGCCAGAATTACAGGAAGTAGAGAGTCCCATCGCTTGATGTTAAAAATTCGAACATTTTTCTCTAAACTAAGATAAAATCGTTAGAATCATCGAACCTTGCTCAAACGCTTGAAAATTCATGAAAGTTGGGCATTATCCATCACAGAATTTATACTCTATGAGAAAATTGGTGTAGTGAGAGTTTGAACCACATATAGTCTTTGTAGTTGCTTCACAACGGAAGCCATTATTGTCACTTGGACAATTTAAATTAACTTTGAATTTGTATGCACCTTTTTTGTAAACATTGTTTGAAATGCCAATATGCAATTATGCATTGATCTAGCAAACATGGACACATTATCATAAACTATGGCACACATATTCCCATGACCTTGGTCATCTCGTTTCAAATCCATGAATGTTCATACATGGTACGCCATATTGTGAAACGGGTTTCTTCGAAAGTTGTCAAATTTTAGCATACTTTTTCATGGAAACTAGGCAGTGCACATAACAAAATACTCTATGAAAGAAAGACATTGCTTCAGTTTATATAATTTTATTTGGACTTTTCTTTCAAAAGGTCCCAAATTAGGCTGCATTATTAACATTCATATCAAGAAGTTGAGGGGTTGTTTGGTTAAGCTTATCTATCGCTTTTAGCTTTATCTTTTAAGCCACATTAGATTATTTTTCTTTTTTCTTATACCATATTGTGTGAAAACTAGGGTAGTGGGATTTTGAGCTACACTTATTTGTAGTTTCTTCACGACAAAAGTCTCTATCGTCGCTTGAAAAATTCAAAATAACTTCAAATTTCAAAGCTTACTTTGGAAATAATAATTTAAATGCAACGCACCAATCTACCATACACGGACATGTTCTTATAAACAATTGTCGTAGGATTGATGACAAGTACGCCATGAGGGGGTCCTCGAGGCGTGCGGAAGAGAGGGGTGTGAGGCATACGGTGTTCCGGAACGGTGAGCACACAAGTTTACCCAGGTTCGAATCTGCCGGCTTTGGACGGATCCTACTCATGCTAACAATCCAGTAATACGGCAGAGCTGGAATATGGGTTACAAGGGGTTCGCCTGTGCGAGTTGAGATTGTAGCCTATTGGGTGCCCTAAAGGCTCTCTGTAGGATGGCTCCAGGAGAGATCTATCCGGTTACGACTAAGAGTCGGTTACAAAGTACATCTCAAAGTTCAACTAACACTATGGGCCTATGTCGATGAGTCTTCTGGTCCTTCCCGTAGCCGGACTGGACTCCGTCTTTTCTCCCTGACTAGGCCACCCGTGAAGTAAAGTGGGCCGCCCTGGTCAGTGAGGAACCGTGAGGATATCCGGAAAGTATATCCCCAACAGCAGCCCCTAGAAGTCTCCAAGATCCAAAGTCGGATTCATCATCGTCTAGCTTGATCTTCGGCTTGTACAATCTTGAAGGGTTCCTGAAACTTCAAAACAAATGATACGATCCGGGTCTCAAAAGTCAGTCGGACCTATCAGTACAATTCGGATTTCCATCTTGATATTTAAACTAACCTGAAACTTGGTCTTTGAGGTCATCTGACACCAGTCAAGTCACGTCACTGACAGACATTTCCTGTCAGCACGACCATTGGTGGGTCCACCTTCCACGCGGAACCGAGGCGTCGTTTTAATGCGTGTGCGGAGATCGAGGCGACATAATCATCGCGTGGAGGTTTCCCTGTTCTTTCCACGACGCGTGGCACGGTTACTGTGGCATTTGCATGAATCTTGGCGCAGTCGGCGGTTATAAGCGGTCAGGATCCTTTCTCCTCATCTTCTTCACATATTGCTCGCACAGTTTCCTTCTCCTCCACTTCTCCCATGCGCACAGAGCTCCCTTGCCCCCAAAAAGTCCCAGCACCACCCATCCACGGTCACCGGCACACCAGGAAAATGGCTTCCACTTCTACTTCCAGCACAGCAGTGACGGCAGCGACGACAACGGCGGCAGAAAAGGAGAGCAATCGCAGGGTCTGGATCCCATGCGTCCTCGACGACGAAAAACTCCGTGGCGTAGAAGAACAAGGACTCGTCCGCACCGGCGATTGGCGGAGCGGCTTCGGCGAAGCCATCCCCAACCCTCGCAACGGCAAGCGAGTGCACTTCGACACCCACCTCGACAGAGGTTTCTTCTTTCCTCCCTCAGATTTTTTTTTGCGGTGATAGATCATTACGGCGTTCAACTTCACCATCTTCCCCCGAACTCTATCTTAGAGATGAGCGCCTATGCGCCTTTGTGCGAGGGGTATCTAGGAATTAGGCCGAGTCTCACTCTCTTCTGGTACTATTTCCATTTCCGGAGAAACTCCATCACCGCCGGTAATCCTTATATTACCGGTACGATTAGTCTTTCGGATAGGCGTGAGCGCGTCTATCCTCGTATTTTAGCTAGTGAGTCGGTCAAATAGTGGCCGGCTACCTTTTTCTATCATAAGGGTATTCCCGCTCCCGGCAAAGACACAGCTTTGCCGGCTTTCATCGATGGAGCCGCCACGCCTCCAGCATCTTGGGACGAGGTCGCTCCGGCTCTCAGTGATGATCTGCTTCTCGCCAAGAGGCAGATTGAATATCTAATGAAGCATAAGGGCCTGAGAGGGTCCGACTTGGTCCATTGCTAGGTTTCTCGCCGGATCCAACCTCTCCAACACCATGGCGACCAACTGATGCATTCCATCATGATGTCAAAAAAGGACTCCCTCCGTATCAGCCCCAAGGCCTTAAAGCCACAAGATTATATAAGCCAAATCGAATGGCTGATAAAGGAGCGGATCGAGAGAAAGATCCCGGATTTGTCCCTAGACATGCATACAGCGGAAGACCATGTAGTGCTGGTAAGATTTTAGCAATAAACCCTTTTTATGTGTTTCACCTTTAAGTTGTTCCGCAACATTAAGATACTATCTTCTTTTCAGCTTGCCAACCTCCCTAAGTCGGAATTAGCTCCTATCGAGGGATATCCTCCCGAGTTCTCTCAGGAGGAGGAATTGGTCCCACTGCCGGACATTGTTCCCAGGAAGCGCAAAGCTCCGACAGTGGCTATCGGCACAAAGGAAGTGCCAGTTGTGAAGAGGTAACTTTCCCCATAACTTCTGCCTTTTTACTTTACTCATGATTTCTTCCGAGATATAATGTTCTTCATTCTATTACCTTCTCAAATCTAAACAACTCATCAAGGGCAAGGGGAAGGGAACTACTTCAAAGCCCCTGCATTAGAAGAAGCTAACTTTGGCTTCTCCTGTCGTGGATCCTCCGACTCCTGCCCCTTAGCCTTCTGCATCACCGGAGATTACTCCATCTCCGATGGTTGCAGAAGATTCGGCTCCCTCAGTAGAGCCAGTGATCCTTGAGTCGCAAACTGATGTCACCATGGGTGACTTAGGTTTTGATAAGGGTGAACCCTCTTCGGGTAATGATCCCTCAGCAGAAACCTTTGCCAAAAATCTCCTAAACAATCCGGGACATGCCAGATTTGGCTTATCTCGGAAATCTATGGAGGAAATCCAGCGGCTGGCCCGGCAATGCTTGGAAAGCCAAAATCTTTCTGCTGAAGAAGAAGCAGAAGAAGTGGAGGACGTCAAGTACTCCGAACTTCTCGAACAAGTCCGCCTTCACGACAAGGGACTGAGAGCTGGCGTATTACCACCTCCACCTGTGATCCAACTCACCCTTGCCGAGAAGGTTACCACTGAAGTGAACATGTGTCTGAGCAAGCTCACACATGAACATCATGTAAGTCGGAATTCCAACTCACGTTTTTCTTTACGGTACTTTATATCATATCCTCTAGCCCCCAATCATGAAGTTGGATAGACAATCCGAGTTTATGCTTCCTTAGGATGCCAAAGAATGAACTAGTGTAGCCCCCATGGCTCGTGCTGATATTAGCTACAATATTAGACCGAGTCTTTAGTAGACTTCTGACTATGGGTATCCTGACTTACAGAAAGTTAATTCATATAACCAGGCATTGTTGAAGAATATCTGCCACAAGCAGAGAGAGATCAAAGCTCTCCGACTTAGAAATGCTAAGCTTAAAGTTTCCAAGGATGAAGTCGAAGGTAAACTTTACGAGACTCAAACCTTGTCTTGCTTTTTCATAGTCAAATATTTTTGTTGAACTGTTGTTCTTTTTGACTTACAACACTGGTAAAGCAGTCCTGTGCTATGATTGAAGAGGCCGACAATCTGAAAACCTTGGTGGTGGAAAACAAAGATGTCCACTGAGAGCTAGACCAGCTTAAGGCGGATCATGAGAAGAGCATTGCTCAAGTTCTTGAATCCACCTCCATGGCCACCATGGAGCGTGATCGCACGAGTGCACTCCATGAGAAGAAAATCTCGGATCTTACTAATGACTTGTTTAGAGAGAGGGACATTTCTGGAGCACTCTGGGCTGAAATCCAGAGTCTTCATGAGGATAAAACCAAAGTCGACGATGTCATCTTTGGTTTGTTTCCATCTATCTGACTTGTCTACTTTCTTCGACTCTTTTCATGTCGGATTTATTTAACCTCTTTGTATTATATGCATAGGTCCTCTGAACTTGACGGACTCCGCCTCTACCGACCCTCGCACCCACCGGCTTACCCAAGTCGGTGATTTGCTTCATGACTTCCGCCAATCCCTCTAGGATATTGGCGAAGCTCTCAAGGTTCCGGATATGCTTAGCATGTCCGACTTTTAGGTGCGAGACAAGGCAAAGGAGATGCCGCAGCTTGTCTAGGACTAGAACATGTCCTACGTGCGATCCACAGCATAGAACGCTCTCACAATGGTCATGAGCCACCATGGAAGCATGGAAATCTGGCAAGTGACTAGAGGGTACTCTACTAGGGATGAAGACGACCAGGATAAAGATATCAAAGCCATCATGGACTCCTGCGCCGGATATGGGTGCCACGTAGCTGATTTGACCAGCTACGACACTCCCTTCTTCACTCGCATGGACACGCCGCCTCCGCCTTTCGAAGAAACAGCCGAAGTTTCTGGCGATGACCAAACCATATAGAATATCAGAAAGAAATAGATATGTTATTCTGAAAACATTATGGATCTGTAAATAAGTAGTGTTATACTTTTGCTAGTGTTAAGCTTTTATCTATTCAACACTTTTGACTTAAGTTTTTGTGTCCCTAAAATGTTTGCACAAGCACTTGTACTTTTTTGTCTGTACTTATCGTTTATCTGGCTTTCCGCCTCGTCCCTTTCGTGATCCGGATAAACCTTTAGCACGGAAACTTTGCTGAGCAACGGAGCTCAATTGCTAAACCAGTTTAAACTCGGAAACAAAGCCGGCTTCTAGTACCAACAATTCAGAACTCAGAAAATACCCGCATCCGGCAATTAGACAAATAACCAAAGTATAGACTAGAAACTTTAGAGTTATACCCTGAGGGTAGAAATTTTAGAATCGGAAATCTAAACCAGAACAAACATGTGCATAAAGTACTTTCAAGTATTCTGGGATTTTCGACGTGTGACATGATCATTCGGAAATAAGATGGTAAAAACTTCTCAGAATAAACTTGAGGCAACCTAAACTTTTATTTCTCACAAAACATGTACACATATATGATTAAAAAGAAGGATAAACTAAGAATAAAAGGCACGTAGCTGAGAAATATTCCACGGTCTGTCTAACTCATCCGGATTTGTACTACCTCCAGCTCTCTTTCTCTTCTTAGTAGCAGGTATTTCTTTGACTGGCCACATATCAGTTAGGTAGTATGAACCATTGTGTAATACTCGACTACCTAAAATGGGCCCTTCCCATACTGGGGAAAGTTTGTGCTTTCTTTGTTGCACAAGCCGGAGAACCAAATCACCCTTATTGAAAGACCGGTTTCTGACTCTCTGTCTATGATACTTGTGTAACTTATGCTGATAGGCTGTTGATATCATTTCAGCAACGACGCGAACTTCTTTGACTAAGTCGAGATCATTTTGTCGAGAAACTTCGGCATCCTCTTCGATATACGCGGCCACTCTTGGAGAAGTGTGAATCAAATCACTAGGAAGAACTGCTTCTGTGCCATAGACCAAGAAGAAAGGTGTATATCCGGTTGACCTGTTCGGGGTTGTTCGTAAACTCCATACTACAGAATGTAATTCCTCTGCCCAACCCCCCGCAGCACGTCGTAGTGGTGCTTCGAGTCTCGGTTTTAGGCCTTGTAGGATTAAACCATTTGCTCTTTCGACTTGTCCGTTAGCTTGCGGATGTGCGACCGACGCAATGTCAAGCCGGATATTTTGCTCGTTGCAGAATTCGGCAAGTTCTCCCATAGAGAAATTACTCCCACTGTCCGTGATAATACTATGCAGATAACCATACCGGATTATAACATCCTTGACAAATCTTTTGGATGTTTCTCCATCACAACTAGTGACGGGTTTAGCCTCAATCCATTTGGTGAATTTATCCACCATCACTAAGAGGTGAGTAAATCCACTTGGAGCCCGTTTGAACGGTCCTACCCTGTCAAGCCCCTAGACCGCAAAAGGCCATGTTATAGGTATGGTTCGCAGCTGATCAGCCAGAATGTGAGCTTAGTTGGCGTACTTTTGGTAGCCCTTGCATGTCTTAACCGGCCGTTCGGCTTCTGCCCTGGCTGTAAGCCAGAAAAAACCGTGTCGAAAAGCTTTTGCCACTAAAGATTTGGCTGCAGCATGGTGACCACACTTGCGTTCGTGGATTTCTCTTAGGATTTCCACTCCTTCTTCCAGAGATACGCAGCGCTGAAAGACCCCAGATACACTCCTTATAGAGCTCACCACTAATTATAGTATAGGCTTTTGCTCGTTGGATGATCTGCCGGCTCAGGACTTCGCCTTCGGGTAATTTGCCGTCTACCAAATAGTCAAGGTAGGGTTGAGTCCAGCTGGGAATTATAGCCATAACTACTATTTGAGGTGAGTCCGATTTGGTCGTATATTCCTCGTCTACTCCCTTTATTGAGGGAACTTTGAGATGCTCTAGAAAAGCGCCATCCAGGACCTCTTTCCGTGTAGAGCCTATCCGAGATAATGCATCTGCTTCCTCATTTTCAGCTCGAGGGATGTGTTGAACCTCAAACCCTTCGAACAATTTAGATAGATCATCCACGACAGCTTTATATGTTGCCATGTGCTTATTTGCGTTACAAATATCCGACACTTGCTGAGCAACAAGATCCGAATCTCCATAACACATCAAATGTTGGATGCCGATGTCCTTAGCAGTCTGGATTCCATGCAGTAGTGCTTCTTACTTGGCAATCTTATTTGTCGCTGTGAAGTGGATCTGCAGCACATATAGAAGTTTATCTCCTTGGGATTATCTCCAAGGTGAAGTGGATCTGCAGCCTTAGACCCATCAAAATATAGGGTCCAATATTCCGACATAGGGAGGATCATATTCTCCTTTGTCTCTGTCCAATCAGCAACAAAGTCAGCAAGGATTTGGGATTTGATTGTTGTCCGAGGTTTATTCTCAATATCGAAAGCTGAAAGCTCTATGCCCCATTTGGCGATGCGTCCTGTGGCATCACTATTGTTGATTATATCTCTCATGGGAGCTATGCTCACCAAGGTAATTGGATGTTCCTGAAAATAATATCGTAGCTTACGAGATGCTAAGAACACGCCGTAGGCCAACTTTTGATAGTGCAGATACCGTTGTTTCGATTCTATTAAGACCTCACTGAGAAAGTACGTCGGACGCTGCACCAAGTGTTTCTAATTTTCCTCTAGTCTCTAGTACCATGACAATACTGACGACTTTGTTTTTCGTAGCAAGATAGACCAACATTGGCTCATGTGGTTCCAGTGCAGCAAGGATGGAGCAGATGAGAGTACTTCTTTCGGATATTGCAGTGCAGCTTCAGCTTCGTCGGTCCATACAAAATCCTTGGTCTTTTTCAGGAGTTTGTATAATGGTGCGGCTCTTTCGCCGAGTCGGCTTACAAACGGCTGACTGCGGCAATGCAACTAGTTAGTCTTTGTACGTCCTTCAGGCGAGTTGGCCTAGAAATATTGAGTATAGCCTTGGTTTTGTCTTGGTTCACTTCTATGCCTCTTTGAGACATGATAAAACCTAACAATTTTCTGGCTGGGATTCCAAAGAAGCATTTCTTTGGGTTAAGCATTATGTTATTTTGGTAGATTGGCGAACGTTTCCTCCAAGTTGGAAATTAATGTTTCCTTCTTTTTGGACATCACCGCAATATCGTCCACATATGCATGTACATTGCATCCGATTTGGTCGTGGAGGCAACGCTGCATTGTGCGTTGGTACGTAGCTCTTGCGTTCTTCAGCCCAAAGGGCATCATAACAAAATAGAAGGTTTCGAAGGGGGTTATGAATGAGGTTTTGACTTTGTCAGATTCCTTCATCCGAATTTGGTGATAACCCGAATATGCGTCGAGAAAACAGAGGAGTTCCGAGCCTGCCGTAGAATCGATAACTTGATCAATCCTAGGAAAAGCGAACGAATCTTTAGGACAAGCCTTGTTCAAGGCAGTATAGTCTACACACATCCTCAAATCAGTGGTGTCCTTTTTAGGGACCATTATAGGATTGGCCGACCACTCAGTGTGGATGACCTGTTCTATGAATCCGGCTAACTCGAGTCATGCTAGTTCCTTAGCTATTGCCTTATGCGTTTCATCACCGAAACGTCTTAAGGACTGTTTAACGAGTTTAGCATTCGGGTTTACATTTAAAGAATGCTCGGCAAGTTCCCTAGGTACTCCAGTCATGTCAGATGGCTACCATGCGAAAATATCTTGATTTTCTTTGAGGAACTTGACGAGCGCGCTTTCCTATGCACTATCTAGGTGTACGCCTATCTGGGTTACCTTGGAGGGGTCATCATCCTTCAACGGCGTCTTCTTCGTCTCTTCTGATGCCTTGAACTCCGGATTCAGCTTTGTCACCTCCTTGTTCGTTGTGAGCATCTCGGACGGATCTATGCTCTTCTTAATCTCCTGGTACGTCTGCGGTACCAAAGTTGGTAGGCCAACGCATGGCGGTACCTAAGTTGCCTAAAATTACCGCGTTTTGAAAAGTTGGGCCGCCAACTACTGAGAGGGGCCATTTCGAGGCAAACTCGTCTCACCCCTGCCAAATACAAACATTCTGTTAAACCGCCCCATGAAGTAGACGGTCGGGACCCACATGTCGGTTATCTATCCGTGACACGGGCACCAACGCGGCAATCTCTTAGGAAAATCGAGCAGCTAAGTGGATTTGATGCGTTGACCAATTTCACAAATCCATTCCTAGCTTTCCCCTAGCACCGACAGCGTCGGAATCCACCCTCTAGGCAGGACGATCCCTTCGGACATTTGACTTCCGGGGCCAAGTTGCTGCGCCTAGTTGTTGCGCCCAGTCGCTGATACTGAGCTCTAATGGCGCATGCCGTAGCCGCTGTTGCGAGCCTCTAGCCCGCCTCCGCCGCCGACGAGCCGAGCAGTTCGGAGGATGGCAGATCCTACTATCAAGGAAGAAGGAGTTCTGCCTACAAGCGGATGATCTACCCTTCTCTTTGCTATTTGCACTAATTACAACTGCTAGCTGGCTACTGAACCTCAAATTGTTCGTTAGCCCAATGCTGACAAACATATTTTGTCCACAGTTTTCTGTCGAGTGGGATCTGCGCGTACCCCCCTTACCTGGTTACGGTAGTCCTCTATAGGTACGACTCCAAGGGCAAGTGGTATGGAAGCCATTGTTTCACAATGGAAGAAGCGCCTACGCAGATCTGCACTATATCTAGTATGGCTGCTGCTCTGCATAATCATGTTGAAGTATGGCCGATGCAGACTACAAAGTTCAGCTTCATGGATGAACGTGGCATCATGGTTCCTATATCGTGTGACAGTCAGCTAATTGGGTTGATGAAAAGGTATGCTTCGGATTGCATGTTTGAGCTGAATTGTGATGTACTGGATGTGGAAGCTGCCGCAACTGGGAGTCGTCCTTCTATTCTTGGAAAGGGTGGTTGCTCGAACGCAATTAGCTCCTGGTAAGCAAAGGTCCCTTGGGATTCGCATGTTTGTGCTGAATTGTAATTTTTATTTTATTTACTCTGTAGATATTGGGCAGTTATGCAATAGTCTTGTTTCTTTGACAGGAAGCGCCACAAGGTTAGAAACATGATTGTTGGGACAGTCATTTTGCTGCTCAAAGAAATTAAAAACGAGTGGAAAGATGATGCTGGGCACGATTCTGGTGCCCATTTTCTCGACGATGCAGAGTACGTGAAGCTAAGAAAATTGGCACCGAGGAAGAGGAAGAAGGCAGGAAATGAAGAAGCCATTGGACGTGAAGGCTTGGCACCCAGGCTGCGGAAGAAGGCTGCTAGCCATGAAGATGCATAGTAGTGTGTTGAACTTGAACCTATATATGTAATTCTGTTAAATTCTAGAGCTCTGTGTGGCACGTTGTTGGGCGAAACAATCTACCCACGTTCTCTGAGTAAAATGTAGCGCGACTTAGGGTTTGGAAACCCCCGAGTCAGTAGTTGAATCCGAAATTGTGATTGTGCCACTGCTATCTGAAAACAAGGATCCACCGGTTCCACGATTGCTGAGGGGCAGGAGGTCTCCAAATACGACGGAATGTAAGTGACACAAAAATAAATTATTTAAGCTGTCACACTCCATGAAGCAGTAACTTATTTCAGATGCTGCACAACGATGTGGCAACATAAACAGCAATGTTCTCATCGATAATGCCCAGATGAGGAGGAAATGGGTACCACTTTCTAGCCTAATCTTGAGCCCGTCTATCTCACCGCCTCTCTGCTCCTGCATCCCCTGCATCTGGTGAAGCTCCTAGATCTCAAGTAACCGGGTGTACGTGCTTCCACTTTATAAATTGTGGTTGTGCCATTTGCATGCGGTCAAATCCACGTAGATTACGTTTAAACAAACCACCAATGTCAGAATACACTAGTAGAAAAGGGGTCTTTGGTCCACGGTCACGTTCCCAATCCGGGACAGAGATCTAAATTGAGGCAAAAATTGATCTAAATCACAAATTCTTCGACAAATTAATCGAGACAGAGATCTAAATCGAGGCATTTCATTAATTCAACCACAAATTCTTCTAAACAAAGGTGCGATTTCACATCCTACATTAATTCAACAAACTAGTCAACAATTTCACTTCCGCTGCCACTATCCTCCGAGCCGCCGGCTTCCTCGTCTTCGTCGGAAAGAACCTCCACGATTTCCACATTGTACGTGAGACGGAGCACCTCTTTGCGGTGAGCTACGGCGATGATGGTGAACTTGGTCCGTCTAGGGATGGTCCAGAACCTCTCCCGCCCTTCTCGGTTGAGGAGATCCCGGTGCACCACGTGCCCGTAAACGATGCGGTTGCCAATCTTGGCTCTGCTCCTTCTTGAACAGCGCCGGCCAGTACGGGCTGGCCGCCGCGTACCGGGGCAGCGCCCTCTTCCATGCGGGCATCTGGCGGCGGCGCGGCGCAATTTCTCTCTCCATCATGGCTCCGCCGGGGACGAGGAGCGGAGCCACCGGCACCCCCGCATAGCTGATGCACCATCTGTGGGGCACCGTCGCGGCCGGCGGCGCGAGGATGTCGAAGTGCGAGAAAATCACCGCCTCGTAGAAGTTCAGCGAGGGCATCTCCATGGAGGCGCGGTGGAGATTGGAGAGGGAGCGAGGGGGTGGACAGCGCGGTGGAGATTGGAGAGGGCAAGGGGATGGGCGACGAAGCGACGAGCTGGGGCGCCTCCTATTTGTACACGAGGACAACGAAGCGACGGGCAGAATATCCAAGGGGCATTGGTCAGACAAAAGGAAGTAATGCAGGGTTAAGACAGATTAACGGGCGACCAAATTTTTTACTCCCGGGACTCCGAGGCCAATAGTTCAGACCGCTAGGTCAACAAGTACAACTATTACAACTTAAAAAAAGGCACGGGGCTTAAGCTAAATAGAACTAGTTAACACACATCTCCTTGATCTTCCTAATCTTAGCCCTATGCGCATCTTCCTGCGAGAGCAAGGATCGAATCGTCTGCTCCTTCCTTTTAGCATCTTCCTTGCAGAGCTTCAACTGTTTCTCTGCATCTTTCCTCATGCACTTGTCAATACTCGGAGTTGTGAACTGCAGGACTTTGTCCTGGTGAAGATCATTCCTTGCTTGAGTCAGTTCTTGCTCTGCTTTAGCCTTCAGGGCCAACGCCGCGTCCCTCTCCTTCTCGACTTTGCTAACCTTGTCTTCCACCCCCATGGGATCTTGCTTATGCTTGGTCGTGTCAACTGGTTCCCATAGCTTCATCTCAACACTGTCAAGAAGTGAGCTGAATGCGGATTCTTTCAACTCAACAGTCATTTCCCATAGTTTGTCTAGCGTTTTCTGCATCGATTTGGGCCACTCTAGATCTACCCATTTGACAACACCGCAACTTCCGCCTCGCATCATTGCACGATGTCCTTGACACCGTAGAAACCTCCTGCCTGCGTTTCGTCCTTCGAACGCTACAAATTTAGCGGGCACATATCTATATTTACATAGTAGAGGACTGTCTTCATCCGCTAAACCGTGATAGTCGGCGTCATACATCGTCTGGTTGGCCTGACACATCATACGCGCATGAGTAAACGGAGTAGATCTGGCTCAAAAAATAGATAACCGGCCACGAATGATAGAGATAGAGATGAGACGACTCACATCAAAATCACCGTCCCTGTCATCACGACGTGTTTCCTCGTCGTCTCCCCTTAAAACCATGGCGAGAGGGGAGGAGGTGACTGTCGGAGAGGGGATTGGGATGGTAGTGTCATCGTCTTGCGGCTACGGGAGGATGGGAGTGAAGTGGAGAATGTGGCTTCGAGGGGAAGGAAGAGAAGTACGGGGAGGAAGAGAAGTAATGGGGACGTCACACTGGGATATGGCCCGCTCAACTCGTGAGTCGTGACACTCGCAATAGGGGAGCCCCTGGTGTTGCCAGTTTGTCCAGAGCAAGCATGGCCAATCAGGCCACATAACAGACCACTCGCGGATCGATCTCACGAAAACCATCCCAATCGTCCAAGCGCCCCGATCGGACGGTATGTAACAATCGACAAGCAGAACAACTATGTTAGGGTGTGCCTTCTAGAAGACTTGGTCTAACGCTAAGGTTAGGGCTCTCCTAAGGTTAATTAGTATCCATATGCGGTTTATGAAAAGAACATGCATCCAATGACACGGGTGGATCTATCTATGGTTAATGAGAAGAGAAGACATGCAAAGACACCGGTGATATGTGGTTTGTGGGAAGAACACACATGCAATGACTCTGGTGATATGTGGTTTGTGGGAAGAACCGACATGCAATGAATCTAGCTATGGTTAATGTGAAGAGCACACATGCAATGACACTGGTGGATCCATGTGTGGTTAACGAGAAGAACACACATGCAATGACTCTGGTTGTGGTTAATGATAGTTTGTAAGAAGAACACACATGCAATGACTCTAGATGTGGTTCATGAAAAGAGCAGACATGCGATGACTCTAACTGTGGTTCATGAAAAGAGCAGACATATGATGGCACCGGTGGATCCATGTCTGGTCTATGAGAGGAACAATTACACCGGTGGATCCTTACGTGGTTTGTGAAAATAACACACATGCAATGACACTGGTGGATCCATGTGTGGTTCATGAGAAGAACACACATGCAATGACACCGGTGATATGTGGTTTGTGAGAAGAACACACATGCAATGACTCTAGATGTGGTTCATGAAAAGAGCAGACATGCAATGACGCCGGTGGATCCATGTGTGGTTTGTGAGAAGAACACACATGCAATGACACTAGGTGTGGTTCATGATATGGTTTGTGACAAGAACACACATGCAATGACACTGGTGGATCCATGTGTGGTCTGTGAGAAGAACACACATCCAATGACACTGGTGTGTGGTTCATGATATGGTTAGTGAGAAGAACACACATGCAATGACACTGGTGGATCCATTCGTGGGCTTTGGGAAGAACACACATGCAATGACACTAGTGACATGTGGTCTGTGAGAAAACACAAATCCAATGACTCTAGCTATATGTTCATGAAAATAGCAGACATGCAATGACACTAGTGGATCCATGTGTGGTTCATGGGAAGAACACACATGAAATGACACTGGGTGGTTCCATGTGTGGTTTGTGAGAAGAACACACATGTAACGAGACTGGTGGATCCATGTGTGGTTCATGGGAAGAACACACATGCAATGACTCTGGTGATAAGTGGTTTGTGAAAAGAACAAACATGCAATGCCTCTAGCTGTGGTTAATGAGATGAGTAGAAATGCAATGACACCGGTGGATCCATGGGTGGTTTGTGAGAAGAACACACATGCAATGACACTTGGTGTGGTTCATGATATGGTTTGTAAGAATAACACACATGCAATGACTCTAGCTGTGGTTCATGAAAAGAGCACGCATGCGATGACTCTAGCCGTGGTTCATGGGAAGAGCAGACATACAATGACACTGGTGGATCCATGTGTGGTTCGTGGGAAGAACACACATGCAATGACACTAGTTGATCCATCTTTGGTCTGTGGGAAGAACACACATGCAATGACACTAGTGGATATATGCATGGTTCATGGGTAGAACACACATGCAATGACACCGGTGATATGTGGTTTGTGAGTAGAACGCACATGCAATGACTCTAGCTGTGGTTCATGAAAAGAGCAGACATGCGATGACACTGGGTGGATCCATGTGTGGTTTGTGAGAAGAACACACATGCAATGACACTGGTGGATCCATGTGTGGTTCATGGGAAGAACACACATGCAATGACTCTGGTGATATGAGGTTTGTGAAAAGAACACACATCCAATGACTCTAGCTGTGGTTAATGAGAAGAGCAGACATGCAATGACACCAGTGGATCCATGTGGGGTTAATGAGAAGAACTCTCATGCAATGATACTGGGTGTGGTTCATGATATGGTTTGTGAGAAGAACACGCATGCCATGTCTCCAGCTGTGGTTCATGAAAAGAGCAGACATGCAATTACTCTAACTGTGGTTCATGAAAAGAGCATACCTGCGATGCCACCGATGGATCCATGTGTTGTCTTTGAGAGGAACACACATCCAATTACACCGGTGGATCCTTACGTGGTTTGTGAGAATAACACACATGCAATGACTCTAGCTGGATCCATGTGTGGTTCATGGGAAGAACACACATGCAATGACACAGGTGATATGTGGTCTGTGAGAAGAACACACATCCAAGGACTCTGGTGATATGTGGTTTGTGAAAAGAATACACATGCAATGACTCTAGCTGTGGTTAATGAGAAGAGAAGACATGCAATGACACCGGTGGATCCATGTGGGGTTAATGAGAAGAACACACATGCAATGACTCTAGCTGTGTTTCATGAAAAGAGCAGACATGGGATGACTCTAAATGTGGTTCATGAAAAGAGCAGACATGCGATGCCAAAGGTGGATCCATGTGTGGTCTATGAGAGGAACACACATGCAATTACACCGGTGGATCCTTATGTGGTTTGTGAGAATAACACACATGCAATGACACTGGTGGATCCATGCGTGGTTCATGGGAAGAACACACATGCAATGAAACAGGTGATATGTGGTATGTGAGAAGAACACACATGCAATGACACTGGTGATATGTGGTTTGTGAGAAGAACACACATGCAATGACTCTAGCTGTGGTTCATGAAAAGAGCAGACATGCAATGACACCGGTGGATCCATGTGTGGTTTGTGAGAAGAACACACATGCAATGACACTAGGTGTGGTTCATGATATGGCTTGTGATAAGAACACACATGCAATGACACTGGTGGATACATGTGTGGTCTATGAGAAGAACACGCATGCAATGACACTGGGTGTGGTTCATGATATGGTTTGTGAGAAGAACACACATGCAATGACACTGGTGGATCCATGTGTGGTCCTTGGGAAGAACATACATGCAATGACACTTGTGATATGTGGTCTGTGAGAAGAACACACATCCAATGACTCTAGCTATGGTTCATGAAAAGAGCAGACATGCAATGACACTAGTGGATCCATGTGTGGTTCATGGGAAGAACACACATGCAATGACACTGGGTGGAACCCTGTGTGGTTTGTGAGAAGAACACACATGCAATGACACTGGTGGATCCATGTGTGGTTCATGGGAAGAACACACATGCAATGACTCTGGTGATAAGTGGTTTGTGAAAAGAATAGACATGCAATGACTCTAGCTGTGGTTAATGAGAAGAGTAGACATACAATGACACCGGTGGATCCAGGTGTGGTTTGTGAGAAGAACACACATGCAATGACACTGGGTGTGGTTAATGATATGGTTTGTAAGAAGAACACACATGCAATGACTCTAGCCGTGGTTCATGAAAAGAGCACGCAGGCTATGACTCTAGTTGTGGTTCATGGGAAGAGAAGACATACAATGACACTGGTGGATCCATGAGTGGTTCATGGGAATAACACACATGTAATGACACTGGTGGATCCATGTGTGTTCTGTCGGAAGAACACACATGCAATGACACCGGTGGATCCATGTGTGGTTCATGGGCATAACACACATGCAATGACACCGATGATATGTGGTTTTTGAGAAGAACACACATGCAATGACTCTAACTGTGGTTCATGAAAAGAGCAGACATCCAATGACACTGGTGGATCCATGTGTGGTCCTTGGAAAGAACACACATGCAATGACACTAGTGATATGTGGTCTGTGAGAAGAACACACATCCAATGACTCTAGCTATGGTTCATGAAAAGAGCAGACATGCAATGACACTAGTGGATCCATGTGTGGTTCATGGGAAGAAAACACATGAAATGACACTGGGTGGATCCATGTGTGGTTTGTGAGAAGAACACACATGCAATGACACTGGTGGATCCATGTGTGGTTCATGGGAAGAACACACATGCAATGACTCTGGTGATAAGTGGTTTGTGAAAAGAACAGACATGCAATGACTCTAGCTGTGGTTAATGAGAAGAGCAGACATACAATGACACCGGTGGATCCATGTGTGGTTTGTGAGAAGAACACACATGCAATGACACTGGCTGTGGTCATGATATGGTTTGTAAGAAGAACACACATGCAATGCCTCTAGCCGTGGTTCATGAAAAGAGCACGCATGCGATGACTCTAGCTGTGGTTCATGGGAAGAGAAGACATACAATGACACTGGTGGATCAATGTGTGGTTCATGGGAAGAACACACATGCAATGACACTTGTGGATCCATGTGTGGTCTGTGGGAAGAATACACATGCAATGACACTGGTGGATCCATGTGTGGTTATGGGAAGAACACACATGCAATGACGCCGATGATATGTGGTTTGTTAGAATAACACACATGCAATGACTCTAGCTGTGGTTCATGAAAAGAGAAGACATGCAATGACACTGGTGGATCCATGTGTGGTTCATGGGAAGAACACACGTGCAATGACTCGGGTGGATCCATGTGTGGTCTGTGGGAAGAACACACATGCAATGACACTGGGTGGATCCATGTGTGGTATGTGGGAAGAACACACATGCAATCACACTGGTGGATCCATGTGTGGTCTGTGGGAACAACACACATAAAATTACACTGGTGGAACCATGTGTGGTTCATGGGAAGAACACACATGCAATGACTCTGGTGGATCCATGTGTGGTCTTTGGGAAGAAGACACATGCAATGACAGTGGGTGGATCCATGTGTGGTTCATGGGAAGAAGACACATGCAATGACTCTGGTGGATCCATGTGTGGTCTTTGGGAAGAACACACATGCAATGACAGTGGGTGGATCCATGTGTGGTCTTTAAGAAGAACACACATGCAATGACTCTAGCAATGGTTCATGAAAAGAGCAGACATGCAATGACACTGGGTGGATCCATGTGTGGTTTGTGAGAAGAACACACATCCAATGACACTGGTGGATCCATATGTGGTCTGTGGCAAGAACACACATGCAATGACATAGGTGATATGTGGTCTGTGAGAAGAACACACATGCAATGACTCTAGCTGTGGTTCATGAAATGAGCAGACATGGGATGACACTTCGTGGATCCATGTGTGGTTTGTGAGAAGAACACACATGCAATGACACTAGTGGATCCATGTGTGGTTCATGGGAAGAACACACATGCAATGACTCTGGTGATATGTGGGTTGTGAAAGAACACACATCCAGTGACTCCAGTTGTGGTTAATGAGAAGAGCAGACATGCAATCACACCGGTGGATTCATGTTGGGTTAATTAGAAGAACACACATGTAATGACACTGGGTGTGGTTCATGATATGGTTTGTGAGAAGAACACGTATGCATTGACTCTAGCTGTGGTTGATGAAAAGAGCAGACATGCGATGACTCTAACTGTGGTTCATGAAAAGAGCAGACCTGCGATGCCACCAGTGGATCCATGTGTGGTCTATGAGAGGAACACACATCCAATTACGACGGTGGATCCTTACGTGGTTTGTGACAATAACACACATGCAATGACTCTAGCTGGATCCACGTGTGGTTCATGGGAAGAACACACATGCAATGACACAGGTGATATGTGGTCTGTGAGAAGAACACACATGCAATGACTGTGGTGATATGTGGTTTGTGAAAATAACAGACATGCAATGACTCTAGCTTTGGTTAATGGGAAGAGCGGACATGCAATGACACCGGTGGATCCATGTGGGGTTAATGAGAAGAACACACATGCAATGACACTGGGTGTTGTTCATGATATGGTTTGTGAGAAGAACACACATGCAATGACTCTAGTTGTGGTTCATGAAAAGAGCACACATGCGATGATTCAAACTGTGGTTCATAAAAAGAGCAGACCTACGATGCCACCGGTGGATCCATGTGCGGTTTGTGAGAAGAGCAGACATGCAATGACACTGGTGGATCCATGTGGGGTTAATGAGAAGAACGCACATGCAATGACACTGGGTGTGGTTCATGATATGGTTTGTGAGAAGAACACGCATGCAATGACTCTAGCTGTGGTTCATGGGAAGAACACACACGCAATGACACTGGGTGGATCCATGTGTGGTCTTGGGAAGAACACACATGCAATGACACTAGTGGATCCATGTGTGGTTTGTTGGAATAACACACATGCAATGACACAGGTGATTTGTCGTATGTGAGAAGAACACACATGCAATGACACTGGTGGATCCATGTGTGGTTCATGGGAAGAACACACATGCAATGACTCTGGTGATACGTGGTTTGTGAAAAGAACACACATCCAATGACTCTAGCTGTGGTTAATGAGAAGAGCAGACATGCAATGACACCAGTGGATCCATGTGGGGTTAATGAGAAGAACTCACATGCAATGATACTGGGTGTGGTTCATGATATGGTTTGTGAGAAGAACACGCATGCCATGTCTCCAGCTGTGGTTCATGAAAAGAGCAGACATGCAATTACTCTAACTGTGGTTCATGAAAAGAGCAGACCTGCGATGCCACCGATGGATCCATGTGTTGTCTTTGAGAGGAACACACATCCAATTACACCGGTGGATCCTTACGTGGTTTGTGAGAATAACACACATGCAATGACTCTAGCTGGATCCATGTGTGGTTCATGGGAAGAACACACATGCAATGACACAGGTGATATGTGGTCTGTGAGAAGAACACACATGCAATGACTCTGGTGATATGTGGTTTGTGAAAAGAATACACATGCAATGACTCTAGCTGTGGTTAATGAGAAGAGAAGACATGCAATGACACCGGTGGATCCATGTGGGGTTAATGAGAAGAACACACATGCAATGACTCTAGCTGTGTTTCATGAAAAGAGCAGACATGCGATGACTCTAAATGTGGTTCATGAAAAGAGCAGACATGTGATGCCAAAGGTGGATCCATGTGTGGTCTATGAGAGGAACACACATGCAATTACACCGGTGGATCCTTATGTGGTTTGTGAGAATAACACACATGCAATGACACTGGTGGATCCATGCGTGGTTCATGGGAAGAACACACATCCAATGAAACAGGTGATATGTGGTATGTGAGAAGAACACACATGCAATGACACCGGTGATATGTGGTTTGTGAGAAGAACAGACATGCAATGACTCTAGCTGTGGTTCATGAAAAGAGCAGACATGCAATGACACCGGTGGATCCATGTGTGGTTTGTGAGAAGAACACACATGCAATGACACTGGGTGTGGTTCATGATATGGCTTGTGAGAAGAACACACATGCAATGATCCTGGTGGATACATGTGTGGTCTATGAGAAGAACACGCATGCAATGACACTTGGTGTGGTTCATGATATGGTTTGTGAGAAGAACACACATGCAATGACACTGGTGGATCCATGTGTGGTCCTTGGGAAGAACATACATGCAATGACACTTGTGATATGTGGTCTGTGAGAAGAACACACATCCAATGACTCTAGCTATGGTTCATGAAAAGAGCAGACATGCAATGACACTAGTGGATCCATGTGTGGTTCATGGGAAGAACACACATGCAATGACACTGGGTGGATCCCTGTGTGGTTTGTGAGAAGAACACACATGCAATGACACTGGTGGATCCATGTGTGGTTCATGGGAAGAACACACATGCAATGACTCTGGTGATATGTGGTCTGTGAGAAGAACACACATGCAATGACTGTGGTGATATGTGGTTTGTGAAAATAACAGACATGCAATGACTCTAGCTTTGGTTAATGGGAAGAGCGGACATGCAATGACACCGGTGGATCCATGTGGGGTTAATGAGAAGAACACACATGCAATGACACTGGGTGTTGTTCATGATATGGTTTGTGAGAAGAACACACATGCAATGACTCTAGCCGTGGTTCGTGAAAAGAGCACGCAGGCTATGACTCTAGCTGTGGTTCATGGGAAGAGAAGACATACAATGACACTGGTGGATCCATGAGTGGTTCATGGGAATAACACACATGCAATGACACTGGTGGATCCATGTGTGGTCTGTCGGAAGAACACACATGCAATGACACCGGTGGATCCATGTGTGGTTCATGGGCATAACACACATGCAATGACACCGATGATATGTGGTTTTTGAGAAGAACACACATGCAATAACTCTAACTGTGGTTCATGAAAAGAGCAGACATGCAATGACACTGGTGGATCCATGTGTGGTCCTTAGAAACAACACACATGCAATGACACTAGTGATATGTGGTCTGTGAGAAGAACACACATCCAATGACTCTAGCTATGGTTCATGAAAAGAGCAGACATGCAATGACACTAGTGGATCCATGTGTGGTTCATGGGAAGAAAACACATGAAATGACACTGGGTGGATCCATGTGTGGTTTGTGAGAAGAACACACATGCAATGACACTGGTGGATCCATGTGTGGTTCATGGGAAGAACACACATGCAATGACTCTGGTGATAAGTGGTTTGTGAAAAGAACAGACATGCAATGACTCTAGCTGTGGTTAATGAGAAGAGCAGACATACAATGACACCGGTGGATCCATGTGTGGTTTGTGAGAAGAACACACATGCAATGACACTGGCTGTGGTCATGATATGGTTTGTAAGAAGAACACACATGCAATGCCTCTAGCCGTGGTTCATGAAAAGAGCACGCATGCGATGACTCTAGCTGTGGTTCATGGGAAGAGAAGACATACAATGACACTGGTGGATCAAT